>JAJQZP010000100.1:0-480317 GCA_025403435.1 Artocarpus heterophyllus | reverse complement strand
GGAATGTCAAGCAATATAATAATTAAAATATACATAGGGTTTAGTTTCATAATTACATCTCTTAGTTTTTATTATTTATCAAGTTGTCTTTTTGTTTTTAGAAATTACAAAAGTTTTTTTTAAATTTGAAAAACTTGTTTTAATTTTATCCTTTGTAAACTTTGTTGACTTAAAAATATGGAGATAAAATAAATACTCTTGACTATACCTAATTTGTTTATGAAATATATGTTGCTTCTCAAAAAAAAATTTTAAGAAAATAAATTTGAAAATTTAAAAAGTCATAAAACTTAAAATCTTTTTTCTAAATTTGATATTTGTTTTAGGATTTTTATATTAAAATATTTATCATAATTATTTAAGAGTAGCTATGTTATTTTGCTTAATTTTTTCTATTCATGGGGATAAAATTGAAATAATTTTTTAAAATCTTAAGGATACTTTTGTAGTTTTTAAAATGAAGAGACAAATTGAAAAATAATTAAAATTAGAAGGTACAATTATGTAATTAACCCAATACACATATATGCCAACAAAATTGTTAAAAAATGAATAAAATGATACAATTTATTTTCTTTTTTCTTCTTTCTTGTGCACAAAATTGAATAATTTTACTCTTATTAATTTCAAATAAGGTACATAGATATTTTATATAGGTCATGTCCATTTCACTTGATTGTTTTCTATCCTAATTTTGAAGGAACATTTGTGATTAAAAATGCGGAGATAAGATAAAATACTCTTAAATAAACCTAATTTGTTTATGAAATATATGTTGCTTCTAAAAAAATTTTAAAAAATAAATTTGAAAAAATTATATAGTTGTAAAACTTAAGATCTTTTTTCAAAATTTAATATTTTGTTTTAGGATTTTTTTTATATTAAAATATTCATCACAATTATTTAAGAGTAGCTATGTTATTTTGCTTTATTTTTTATATTCATGGAATAAAATTGATATAAGTTTTTAAAATTTAAAGGATATTTTTGTAGTTTTTAAGAACAGAGAGACAAATTAAGAAATAGTTAAAATTAAAATATACGATTATGTAATTAACGCAATGTACATATATGCCAACAAAATTGTTTAAAAAAATCAATAAATTATCAAGCAGGATCCTTTCAATAGCAAGAAGCAAAAAGATGTTCTAGCTTTAAAATAAAATTAAAAAAAAAAAAGAAAAAAGATGACTCTCAAGTGCCATCTGGCTTTCAGAAACATATTCATGGCCTTTATTTTTTAAAAGCACATATATTCGCCGTATGTTTTTTCCCTTAACGATTATCTTTTAACAATTACTTGGACGTTTTCATTTTTGATCAATATACAGGTAAAAGGAATTTTAATATCAGAACAATGCATGCACAAAAAAAGGAACGTAAAGCAAGAGACTGAGAGAGGAACTAAGAATATGTACCACCTGTTTGGTTCCAAAGTTATCAAACTTTGGTTGCAAACGATGAACCGACCTAATGAAAATATTGTAGCAGATAATTAAACATAATGATATTATTGTAGATTTACAATTTGTTTTTAAGTGATAAGTTCAAACTTATGAGTTTGAACCATTCACATTAATATAAAGCTCTTTCTTATTATGATATAAAGTAAAAATGCGTATATTATAAAGCTCTCATGTATTATAATGTTTGAAATATTCTTTATATTCAAAATTTTATTAAAGTTAGATTATACAGAGTGACGAGCCCAAATTTCACAAGCTACTTTCCATGCTCGTTAATACAACACTGTGGAAGAAGTGTGAATCATGTGTTTGTGTTTATCATATAACTCGTTAGTATATATATTTAGGGATTTTTGCACCACAGGTTTCTAAATTTTATAATCTTTGACACTTAGGTCTATGTTTTAATAATTTAGATATTTAGGTCCCAAACTATTAATCTGTTGACATAGCTCCCCACTTTAAGAATTTGAATATCCAAATTTCCTAACTCTTAAGTTATGGTATTGTTGGTCCCTATCACTTTTTTAAATGTTAAATGCCATAAAAGATATTAATATTTTTAGGCTTTTTGTTCCGTAGGTCTAAAAACATATATATATATATATATATATTTTTTATTTTTTTTTTGAAGGTATAATTTCTTATTGCTTATGTGAACAGGCAAAAATATATGTTCTTAGGGACTTTTTGTAAAAAAAAAATATATTTGAGACTTAAAGAACCATAAAGCCTCAAACTCTCCTCACCTCGTATAGCATTTAACAGCAACAAAATGAAGAAGACTAGTGGTGGCAATATGTAACACCCGTATTTTTAACGGGCATAATTTTGTAAAATTTAATGAATAAAATGTGACTATTTAAAATTACTAAGTTGTTTATGATCATTTAAAAAAAATACCATTTTAGTATTTTCTTACCAAGTCTTCCTAAGAAACATTCAAAACTTACCAACACTTACTTCTACTAATCTTGTCTCCCTAAATTATTGCTCAATTATATAGACTTCTTCTCATTTTGCTAAAGGTATCCGAAGGGGACATTGAATTATTTTCCATCAATTCATAGAAGACATGGAGATATTTCTCAACCACCTAATTAATTATTTCCTTATCTTCTTCTATAATTCACTCCAATTATCCCCTCAATTATGTTGGCATTATTTGCTAAAAGTCTTCATGGGAGACAAGATGATATTTTCCTTTAAGACTCTTTTGTTTCTTCTTACAACTTTTCCCCGTAAACATCTCATTCCTCTTAAGCATTTTGATATCTTTTTATTTAACTATCACCACCTTCTTCTCTAGTTCTCATTCTCTCCCTTCTCACTTCAAATTTCTAACTAAAGACATAGAGCACAAAGCTCTCTTTGTGGCCAAGACAATTATAATTCCCAACGATGATCGAGGCGGTTTTAAAGTTAATTCAAGCTTGATTGATAACCCAAACTTTGGTGCTTTTCAAAGAAGTTTTGAGGTAGGTTTTCTTTAATCTAAACTTAGTTTTTAGTATGCATTTTCTCCATGTTTAATGCATAAAAATACTTTAATGGCACTAGTAGACGGGTTTACACATAACTCACTTATGAATGTGATTATACGTTGTGCTTTAGTTTTAATTGTCCTTATGCATGCCTTAGGGTCAAGGATGTGTGGAGCTAACGTTAATTGATTCCAGGATTAAAAGATTGTTGATAAGCTTGAAAGGTAGGGATTCTATTACTCATTTTTGTGAGGTTTTTTATAGAATTAAAATTGATTGTTTTGCCGCAATATATATATATCTATGTTGAACTGATATTATATGAGTATCACATATGAAACTATGACATGGACTCGTCTTGTATTGTACGGCGAGGAACATAATGAATTGACACATGTTATAAATTGAGAACATGGTTAGGAAAACTGACTCTATTAATAATGATTTAATATAGAGAAATGGTGAGACATGAAGAGGGCGGCGGTTACGTCCTTGGGCATGAATACCCAAAAAGGTAAAATAGGGGGAAGGTGATGACGCTTCCTTGGGTTGAAAGTCCCAAAACACACTGTACAGGAATTGATTTGGTGAGGACTCGGGGCTTGATGTCCCCTCACCGGAACACCCTTGGAATGTTTATGGGGTGATCAAGTGCGCCCATTTGGGTTTCGATGAGTTGAGTGATACTCAATTTAACATGGATACCTAGGAACAATGATGATTGGTAATATTTGTATAAATGTGTAATTATGACACTTGGTAATGATTAACTACGGTATCCATAAGATGTGATCATAATAAACCTCATAATCTGGAATATGATGTAACCTACTAACCATGCAGTTTTTAATGTGGTAATGGATAAACCATAAGGTGAGTCATGATTTCCCTACTGGGCATGTCGATGCTCATCCCTATCATATCTTCATATCTCAGGTGGAACTCAGTGCAACATATTTGAAGAGGAATAAACGAAAACAATCCTGCTGTTTTCGTGTTAGAAGACCCTGTTTAATTACAACTTATCTACAACATGTAAGAGTTGTATTATTTTTTTTATGGCTGTGTTAAGTTATTTGGGAATTGTACTATGGTGATGATGACTGTAATTATATATATTTGGTGCTACACTAAAAACTGTGGTTTGTATTTAAAACGTTTATTTTTATTTTTCTTGTTGTTTAAAGACCCATGGGCATTGTTTAATTGATTTAAATAATATAAAATTTAAAATTATTTTTATTTATTTAAAACTGTTAACCCCCACATAGGGGTGTTACAGAATTTTTGGTATCAGAGCCTAGGTTCGATTAACCTAGGGGGTATAGCACCACCTTAAAAATTAATCTTTGGGAATGGTTTTAAAGTTAGGTGTTAATGTCATCATCATTTGGTACTGATCCTAGTTAAATTTTCGCAGCCAGTAGAAACTATGCCACCAAGACGTCAAATGCAATCGTCTGAGCTGTCACAACCGGTTGAACATGCTCAAGAAGTTGAGCAACCGGAACCGATGGAACAAGCTCAAGAAGATGAGCAACTACGACATGCAACACAATCCCCGCCAGCTGCACCAGAAGTAAATAATTTAGGACAAATTCTTCAAGCATTACAAAATGTGCAAAGACCTGTGGAGGTTCGTGATCCCGAACAACGACATCTAACTCTGTTGAAGGAGTTTATGAAGCAGAAACCACCCACATTTAGTGGAGAACCTAACCCGGTCATAGCAGAACAATGGCTAAAGGCAGTCAAAAAGAAGTTGGACACCTTGAGGATTCCACGGGAGTATTGGGTTAGCTTTTCAACATATATATTTGAGGGTAAAGCCGAAGAATGGTGGGATCTTCAGAAAGACGACTATGACGTGCCGAATCTTACATGGGAGCAGTTCGAAACCATTTTTCGCAACACCTATATTCCTCAGAGCCATAGGCAAGCAATGATGCGAGAATTTGAAAACCTGGTGCAGGGAGATACAACAGTTGCTGAATACCATGCTCGATTTATAGAATTGTCTCGCTACAATCCCGGGGCTGTATCGGATCCAATGGCGAGATGCGAAAAATTTAGAAATAACCTGAGGCCGAAAATCAGACAAATGATAGCTGCTGTTCCATCAACAGATTTTCTTGATCTTGTAGCTGCGGCACAGCGGGCAGAGACAGAACTAAATAACTCCTATGGAGAGTATAAGGGTTCTGGTGGGCGTCAAAGGAAAATAAGTAAGAAAGAGAAGTCACAAGGGCAAGTCATTCAGCATAGTGGAGTGACTATTGGTGGTGGATCTTCTGGCAGTGGTCGTTTCCAACCGTATGCTTGTCATAACTGTGGACAAGTGGGACATCTGAGGAGAAATTGCCCTAACCGCCCTACACAATCATCCTTTGCACCAAGGCCACAAGGAAGTCATTTTGGCTCCACTGTTTGGGGAGGGAGTCAAAATCGTGGAGCGCCTCAGCAAAACACTCCAGCTTCCCAAGTCTCAGTAACTCAACCTCGAGGGTTCCAGCCTCAGTACAACTATCAACAGCGGCCACAGGGTTCCAATTTTTATGCTAATCAGAACTTCCAACCGACTCCACAAGGCTCAGTGAATCAAAGGCCATATTTTTCTGGGAGAAATAATAATAAGGCTAGTAGTAGCCAAGGAAACCGAGGAAAAAGTGATAAAGGAAAAGCACCAGCACAAGCTTATGCAATTACGGCTACAACTGGACAAGGAAAACAGGCTGATCACTCAGTTGTAGACGGTATGATTCACGTGTCTCATTCTTGGGCTCATGTATTATTTGACACTGGTGCCACTCATTCATTTATATCTATGTTATTTGCTTCCGTACTACAATTAGAAACTGAGACATGTAGTTCATCATTAACCCTTAGTACACCAATGGGCGGGATAGCTGAAGTATCCATAATTTGTAAATCAGTGTGTATTGTTATAGGAGAACATAAACTATCGGCTGACCTATATGTAATAACTATGACAGAGTTTGATGTAATCTTAGGAATGGATTGGCTAACTAAATACCAGGCAATAGTAGATTGTCATAGGAAACGTGTCTCTTTATTCACCAAGAATGGACAAGTCATCGAATTTCAGGCAAAAACAGGAACAGTGACGCCAGCCCCGGTGCTAAAGGCTTGTATTGGAGGACGAAGGAATTTCACCAATCTTGGGACGATCTTTGCTTCAGATGGAGAACTAAAGAAGAGTGACCTATCCTCTCACACTCCTGTGGTGGACGAATTTTCAGATGTTTTTCCAGATGAATTGCCCGGACTTCCGCCTGATAGAGAAATTGAGTTTGTCATCGACTTAACTCAAGGAGCAGCGCCTGTTTCTATTGCCCCGTATCGAATGGCACCTGCTGAGAAAGTGGAATTGAGGAAGCAGTTGGACGAATTACTGGAAAAAGGATTTATTCGACCAAGTACATCACCTTGGGGAGCTCCAGTACTTTTTGTGAAGAAACATGACGGATCGTTGAGGCTCTGTGTCGATTATCGCCAGCTTAATCGATTGACTATCAAGAACAAGTACCCTCTACCCCGAATTGATGAGTTGTTCGATCAGTTAGGAGGATCTTGCTATTTCTCAAAGATTGACTTACGATCCGGATATCACCAACTGAAGATAAGAGAAGAGGACATTCCAAAGACAGCTTTTCGGACTCGCTACGGTCATTTTGAGTTTCTTGTCTTGCCTTTCGGGTTGACTAATGCACCAGCGGCTTTCATGGACTTGATGAACCGTGTCTTTCGACCGTACTTAGATCAATTTATCATTGTTTTCATAGATGATATCTTGATCTATTCTAAAAACGAAGAAGAACATGCTGAGCATTTGAGGATCGCTCTACAAACGTTGAGAGAACATGGTCTTTATGCAAAAAGAGAAAAATGTGATTTCTGGATGACAAAGGTCAAGTTCCTTGGACACGTTGTCTCTGAAGAAGGCATCTCAGTGGACCCCTCCAAAATTGAAGCAGTGCTAAATTGGGAACGACCAAAGAACGTGTCAAAGATTCGAAGTTTCCTCGGACTAGCTGGATACTATCGACGCTTCGTAGAGAATTTTTCAAAGATTGCTTCTCCATTAACAAAACTCACAAGGAAGAATGTCAAGTTCGTGTGGGATGATAAATGTGAAGAAGCATTTGAGGAACTGAAACGAAGACTCACTAGTGCACCTGTGCTGATCATACCTAACAACGAGGAGCCTTACACAGTATACACTGATGCCTCAGGAAACGGTTTGGGTTGTGTGTTAATGCAGCATGGACGAGTAGTTGCCTACGCCTCACGCCAGTTGAAACCCCATGAGAGGAACTACCCCACACATGATCTTGAGTTAGCTGCTGTGGTTTTCGCACTCAAAATTTGGAGATGTTATCTATATGGCGCAAAGTTCGAGCTATATTCAGATCATCAAAGTCTGAAATATTTGTTTACTCAAAAGGATCTCAATCTAAGGCAACGAAGATGGACTGAGTACATGGTGGACTATGACTTTAGTATCCAATATCATCCTGGAAAAGCAAATGCCGTGGCAGATGCTCTAAGTCGTAAGAACAACGGACGTATAGCCAGTTTAGCATTGGAAGATTGGAGACGAGTCACTATCGCCGACTTCAACTTGCAATATTATGAAGATAACGAGAGAGCTTTCTTATTCAATGTGATAGCAACTCCTACGTTAATTCAGAAAGTAAAACAAGGACAATGGCACGATGAAGGATTACGTAGGGTTTGGAAACAAATACAAAATGGAGAACAACTGGATGGATGGCAGATTGAGCCAGAAGGATTTTTACTTTACAAAGGAAGATTAGTTGTTCCAGAGGATCCATATCTCAGGCATGCGGTGCTAGATGAGGCTCACCGTTCAAAGTTTGCTATTCATCCTGGAAGCACAAAAATGTATATGGATCTAAAACGACAATACTGGTGGCGAGGAATGAAACGAGATGTAGCAACCTTTGTCTCTAAGTGCATGACGTGCCAACAGGTTAAAGCGGAACATCAAAAGCCTGGAGGCGAGTTGAGGAGCTTACCTATTCCAGAATGGAAGTGGGATCATGTGACAATGGACTTTGTTACTGGATTTCCTAAGACTCAAATAGGGCATGACGCCGTTTGGGTAATTGTAGATCGTTTAACTAAGACAGCCCACTTCATCCCAATCAGAACTAATTATAGTGTCTCAAAATTATGTCAATTGTACGTGGAAAAGGTAGTGACATTGCATGGAGTGCCAATGTCAATAGTTTCCGATAGAGATACACGTTTCACGTCGAAATTTTGGAGAGGATTGCAGAGGGCCTTGGGAACTCAATTGAATTTTAGTACAGCTTTTCATCCTCAAACAGATGGACAATCTGAACGTGTCATTCAGATTCTCGAGGATATGCTTCGGGCTTGTGTGCTGGACTTTGGAACAAATTGGGCTGCACAGCTGCCATATGTTGAATTCGCATATAACAACAGTTACCAAGCAAGTATTAGAATGGCTCCATATGAGGCCTTATATGGTAGACCTTGTAGATCTCCATTGTGTTGGGCTGAAAAGGAAGAGCGTCTTGAACTTGGGCCTCAGTTTATCAGAGAAACAACGGACAAGATCCAGATTATTCGCGAACGTCTTCAGACAGCTCAAAGTCGACAAAAGAGTTATGCAGATAAGAGGAGGCGACCTTTAGAGTTCATGATCGGAGACTTTGTGTTCTTAAAAGTGAAACCAAAACGAGGTGTATCTCGATTTGGTGTTAAAGGAAAGTTAGCACCAAGGTATACAGGACCGTTTGAGATTGTGGAACGCATTGGAACGTTGGCATACCGTTTAGACCTACCACCACAATTGTCTCATGTACATAATGTGTTTCATGTATCGATGTTGAGAAAGTATGAACCCGACCCTTCACATGTGATCATGTGGACAGATGTGCCAATTCAAGGAGATACGAATTATGAAGAAATTCCAGTTCAAATACTGGATCATGAAATAAAATTATTACGTCGTCGTGGAATTCCTCTGGTGAAAGTGATGTGGCAACACCATGATGTGGAGGAAGCCACATGGGAACTTGAATCTGAAATGAGAGAAAAGTACCCACATTTGTTTTAACATTGTAATCAGTGTACGAAATTGCGAGGACGAAATTTTTATAGGAGGGGAGAGCTGTAACACCCGTATTTTTAACGGGCATAATTTTGTAAAATTTAATGAATAAAATGTGACTATTTAAAATTACTAAGTTGTTTATGATCATTTAAAAAAAATACCATTTTAGTATTTTCTTACCAAGTCTTCCTAAGAAACATTCAAAACTTACCAACACTTACTTCTACTAATCTTGTCTCCCTAAATTATTGCTCAATTATATAGACTTCTTCTCATTTTGCTAAAGGTATCCGAAGGGGACATTGAATTATTTTCCATCAATTCATAGAAGACATGGAGATATTTCTCAACCACCTAATTAATTATTTCCTTATCTTCTTCTATAATTCACTCCAATTATCCCCTCAATTATGTTGGCATTATTTGCTAAAAGTCTTCATGGGAGACAAGATGATATTTTCCTTTAAGACTCTTTTGTTTCTTCTTACAACTTTTCCCCGTAAACATCTCATTCCTCTTAAGCATTTTGATATCTTTTTATTTAACTATCACCACCTTCTTCTCTAGTTCTCATTCTCTCCCTTCTCACTTCAAATTTCTAACTAAAGACATAGAGCACAAAGCTCTCTTTGTGGCCAAGACAATTATAATTCCCAACGATGATCGAGGCGGTTTTTAAAGTTAATTCAAGCTTGATTGATAACCCAAACTTTGGTGCTTTTCAAAGAAGTTTTGAGGTAGGTTTTCTTTAATCTAAACTTAGTTTTTAGTATGCATTTTCTCCATGTTTAATGCATAAAAATACTTTAATGGCACTAGTAGACGGGTTTACACATAACTCACTTATGAATGTGATTATACGTTGTGCTTTAGTTTTAATTGTCCTTATGCATGCCTTAGGGTCAAGGATGTGTGGAGCTAACGTTAATTGATTCCAGGATTAAAAGATTGTTGATAAGCTTGAAAGGTAGGGATTCTATTACTCATTTTTGTGAGGTTTTTATAGAATTAAAATTGATTGTTTTGCCGCAATATATATATATCTATGTTGAACTGATATTATATGAGTATCACATATGAAACTATGACATGGACTCGTCTTGTATTGTACGGCGAGGAACATAATGAATTGACACATGTTATAAATTGAGAACATGGTTAGGAAAACTGACTCTATTAATAATGATTTAATATAGAGAAATGGTGAGACATGAAGAGGGCGGCGGTTACGTCCTTGGGCATGAATACCCAAAAAGGTAAAATAGGGGGAAGGTGATGACGCTTCCTTGGGTTGAAAGTCCCAAAACACACTGTACAGGAATTGATTTGGTGAGGACTCGGGGCTTGATGTCCCCTCACCGGAACACCCTTGGAATGTTTATGGGGTGATCAAGTGCGCCCATTTGGGTTTCGATGAGTTGAGTGATACTCAATTTAACATGGATACCTAGGAACAATGATGATTGGTAATATTTGTATAAATGTGTAATTATGACACTTGGTAATGATTAACTACGGTATCCATAAGATGTGATCATAATAAACCTCATAATCTGGAATATGATGTAACCTACTAACCATGCAGTTTTTAATGTGGTAATGGATAAACCATAAGGTGAGTCATGATTTCCCTACTGGGCATGTCGATGCTCATCCCTATCATATCTTCATATCTCAGGTGGAACTCAGTGCAACATATTTGAAGAGGAATAAACGAAAACAATCCTGCTGTTTTCGTGTTAGAAGACCCTGTTTAATTACAACTTATCTACAACATGTAAGAGTTGTATTATTTTTTTTATGGCTGTGTTAAGTTATTTGGGAATTGTACTATGGTGATGATGACTGTAATTATATATATTTGGTGCTACACTAAAAACTGTGGTTTGTATTTAAAACGTTTATTTTTATTTTTCTTGTTGTTTAAAGACCCATGGGCATTGTTTAATTGATTTAAATAATATAAAATTTAAAATTATTTTTATTTATTTAAAACTGTTAACCCCCACATAGGGGTGTTACACAATATATTAAGAGTTTAGGACTTTAATATTCAAATTCTTAAAACCGGGACGCAAGGTGCTAATAAATTAAGAGTTTAAGGATATATGTATCCAAATTCTTAAAACGTAGATATAAATGCCAACAGATTAAAAGCTTGGGGACTTAAGTACCCAAATTCTTAAAATATTAACCTAAATGTTAAAGGTTAGAAAGTTTAGAAGCCTGTGAGGCAAATATTCCATATATTTATCATATAGTTAGTGTTTGCGTGCATATTTTATTGTTAACTTGTTTTTCTATATAATAACTCATAATAATTATATAGATACAATTTAAAATATATATAAATTTACAAGAATAAAATATTAAAAGAAAAAATGTGGTCAATCCATTATATAAAAATAATATAGGTAGAAGGTAACAATATAAAACGTTAGACAGATTGTATCAATTTCTTTCCAATTCTTTTGTAAAAAGGACAAAAAAAATCCTTTTGTATTTTCTTTCAAATACAAAAATTTTGTTGTTAAGGGCAAAACCAAAAAAATAAGTGAAGAGGGTAGAAATATAATTGAATTTTTTTAGAGTGGTGAGTTATATATAAATTTAAAGAAAATATACATATAAAATTAAAAGAAAAATAAAATTCAAATAGAACGACTGTTTACTCTTAACTATATGTGTGGCTCCGTTGTCTCTATTGTTTTGTTTTGTGATTGTCAACAACTTCTACTTTGAATTGTAATTCCTTTTTAATTGTATTGCAATTGATTTAATATTCGGTTTATTTCATTCAATTGAATTTTGATTTAGTTTTTTGGTTTGTTTTATTTAATTGAAAATTGCAACAATTGAAAATTGCAACGATTGGCAATTGCAAAGTTTTGCCTAGCTTTGTTGTCGTCTGAAGTGTGTGTGTTTATATATATAAGAACTTTTTTTAATCGGCACATTTATAATGATTATACTTTTAATTAATCAAAAAGAGTATAATTTAATATTAATTGATGATAAAGCATGATAAGCATTTAATCTCATTAATCATTATAAATTTTTTTGATTAATTATCATATTTATTACAACTATATAATTCGTAACATGTTATTGAATAACAGTACTCATTAAAAAGATAACTATTTAAAATATACCCATATATCATATAAGAAGCCGTAGTGTACTAATGCTCTAATAAAATTGTTATTTTACTGCAACAACGCCATAACAATTCGGAGTTAGTTGAGATAGAAAGGGAAGTTGAAAGGATTTTTATTTTATTTTATTTTATTTTATTTTATTTTATTTTTATTGATGTGAAAGGATATTTCTAAGTACATATATTATATCAAAAAAAATTTGAAAGAAAGACAACCAAAATAATAATTGAACTAGGGAGACAGATAACTACCAAGTTGGAATATGGGGGTCTATAATCCAGCTAATGATGGTGGCAACAAGGAAAAGTGATTATGTAAAGTATAGTGTAGAGAACAATTTTCCTTATTTATAAGGAATTAATTTAGTTTAGCAACTATGTTCTATTAAAGTTGATTTTGTTTTTGGAAGAATAGTTTAAACAATTAGTTCGGTTTGAATCATTTTTTATTTAAATCATTATAATATGTGAAAGGTTTAAAATGTAGTTGTCTTATATTGTAATTGTTTAGAAATTTATACTTTAAACCAGTTTAAACCGTTGTGTCAAATGGAGAGCTAATCTCAATAGCTCTTGTGAGTTGGTTCAATATATGGGATCAAATGCGGATGAACTTTCCCCCTTTCTTTTATTTCTTTTTCATCTTTCTTTTTATGGAACTCTCGCACTTTAATGTTAATTAAGTCAAAAGAAAAGTGCATTTTATGTCTATTGCCTTTTAAAAAAAGAGAAAGACAAAATACAAAGAGGATGAACTTTTGCACTTTCTTTTGTTTCTTTTTTCTTCTTCTTTTTATGGAACTCTCACACTTTATTATTACTTAAGTTGTAAGAAAAGTGCATTCAATATCTATTGCCCTTTAAAAAAGAGAGAAAAAGTAAAAAGATATACAAAGTGGCTTTATTTGTAGGACATATTTAAAAAGTGACAGAACATATTGCCTTTTTAAAGAGAAAAAGAAAAAGCAAAAAGAAGCTTCATTTGTAGAACATATTTAAAAAGTAATAGAGATTTAACGACTGATTTTTTATATTTAAAATACTGAACTAACAAGATTTAAATCCTCAGTCTAATTTTGATGTCTCAAATGGTGTCTATCTTTTCATAATATATTATTTAAAAAGTTTAAAATTATGTTTTAATTGAGTTTTACATGCTCTTAATCAAAAAATATGCAATGGCATGATTGGTTAGACACTTTTTGAGATATTAGAATTTAAATAGAGGATTTGAGTCCAGAAAACTATACATGCCCCAATGTTAACTTTCTCCATATTAATGTTTTCAATGTCGATAAATGAGACCTTTTTTTTGTAACTAAACCTGGTCGTTCTAATATTAGTTTGTTTTCATCTCAATATTATTTGTTTTTATTGTTTTCACGCTAACTCGTCTACACACTGATTTTCTCATCATTTACTTTTATTTGTCTTTTTACTTTTTAAAATCATTACTACTAGGCTATTATGATTTTTGTTATTTTTAGTTTGTTTATTGTACGTGTTGCATATGATCATCATACTGATACTTGTGCAATCTAATAATTTTATTGTTTTGTAACTTGTTTCTGTGCTGCATTACTGTTAATTATTATCATTATAATAATGATAATAGTTTATATCGTTATTGTTGTAATAATTTGTTACTTGTAGTTCGTTTCTCATGTTATGTTATAGTTATCATTACCTTAATAATGCAAGTCATATATATCGATATTACAATAATTTTATTGCTATTTGGGATATTTATGAAGACAGTAATTTTAGATATTTCATACGTTATAGATGAATTATGATTATATGCCTAAAAAACATATGGACAATAAATTTAAGACTTTTCTCCCCGAAAATCAATATTTCAAAATAATGACTAGGTTGAACCTGCGTCATTATATTTTAAGGTTACTAATACTATTGCAATTACGCAAACAACATATAAAATATAATAAATTAAAGGTGTATTTTAATAAATGTTATAGCTGATCACTAGGATAGTGTTTACGAATTAGATTACATGCATTAAGAGTCTATCTATAACAAAATCCACAAATCCCTCAAGTTCACAGATTTATAGATACATAAATTAAATAAAAATATAAAATATAGAAGAAGCGAATAAGAGATTCAATTTCGTCAAAAAAAAAAAAGCAAATGATTTAACATGGTTTGGCAAAGTCCATACATTGAAAAGAGAGAAGGTTCACTAGTAAGGGGCACTATAAATGAGGCTTAATATAAATACACATTACAAAGCATATAAACGGATAAATAACCCAAAACTAGATGAAGATATTTCCAATATAAAAAATACATACAAATAAAGTTAAAATTATTATTTAAAATACTTTCCCTAATAAGATTGAGCCTTGGACCTTTGAATTTAAATTATCACATGCATATTTTTACAATATTGTCCTAGGTCATAAATTCAAGATAAAATTGGAAATTAAAATAAGCATATATAACATAACATTACAAAGTTTAATAAAATTCAATCCCGTAGTACTTCGTAATCGAATTCAAGTCTTCGACTAAAAAATTAAGTTGTACGATTACATTGTTATTATGTTGGACATACAAAAACTTCAACAATAATATGTTTGGATTCTTATATTTCACGGATTCGATAAGCTCAATTCATGTTATGAATTATCCTTCATTTATCTTAACCAAATCATTTTGAGTACAAAGATTCTTCGTGCTAAAGTCAATGTTTCATTCGCATGTGAAAATTATCACAATTTGTGTTATTATTAATAATTAATAGCTAACAAATCATTAATGTTATAATAAATTAAAAGCTATTTGTTATGATAAATTACACTCCAACTGAAGTCTTGATATAAAATTCTATATGCTGCTTTGGTGTCTAATGTCTCTACATAAATTGTTTGAGTCCACAGATAATCAAAACAATAATTTAATTAGTTGTTTGGGAAAGTGATTTTAACCACAAACAAGTACAATGCTCTCACATGTTACAGTTTTTAAGCAAAAATATGCTACAGTGTAAAGCTACCTATGTGATTCAAATTTTGTGATTCCAACACTTCTTTGTCAAACACCATAAATGTTTGTTAGATCGAAATTCTCCATATGTAGGAAGATGCAGTTGTTAACTACAGTAAAATTTCCCTAAACAGTCTTACTTAAACTTTCATAAATTCCGATAGAATAGCCAACATTTTTTACTTTTGAGTAATCAGAGTGCCTGCAATTAAAGAAATAGAATTTTGTTTTTTTAATCTTTTTTAAGATTATCGCCTTACCTTACTCAAAGACTTTTAACTTAGATATCATTTGAGCATCGTCATTTAATATTATATATGGTGATCGGTGATGTTGGATAATTCCAGAATTAAAGTCTAATACAAATAAGTGTAAAAGTGAATTTTATAAAACAATGCATAGAAGAGATTACTAAAAAGAAAGAAAGACAAAAGAAATGTCATCTTTTTTTAAAATAAAATGAAGTGAATGGACAATTAGCATCAGGCTAGATAATCATCTATAACATCTATATATGGTCGCGTATTCATCTTGCGTACAAGTCTGCACATATCAACAAAATCATGAAGAATGACACCTAGCATCACAATTATACAAATACGATGTGACGACCCATCTTTTTGGGCAGTCACTTTACTTACTTAAACATCGTTTCATAAACAGTAATCTTACTTACTTAGTAAGAAAAATACTGAAATAATTTTTTTTTCTTTAAACGTTCTTTAAAACTGATGCGACCTTTGTCGTCATTTTAAAATGAGACCTCGCTCAACACTTGCCCTTAAAATCATTTCAAATCGTTTCTTAAAACTTAATAAGAAACATTTATTAAATCATAGCTTAAAACTTTACTTTATAATTACATAAAACAGTTCGTAAACTGTATTTTAAAACTTTGAATACAATTCTTAAAACTCTAATTTTCTTAAAACTTCGCAAACACAACATTAAACAATGAAAAACCTCTTATTTACATAGCGGAAGCAAACAGTGATGGTATCTATACCCAAATCTTCGCATCTGTCCTCCGTAGCACCCAACTCTTCTAACGGGTCCCATTGGTCACCCATAAATTACCTACGGCATAAAAAACTTTTAATGAGTTTTCGCTCAATAAATTCAAACATAAACTCACAATTCATTTAATCATGCTTTAAAATTTTTCTCATGAAAACCTTTCTCTTGAAACATTCTTCATGAACGTTTTCCATAAACATTTTTAAAAACGTTTTTCGTAAAACATTTCTTGAACGTTTTGCTTAAAACGTCGTTCATAAACCTTTTCTTGAAAACATGAAAACATTCTTCATAAACATTTATCGTAAACATTTTTTAGAATGTTTTCCATAAACATTTAACGTAAATACTTTATAATAAGAAATACAAGCAAATTTATAATGCATTATTCCAATTATGCTCAATTATGAACTTTAATTATGAGCATTTTATGAACATTCTATAAACTTAAATATTTCTTTCTTTCTCAACCTTTATTCTTGTTCCTTAAATTTCTTTATCTTATAACCTTCCTTTTCCTTACTTTACTTTAGTGTTCGTACCAACTCATTAATCATGAGATCATAAACATGATGCTTCCCTTGTGGAAGACTTGAGACCATCAAACATTGAGGTCTTATACCTCATCTTTAGGAGTTCAAACTTTAATTTTACTTTCATTACCTTATAACCAAGAGGCTGGTACGACATTTTCTTTTTATCTTTACGTTACCTTCTTATTAACTTTAGTGAGCATTTCAAATGCAATCACATCATATGCAATACACTTGCAATTCATAGCTTGTACTATAAAACCTATTGCATAACAAATGCAATATATTGCTTAATAAATACATCATAAAACGCAAACATATTTTGCTAATTATAACTTGTATTCTAACACTTATTGCATAACCAATGCATTTAATGCAACATATAACTTATAACTTGAATTATAAAACATTATGCATTATCATAATGCAAAACATACTTTAAATACTTTAAAAATTATAACTTGAACTTTTAAAAACGTTATGCGTATCAATATGCAAATAGACTTTAAACATAACAATTGCAAATTCATTGCAAATCTTTTTCTTGAACTTTAAAACTTTTTGCATAATAAATGCAAACATACTTTAAAAGAAACTTGCATAATAATTGCAAACTCATTTGCAAATTATATAAATAAGCATTTAAAAATCATTTATTTCATGTTGTAGGTGAGATTTGAAACTTACCCGAACTATGCTCTAGCGTTCTCTATTCTGTTCCTTTTCCTTCCATTAGTCGGCCTCTGTGTCCTGATCAAACGACAGCCGACTTATTAGTTAACTTTCTTTATTATCAATCCACTCGATTGATAATAAAACGTAAACATTATCCATTCTTTCCTTTTAACTTAACTAGTATACTTTCGTTTACCCTTGTCTTTACTTATCCTTATAAACCATCGGTTTACCTTGCCTTCACTTAGCTTTATAACCCATCGGGGTTACTTTTCCTTCTAACTTTGTAACCCATCGGTTTACCTCTCGTTTACTTAAATATCCCTTATTAAATCTCTGGTCTCACATGATCGTTACGTTACTTAATGTATTATGGAACATTTTTTGTCTAATAACATTATGCTAAATCAGAGTGTTCGACTCCGTTCTAGCCGTTTCCTTAATAATGATGATTTTACCCTTAACGAATTTTTTTTCGTCAGCCTTGTAACGTTATAAAACTCATTCTCACATAAAACAGTGTAACAATCACTGATCATGCATTTCATAAATTTTTATGAAAGCATCTAAAACAATTTATTTTAAAACAGTTTATACTGTAGACAGGATTCCTACTTACTTGAACTCCAAGCTAAGCAGATCCAGTTGTACCTCACTGTATCTACAGTATGCGAAGCATCCTCTGCAGTGCTCCTCGAGCGACCATGAATGGCTAGGAATGCTTCCTAGAGATCATGCATTCTTGAAGCTGTCATTCTGAACTCCGATGCTGCTGTTTGAATCGCCTCGATTTGCGTGTAGTTAATACCAAATAATTTTCACCAGAGTGGAATTTGCTCGAACGGAGGTCACCATTGCGTTCAGAGCATTGAAACGAGTTGGAAGGTGGTCTCGGATCTTCGATCGGAGGTCTCGGATCTTCGATCGGAGGTCCGGATCATAAAATCTCAATTTGACGTTGACCGGCGATGGTTGGCTCCGTTGGGGACCGAGCTTGAGCCTACCCCCCCTAATTTGACCCTCCTGAGTCCATTGGTGGGGTCAATTTTACCCAATTTAGCCTCTAACATAGCAAATCAAAGATGGAATTCTCGGCTAACACCGGCGGCTCTGATCTCCTATCTCTGGCGGAGATATCGTGCAATTGAGGTGGGGGATTTGTTCCCCGACCTCCTCTGAGTGTTTTCGTGTCATCAATTTGGCACGAAAGCATCGGGGATGGAGAACCCAATTCTCCCACGGCGGCGACGACGGGCCGAGGTGGAACTCCGACCAGCAGCGGCTGTGGCGTGAAATTGGAAGGTGCTACTCACTCCTCGTCGCCGTTTGAGTTGAATGGTGGCTACGGTGTACCTCATTGCCACCGTGAGTGGCGGTTCTGAGTGGCGACGACACGACGGATACAGGCAGCTCTGGTGAAGCTTTTTCAGCCAAAATTGAGCTAGAAAATTGGTACCATCTTGTTCCTCTCCTCACGTTGAGTCCATAGACACCAAGATCACGTCGATTGGTGGTTGGACGGCGGAGAAATGACGTCGGGAAGAAATGGGTTTCACTGCCACTTTGGGCGGCGAGTGAGGCTCCCTCCGGTGGCTATTTGGGTGGCACGACATCTCGTTGGACTCAGCTCAACGAGAGCTTCCCATTGGTGCGGGAGGTGTCAAAAAATAACACCGAAATCTCGAATGAGATTTGAGGAGAGAGAGAAAGTAGAGAGAGAGACCTGAAATTTTTTGTGATATTTTCTGATTTTTTCCTTTTTTTTTCTTTTTATAAAAGTATAAAAAGAAATTGTGGTCCACACAATCAAATTCTTATACTGCATTACTCTAATACTGTATAATTTTTCATGTTATTATACAGTATTTTTTTAAAACTATACTTTGTCTTAATATAATCCTTAATTTAATGCATTTTTAATACATTAAAAATCTCAGGTGTTACAATCTACCCTCCTTAAAAATTTTCGTTCTCGAAAATTAGCACCTTCAAAGGTAGTTCATCTCCCTTGTTCTCTTTTCTGTTCTTAACATGCTTCCTTGATTACTACTTTTTCATTAATACTGAGCCTTCCTCTTGGAACTTCAACAATGTTCATCATGTTTTTGACATATTCCTTTAAATGTACACCACACTTCTGCTGTGCAACTCTGATCTTTCAACATTTGAGTGTAGTTTCCATTTATCTAAAGGTTTAGCATTCTACATTTGAATCCTATTCTTGGAAATAGGATTTATTTCCATTCTAATTTCATCATTTCTATCTAAAGACTAGGGTCATCCGACCACAAAATCCATAATTTTCGGTTCTATATCCATTCTAAAATTGCATTTTCCTGTAATTTTCCTTATAACGTATAAATTTTCAACTTCCATCCTCCAATCTGTGAGGTTTTCGCTGCCAGATTGGGCATCATTTTCTTGATCGTATTTCCCATTCGGGTAGTTACGAGCTCATTTGCATGTCTCAGCTCAGCGAAGGAGTGCTTAAGCTCGATCAAATCACATAATTAGTGATCGAACGTCAAGTTGCTCTTAGGGACTCTCGTTCCAAAGCTTTGCCTATTTTTGTTGTCGTCGGAAGTGTGTGTGTGTATATATATATATGAATTTATATATGTATATGTATAAGAACTTTTTCAATCGGTACATTTTTAATGATTATCTTCTAGTTAATTAAAAGAAGTACAATTTAACAATAATTGATGATAAGGCATGATAAAAATTTAATCATTTTGTGTTTTTGGATCAATTATCATATTAATTACTCATTAAAAAGATAACTATTTAAATCATACCCATATATCATAACAAGTTGTAGTGTTCTAATGCTCTAACAAAATAGTTATGTTACTGCAACAAAGTTGTAACAATCTGGTGTTAGTTGAGATAGAAAGGATAATTGATAGGATTTGTCTTTATTATTATTATTATTATTATTTTGATGTGAAGGGATATTTCCAAATACCAGGGAGGCAGATAACTACCACGTTGGAATCTGCGGGTCTATAATCTAGCTAATGATGGTGGCAACAAGGAAAAGAGATAATGGAAAGTCTAGTGTAGGGAACAATTTTCTTTATTTATAAGGAAATAATTGAGTTAAGCGACTATGTTATATTAAAGTTGATTTTGTGTTTGAAAGAATAGTTCAAACTAATAATTCAGTTTAAACCATTTTTAGTTTAAAATATTATAATATGTGAGAAGTTTAAACTATAGTTTCTATTTGTTTTATATTGTAATTGTTTAGAGATTTATACAATAAATAGTTCAACTGATAAGTTTGAACCATTGTATCAAATAAAGGAGTCAATCTCAATGACTGATTTTTTTCGTTTAAAATACCAAGCTAACTAGATTGAAATCCTTAATTCAATTTTGATGGTCAAATGGTGTCTATTTTTTCATAATATATTATTTAAAAAGCTTAAAATAGTGTTTTAATTGAGTTTTACATGCTCTTAATTAAATTATATGTCATGAAATAATTAGTTAGGCACTTTTTGAGACATTAGAATTTAGACAGGATTCGAGTCCAGCTAACTATACATGCCCTGACATTAACTATTTGTGAATATCTAGGAAGACAATAATTTTAGGTATTTGATACGTTATAGATGAATTATGATTATACTAGAAAAATATGGACAAGATATTTAGGATTTTTTGCCCCAAAAATCAATATTTCAAAACAATAACTAAATTGAACATACAACATTACAATGTAAAGCTCTCACATACATGTGCGGTTCAAATTTTGTGAATCCAATACTTCTTTCAAATTTTGTGAAATTTTTTTTTTTTTTTTTTTTGTTTTTTGTTTTTGAAGGTTATCACCTTACCTTACTCAAAGATTTATAACTGAGATATCATCCGAGCATAGTCATATAAAATTATATAGAGTTATTGGTGATATTGGATAATTCTAGAGTTAAAATCTAATAAAAATTAGTATAAAAAGGAATTTTATAAAATAGAGGGTAGAAGATATTACTAAAAAAGGAACGACAAAAGAAATGGCATCTTTTTTAAATAAAATGAAGTGAATGGACAACTAAAATCAGGCTATATAATCAGATATTCATATATGACATCTATATATGGTTGCATATTCATTTTGCGTACAAGCGTGCACATATCAAAAGAAATCATGAAGAATGACACCAAGCATCACAATTATACAGATTAGATATGAACTTCAAAAAAAATTAAAAATGCACAAATATTTCCCATTATCATGATATGGGCCAGCCAAGTTTAGAGACATGCATGTTTCTATTATTAATTTTGGATTATTTTGATTTAACTTTCTTGCTACATGTAGCTTTTCAATTATTTTGATTTAACTTTCTTGCCACATATTGCTTTTCAATTATTTCTCAACGTTTTCTTTTGTAATAAACAGATCATAGGTGCTGGCTATAAATACAACGGGCTTAAAGGTTTTTAGAGATCAAAGACACTAAGAAAAATAAAAACAATAAAAAAAAATAGAGAGATGGCGGGTACTAAGAATACTACTTTGCAACAACTTGTAATGTGGGTGTTATTTGTTATAATTGTAGCAGCGAGTTGCATGGTTTCATATGCTCATGCAGATTCCGATGCTAGCAACCTGCCCAACAGGAAGCTGAAGGAGCCGCAACCCAACTGTGTTGGACTCGGAGAATACTGCGACCTAGCCAATTGGTGTTGCGGTACCCTTGAATGTGATCGTAACCCAGGGATTACAGACTGGTCAGGAACGTGTAAACAAGGTCCGTGTCAAACACTTGGTGAGATTTGCGGCTCCATGGCCCCTGGAATAGTACTGGGATGTTGTTGGGGCCTCACATGCCAGTCTTTGCGATGTGTAGCCGGTAACACCAAATCGCAAGGGATCCATATGGTTGTTTCGTCTTGAAATTTAAAGATGAAATTTACGGGTCCAGAGTACAAATTTCGAGACTACAATATGTTTGTTATATTTTAAGATTTATCAGTTTTATCAGTCGTCTTTGTGTGTACGTACTTTCTCCCATGTGTCAGTGTCAACCTTTTACTTTTGTTTACGGTGTGCTACGGGTGTAATAAACAGCTGCAAATGAAAAATGTCTTCCTATATGATGAAATTAGTTTTATTCATTTTGTATGTGTCGCAATATTTATTGCGCACTTTTGTCTGTGTGGTGTGCAAACTCAGAGCTATTTTGTATATATAGCTCTCTATGATGATGTAAGAAAGTCATAAATAAAAGTAAAGTTGTCTTTGATAATTAATAATGTAATTAATTAACTTCTACTTTCTTTACATTTTTCTAAAAGTAAAATTATGTTTTTTTTTTTTCTTTGTTCTCTCTTAAAGATTCGTCTTCCGGGATAAATATATACGTTAAGACGTAATTTGCATTTAAATAAGGTGATACTATTTTGATGAACTAAAAGGTTGAGAAGATTCTTTGGATTTCAACCAAATTTCTTTGTTCATACTTTCTAATCATACAATTAAGATATTTGGTAAACTGGCAATATTGAAAAAGGGTTTTTATTGTAGAGAATGGTTCAAAACAGTTAGAATTTATAAAGGGGTTAAGTTTTTAAAATTAACAGTTTGTTTGTATTAAATCATTCTCATTATTTTGAACCATTTATTTATTTCACGTACCAAACACATATTATGTAAGCTCACATGTTCAAAAGGACTTTTAAACCCGACGAATTGTAAATTCTAAATCCTTTATATAAACACATTTTCACATAAATTATCTAAGGGTTGAGATTCAATCCTCGTGAATTGATGTTCAACATTAAAATTGAACCTAAACTTGTTAGAACTAAAAATTTTGTTCTAAAAACTATAGCATGTAAGAGCTTTATCGTGTAGCAATTAATTTTGCTTTTTATTATAGCTATTAAAAGCTTTATAATATAGTTAATTGCTTCTAATCGACTTACCAAACGCCTTATAAATCGTAATAAATTACAGAGTTTGTGTTCTCATCAACAAAATCTATTGCAAATCTGGTGGCCATACTTTGGGGCATCAAAGAAATGTCCTGACGGGGATGATTGTGGCAGGAATATTGTTCATTTAACTTCTAGATTCGATTTCTGTCATATCAATTATTTCTTAGCATAATTAAAGAAAGAAGATTAAATTTACGGATCTTTCTTCAGCGGGGATTATTGACAGGGCTCATCATTAAATTTGGTCATTTTTTTCATAGACATCAGTGTCCAACGAAGAAATCTCCTAAATTTAAAAGATCAAGATGTATATGGTGTTGTTGATTTCTTCGTAGTTGGTAAAGCAAGTATAGTATAAAATCTAGGACGAAGTAAAAAAAAAAAATTTGTGAATTTTTTAATAAGAGGCAGTCATCATGCTTGGTGACTCTACGACCTGTTTAGAAAAAAAAGGAAGAAAAAAGTAAGGTTTCACAAAAGGGAAACAATGTCCAGCACAAGAGGGATAAAAACCTAGCGCTCCTATTCAAATTGTTTCCAATCTCCAGAATCTAAAGAATGCAATCTAATCGAACAAGCTCCCAACTAGATCAAGCCAATTAGCAAGTCGACCAACTCATTTCATGTTCATATTCAATCTGCCAAATTTTACAAGAAGAGTCAAGTTTAAGGGGAAAAAGTCAAACAAACAAAACGATAAAACCCGAGACATCGACCATAGATTGCTTGATCCAGTTGGACTGACTCCCACCGTAGATCTACATCCAGGTAGACTGGCTATCGACGGTATAGATCTACTTCTAGGTAAAAAGAATAGATGGACATCTACACTGACAGTATAGAAACTATATCTGTGAAACATTTATGTAAATTGATATTTGCATTAATGTTTTGTCCAAAAAACTATGAATTAATGTTAAATTCTTCAAGATTGTACTTGTAGTCCATCACTAAAACAAAGCAAGCAGAAAAGTTGGCCTTTAAAAAGCAGCTAATTGGGAGAAAAAGGTAAGACATTACCCAAAAAGGAAAAGGAAAAAAAAAAAAAAAAGTAAAGACAAAAAGATAAAAGATTTAAGTGCTGTAAATTGTAGTAAAAAGAGTAAGTTAATAAGACAAATGACTCAATTATATTTATTAAATAAAAACATGATTTTAGTTTTGTAAATATTATATATATGTCACGAAATTATATATATATATATATATATAAATATAAAAACTATTGAAGTACAACTTTATAAGCTAGATGTTCCTTTCAAATAGACGTGTTTTTATTTCTATAACAAACGGAATTTGTCGAGTAGAGACTAACAAGGTGTTTGGCTAGTAGTGGGAACCATTGACAGGAACCATTTTTATTATAGTATGTGAAAACTTTACATTATAGCAATTTTTTTTTCTTTTTTATTGTAACATATGAGAACTTTACACTGTTCATAACTAAGTTTGTAGTTCACATCACACCAAACACCACTTACATGTCATTCGCTACAATAAACAACAACAAAATTTGATGTTGAAACGACAGTCTTTATCCATTGTAAACAACATCAAACTTCCTGTTATATAGCTGACGAGTAGTTGTCTTTATGATTTGAACGACAAGAAATGAGAAATGACAAGTCAACATATTAATTAATGTCTAACGAAGCAATACTCGAAAGAAAAATAACGTCTTTTCTCCTTAAACGATAGGAAATTTTGATCATCAAACTGCATGCGGTATTTTCTTTAACGGCAAATATTTCCTTCAATGACACCAATCAAAACCACAAGCCGTTGATCAATAAACAAAATTAATTGTGAAAAAGCAAATCTTAATTACGTGTCCTTCTATGACTATACGACGGAAGTTCTACAGATTTTCACGTCCTTTTTTTTTTTTTTTTTTGAATTTAGACGACAAACTTTTAGGCCGAAAAGAATGTCTCCTGCTTGTGAAACCATATTTGAAATTACATGTTCGTTTTAAAAGATATGTCTTTTTTTTTTCCTTTTTCAATTCAGAATGATGAAGCTCACAAAGCCTTCATAATTTTATTCAATTCACTTCTTTTTCCCTAGAACGAAGGATCATCGATTCAATTCTGCTCAGGAGAGATTGCCGTCTAAGGCCTTGGGTGGTGCTTCTGAGGTTAAAATAAGACAGCTACTTTGGTCCAAGTAATCTAATTAATGTTCTTCCAATGCAAAATTAAAAAAAAAAAAAAAAAAAAAAGGTCTTCATATTTTGTATTTACATCTTCTTTCTCATTTTGTCAAGGTCAAAGTTTTTTACACTGTTTTTAACGGGTATAAAACAACGGTTTTCGCGAATTGCCGTGAAAAATTTCATCATTTATTAACAATTTTATTGTAGTGTTGTATCTTAAAATTTATCAGTTTTATCGCTCTGATGTCATGAAAGTGTGTCCAAGTGTCTCGTATCATCTTATGTGTGGTATTAGTCGTGCAGTACCTTTATTTATAGTGTGCAAACCACTCGGACTATGGTTCCTATATCCTTATGTAATAAAGTTGTCATACAATAAAAGTTAAATGTATCTTTTTATATAGTAAAATACTATCAGACCTGATTATTTCAGAGGTCGGAATAGAAATTTAATTGTTTTTGGAAAAAAAAAAAAAACACTATAACAAAACAGTTTGAATTGTATTTTGAACTAGCGAAAGAAACGGCCCAATATTTATAATATTTTCTCTTGGGGTATCCTACAGTCCAAGAACTAGTTATCCACACAACCTTCTCCTACAAGCTTCTCCCACACAAACTTATAGATTTGAATAAAAATTTAATTTTTTTCAAAAGAAAATATTGTAAAAAAAATAGTTTGAATTGTAGTTTGAACCAGTGCAATAAAGATACAATATTTATAATTTTTTCTCTTGGGACCTTCTAAAGTCCAAGAACTAGTTATCCACACAAGCTTCTCGCGGAAAAACCTATAGATGAAAGTTTTTATAGTGTTTATAATTATAACTGATGATTTTAATTGCTCTTTTCAAACGGTCTATGAGTATCCAAACACAAATAAGGAGAGAGGGAGAAACAACAGAAAGAAGGCGAGGCCTATCCACAGGCTCTAGTCCAATTGAAGAGAGGGAGAATAGTGAGAGAAGGCGTGAAAAGATAGAAGGAAAAACATGAGAGAAGAACGGATAAAGAAGTTGAAAAGAAAGGCACAATGAACGATACCAGCAAGAAGCAAAAGAAAAGGAAATAAAAATAAATAAATAAAAATAAGTGTAGCAAACAAGGGAAGAGAGGGGAAAGACTCAAATGAGGAAAATCTTGTACAGTAAAAAAAAATAAAGCAGCTAGAGTTAACAAATTTCATTATAGATTCTTTTGCAAGTAAAAAGTGGCAAGACCTCTGTCATCTTCCATCATCAAAAAGAAGAACAATAGTAAGGAATAAATAAATTTCATGTTTAGTTTATATGTTAATGTATGGTCCTCCCAAAGGATCATAACAACTAATAATTATAGAGGTTTTTAGTACAAATATTCCTTAAACTTTAGGCTTTTGTAATGTATTTTTTTTCATAGTAATTAGGTCTCTAAATTTAGTTAAGTGTAGAAATTAAGTCTCTTATCACAAATGTTTGTCAAAATTAAGACGAAAAATAATAATGTGAGAAACACATAACCTATTTAGAAGAAAATGTGTTAAATGTCAAGTATCACAATAACTAAAATATAAATACAAGCCAACAAAATTGTTAAAAAAATATAAAAAATGATATTTTTATTTTCTTTTTTCTTCTTTTTTTTTTGGCATAAAATTGAATAGTTTACTTTTATTACTTTCAAATGAGGTATATAGGTATTTTAAATGGGTCATGTGTATCTCACTTGATCGTTTTCTGTCCTAAGTTTGAAGAAAGTTTGTGATTAGAACTTGATTGTCATATTTTGTTAAGTTTAAGGACTTAATTGTCAAAAAACAAATTTTAAAGACCACTTTAATTTTACAAAAACATGAAAGTTTCTAAGATAAATGTGCAAAAAAAAAAAAAAAACCCCTAATAATAACGATAACAATAAGAATAACCATACCAATTATAAACGTAAGGGTAAGGATAAAAGAGAAAACAAGCCGAAAAGTTTTCATTTAAAAAGCAATGACGGGAAAAAGGCGATAAAGCCGGCAGCCAACATGGGGAAGACAAGATCTTTGCAAAAGCAAGAAGTAACCATATGTTTTACCTTTAAAAAATTAATATATATCTATGTGTATGCATATGTTTCTCAAGTGCCAGCTTGCTTCTGTAAACATATTCATGGTTTTGATTTTTTGAAAAAAAACCATGTTTTTGCCTTGTGTTTTTTTCCTCTAACAATTACTCGACGTTTTCATTTTTTATCAACATCCAGGTAAAGAAAATTTTAATATCAGAATAGAGCATGCACAAAGAAAATACCACAAAGTAAGAGACTAATAGAGGAACTAAGAAAATGTACCACTTCTTTGGTTTCTAGATTTGAACAGAAAGTTTAAACGAAAATTTAAACTTTTATAGGAGAAAATACTGTAGCAAAAAGGTTCAATTAGTGAGGGTGATATCTGGTGCTTATTTTGACCTAGCCAATTAGTTTTGCGAGTCTTTAATGTGACCATAATTTGGGAATTACTCATTAGTTTGGAACTTTTAAACAACACTTGCATTTAGTCAGCATTATTAATAAAGCTAAACAAAGCAATTAAGAAAAATGTACTTTAAAATGTTGCTAATATTGCAGAGGTAAAACGATGTACATACGTTGCATAAACCACTTGTCGTAGTAGTATAAACGTTATCAAACTTTAGGTTGTAAACGATGTTCCAACTGGATAAAAGTACTGTAGTAAATAATTGAACATAATGAAAGTACTGTAGATTTACTTTGTGTTTGAAATATTAGTTCATATTAGTTCAAACTTATGAGTTTGAACCAGCTACACTAGTGTAAAGTTTTTAAATATTATAGTATAAAATAAAAATACGTTACAGTATAAAAATTTCACATATTACAGAGTTTGAACTTATTTTTTACTTAGAAACCATTTTGTCAACCATCCCATTAATTCTATTGAAGTTGGATTATATGGAGTGACGGGCCGGTTACTTTCCATGCTTGTTGATACAATACTTTGAAAGAAGTGTGAATCAGGTGCTTGTGTTTATCCAATAAACGCGTTGATATATTTATCATATAACCATTACAAAAAACTAAGGAACTTTTAGTTAAAACAATTTTTAATGGAACTTTTAGTTGCAACAAAATATTACGATTAATGTGCAATTTGTTTAATTTTTGTTATGGCTAAAACTTTTAGCCACTAGATTTTTAATCACGAAATATTTTCATGACTAAAAACTTCATAGTTTTGCTAAAAACTATTGTAACTAAAGTCTAATTTTTGTAGTGAATTAATGTTTTATATAATTAGTTGAATACGTGCCACATATATGCCTATTTTCCTTGTTACAGTTCTTCTCCTATATAATAATCTATAATAATAGAACATTTTAAAATATATAGAAGGCTACAAAGATGAAAGAATTAAATATTAAAAGAAAACATGTGATCAAATCTATTACATCAAGCTAATATAATTAGAAGGCTATAGTATAAAATGTCAGAGAAATTATAACATGTCTTTCAAACGTTAAAAGTTAAATTCATACATTTAAATAAAAAAACAAACAAGTGTCAAGCATCCCAATGCTAGAATTTTGAAGCCACACTGGAAATTTGAGCAAGGGATAAACGAAGCAGTGGCCTTGACGCTGGGCTAAATTTGTAATTGTTGATATTGGAGTGTAATGACTTTGTTAATTGTTTCAAACCGTTGTGTTTATTTGCATCCTTTTATTTGAATAAAACTATCTATTATCAATAAATATATCTGTTGTAATAGTTATGTTGATTCACGAAAAAAATACCTTTATGTAAAAAATTGCATAAATGACAACGATTGCATCCATTCACATATGGACACACTAAATCTATAAATATGTTGCAGATTTTTCTAATTGCATATGCTGTTCTAGAATACCATATTATTACTTAATATGTTATTCTAGAATACCATATTATTACTTAATATAGTATTCAAAATTTATTATATATTGAGAGTAATTTACTATAGAAATGCTGTTTACAAACTTTCATAACAGGAGGCAAATAAAACCTTAAAGAAAATATCACCCTATCTATATTTTAAGGAATTACAGATTCTGCCTATATTTTTCAACATGAAATTTGAAGATTATAGACTTGACAACACGCGTTTTCCATCTAAAGTGGGACCCAATATGTTCTTTTCATCGTTTGTTGATTGAAAAAAAAAAAGAAAAAAAAAAGCCATCCATGAAATGTCATTCAACAACAAGCGAATAAAAAAAAAGGGCAATTAATGCGCCAAGTGCGCGACCACCTCCTGCAAATATTATGCAAATAACGTATTGAAAAACGAAGTTAAACCGGTTTTAACCAGGTTAAAGAAATTCGGAAACTCCCTTATGAAACTCATTCTCTTTTAAAAGATGGTTAAAGATTAAACATAAAGTAATTATATATATATAGAGCACTGGAAGTACTTCAAATATTTTTATATAAAAACCTTGATTCGAAGCATAATAATAATAACCTAAGAAATTTAAACTCTATTTATGACTGAAGTTAGGTGCCATATTGCCGCTAGGTTACGTTTGTAATCATCTATGTTGCATTTTTTTTTTCTCATATTGTGGAATTTATCTGCTTCAGTATATAGCTGCTATTAATGAATTCACTTTTGTTGAGACTCTAATATATGTAAAACAAACGACAAAAAATGTGAGAATTACTTTTCATAATGCTTACTGCAGCAACAACGGAGTAAATATGTTCGTCTAATATGAAGTATATTTCTCATTTCCAAAAATATTAGCTGAATAAAGAAACGGATTTATTGCAGGAATAGACATTTCATGAATTCGGCACATGATTCGATAGGATGGTCGTTCTATTCTCCTTTGAATTTTGGTGGATATATTGCATGCATTTTGAACGTACCGTCCAGTAATGAAAAATAAGCGCAGAGGGTAGAGATATAATTTAATATTTTTAGAGGGGTGAACTATATATAAATTTAAACAAAATATTCAATAAAATCATAATAAAAATAAAATTCAGATAGAACGGTCACTTATTCTCGACTATATGTGTGGCTCCGTTGTGTTTATTGTTTTGTTCTGTGATTGTCAACAACTGCCACTTTGAATTGCAATTCCTACTTCATTTCATAGCAATTGATTTAATAATCGGTTCATTTCATGCAATTGAAATTTGATTTCCTGTTTTGGTTTGTTTTATTTAATTAAAAATTGCAACGATTGGCAATTGCAAAGTTTTGCCTAGTTTTGCTGTCGTCTGAAGTACACCTCTAATGTTTATGCTTCTAATTAAAAAGAATATATTTTAATAATAATCAATGACGAGACATAATAAGAATTTATTCTCATTAATCATTATAAGCGTCTTTTAATCAATTATTATATTCGTAACAACTGTATGATTCGTATCACACTATTAATAACAATACTCATTGAAAAAATAACTATTAAAACCACATCTGTACATCATGGCAAGTTGTAGTGCGCTAATGCTCTAAAAAATTGTTATTTTTCTGCAACAATGTTATAACAATCTGGAGTTAGTTGAGATAGGAAAGGCAGTAATTGAGATAGGAAAGGTAGTAGAAAAGATTTTTCTATTTTTGATGTGAAAGGATATTTCTAAATACATATATTATCAAAAAATGAAAGAGAGACAACCAAAATAATAATTGAACTAAGGAGTCAGATAACTTCCAAGTTGGAACCTGCGAGTCTATAATCAAGCCAATGAAGGTAGCAAAAAGGAAAAAGAGATTATGGAAAGTTTAGTGTAGGGAACGATTTTCCTTATTTAAAAGGAATTAATTTAAGTTTAGCGACTGTTATTTATTAAAGTTTATATTGTGTTTGAGAGAATAGTTCAAGCAAATGGTTTAAATTAAATCATTTTTGTTTAAAATATTATAATATATAAAGTCTTTAAACTGTAGTTATTTTGTTTTATGTTATAACTATTCAGAGCTTTACACTTGAAACGACTTAAACTAATGAGTTCAAGCAGTTGTACTAAATTAAGGGTTAATCTCAACAGCTGTTGTAAGTTGGGTTCAATATATGGGTTCAACGTAAAGAAATCTAAATTTTTTAAAAAAGAAAACACTATAAAAAATAGTTTGAATTGTGATTTGAACCAATGCAATAAACAGTACAATATTTATAATTTTTTCTCTTGGGGCCTTTTGCAGTCTAGAATCGGTTATCCACACAAATTTATAGATGAAAGCTTTATACTGTTTATAGTGTAATCGATGTTTTCAACCGCTCTTTCCAAAGAAGTTGAAAAGAAGTTGAAAAGAAAGGCACAATGAACGATACCTGCAAGAAGGAAAAGAAAAGGAAATAAAAATAAATAAAAAAGAAGTGTAGCAAACAAACGAAGAGAGGGGAAAGGCTCAATTGAGGAAAAGCTTGTACAGTAAAATAAATAGCAGCTACAGTTAACAAATTTCATTATGGATTCTTTTTCAAGTAAACAGTGGCAAGACCTCTGTCATCGTCCATCATCAAAAAGAAGAAAAAAAAGGTTAACAATAGTTAGGAATAAAAATTTCATGTTTAGTTTATATGTTAATATATGGTCTTCCCAAAGGATCATAACAACTAATAATTATAAAGGTTTTTAATACATTTATCCCTTCAACTTTTAGCTTTTTTGTAATGGGTTCTTTAAACTTTTTTCGTAGTAGTTAGGTTCTTAAACTTAGTTGAGTGTGGTAATTAAGTATCTTAGATCACAAATATTTGTCAAAATTAAGATAGAAAACAATCACGTGAGAGACACATAATCTATTTAAAAGGAAATGTGTGTAATTTCTAGCACTACAATAACTAAAATATAAATATAAACAAACAAAATTGTTAAAAAATCATTAAAAAATTATATTTTTTTTTCTTTTTTTTTTTCTTCTTTTTTGGGCATTAAATTGAATTAGTTTTACTTTTATTAGTTTCAAATGAGGTATATTGGTGTTTCAAATGGGTCACATGCGTCTTACTTGATCGTTTTTTATCTTAATTGTCAAGACAGTTTGGGAACCTAAGTACCAAACTGTCATATTTTGTTAAGTTTAAGAACCTAATTGCCAAAAGAAAATTTTAAAGACCACTTTAATTTTACAAAAACATGAAAGTTTTGAAGATAAGTGTGCAAACAAAAAACCCTAATAATAATGATAACAATAACAATAACAATTATAAACGTAAGGGCAAGGATAAAAGAAGAAATAAGCTGAAAAGTTTTCATTTAAAAGCAATGATGGGAAAAAGGAGACAAAGCCGTTAGCCAACATGGGGAAGACAACATCTTTGCAAAAGCAAGATGTAAAAAGATGTTTTACTTTAAAAAAAATTAATATATATATATATATATATATATATATATTTCTCAAATGCCAGCTTGCTTCCATAAACATATTCATGGTTTTTATTTTTATTTTTTTACAATATATTCGTCGTGTGTTTTTTTTTTCCCTCTAACAATTACTCGACGTTTTCATTTTTTATCAACATACAGGCAAAGAGAATTTTAATGTCAGAATAGAGCATGCACAAAGAAAAGAACACGAAGTAAGATAGAGGAACTAAAAAAACGTACACCTGTTTGGTTTTTAGATCTAAACGAAAAGTTTAAACTAAAATTTAAATTTTGTGAGAAAAAATACTGTAGCAAAAAGGTTCAAACTGTGGTTTAAATCTATGAACTTAACGCATATGTAATTGCTCCAATTAGTGAGGGTGAAATTTGGTGCTTATTGTGACCTAGCCAATTAGTTTTGCTACCCTTTAATGTGACCGTAATCTGGGAATTACTCACTGGTCTGGAACTTGTAAAGAACACACTTGCATTTCGTCAGCATTAATTAAGCTCGACAAAGCAAATAAGAAAAATGTACTACAAAATGTTGCTAATATTGCAGAGGTAAAACGACATACATATGAAGCATAAACCACTTGTCGTAACAGTATAAACGTTATCAAACTTTGGGTTGCAAACGATGTTACGACGTAATAAAAGTACTCTAGTAAATAATTGAACGTAATGAAATTACTGTAGATTTATTTTGTGTTTAGAAGATTAGTTTCATACTTGTGAGTTTGAACTGGCTATACTAGTGTAAAGCACCTTCATGTTATGGTATAAAGCAAAAATACATTACAATATAAAGGCCTCACATATTACAATGTTTGAATTCATCTTTCACATTGAAACCATTTTTCTAACCACCCTAATAATTCTATTGAACTTAGATTTTATGGAGTGATGGGCCGGCTACTTTCCATACTCGTTGATGCAATACCTTGAAAGAAGTGTGAATCAGGTGCTTAACTCTTGTTTAAAATAATTTTTAGTGAAACTTTTAGTTGTAACAAAATATTAGAATTAATGTGTAATTAGTTTAATTTTTGTTATGACTAAAATTTTTAGCCATAAATATTTTAGTCACAAAATGTTTCTGTAACTAAATACTTTGTAGTTTTGCTAAAAATTATTGTAATTAAAATCTAATTTTTCTAGTGAACTAGTGTTTTTTATAATTAGTTGAAAATATGCGCCAAGTATGTGCGTATTTTCCTTGTTGCATTTCTTTTCCTATATAATAATCATAATAATAGAATGTTACAAGGATGAAAGAATTAAATATTAAGAGAAAACATGTGGTCAAATCTATTACATAAAGCTAACATAATTAGAAGGCTATAGTATAAAAGTTAAAGAAATTGTAATATATCTTTCAAATATTGAAAGTCAAAGTCACACATATAAATAAGAAAAGTAAACAATTTAAGGTGTTTTGAATTAGTGTCAAGCATCACGATGTTAGAATTTTGAAGCTGCAGCTCTAGAATTTTGAGCAAGAGATGAACGAGGCAGTGGCCTCGACGCAGGTCTAAATTTGTAATTGTTGATATTGGTGTGTTAGGACTTTGTTATTGCTTCAAGCCATTGTATTTAATTTGTATCTTTCTATTTGAACAAAACATATATGTTGTAATAGTTATATTAATTCATGAAAAGATATGTTTTTATAAAAAGTTGTATAAGTGACAACGGTTACATCTGTTCACAAATTGACACCTCTATATCTATAAATATGTTCTTAATTTTTTAGGTTTTATATGTTTCTTTTCAAATACTATATTATTACCGGATATAGTTCATAATTTGTTAATTTACTATAAAAATGTTGTTCTTAAACTTTCATACTGGGGTAAATGGAATCTTAAAATAAATATTCCCATACGTTTCAAACTTGATATATATTTCAAGAAATTACAGATTCTACCTTTGTCAACATAAAATTTATAGATTATAGACAGGACAACACGCGTTTTCCATCAAACGTGGGACCCAATATGTTCTTTTCATCATTCGTCGATCCCAAAAAAAAAAAAAAAAAGCCATCCATCAAATGTCATTCAACAAAAAATGAAAAGAAAAAAAATTGCAATTAATGCACCAGGTGGGCAAACACCTCGGGTAAATATTAAGCAAATAACGTCTTAAAAAACGAAATTAAAACGGGTTTTAACCAAGTTAAAGAAATTCGGAAACTCGCTTATGAAACTCATTCTCTTTTAAAAGATGGTTAAAGATTAAAGATAAAGTAACTATATATATATATATATATATATATATATATATATATATATATATATATATACTGGTTAGTAGCACTAGAAGTACTAAAGAATTCTTATACCTTGATTAGACGCGTAACGATAATAACCGAATTGTAGTTTTTTTAACTTAAAATAAAGAATGTGAACTCTACAACTTGTGACTGAAGTTAGGTGCCGAATTACCGCAAGGTTATGTTTACAATCATCTGTGTACATTTTTTCTTCTCATATTGTGGTACTTATCTACTTCAATATATAGCTGCTATTAATGAATTCACTTGTGTTGAACTCTAATATATGTAAAACAAACGACAAACATATATGAGAATTACTTTTCATAATGCTTACTGCAGCAACGACGGAGTAAAATATGTTCGTCTAATATGGAGTATATTTCTCTTTTCCAAAAACATTAACAAAATAAAAAAAAAGATTTATTTCAGGAATAGAAATTTCATGAATTCGGCACATGATTCGATAAGATGGTCGTCGTATTCTCCTTTGAATTTGGTGGATATATTGCATGCATTTTGAACGCACTGTCGAGTAATGAAAAAGAAGTGTTTTGAGAGGGGGAACTATTTATAAATTTAAACAAAATATACATACAAAATCAAGAGAAAAATAAAAATTCAAATAGAATGGCCTCTTACTCTCGACTATATCCGTGGTTCCGTTGTGTTTATTGTTTTGTTGTGTGATTGTCAACAACTTCCACTTTGAATTGGAATTCCTATTTCATTTCATAGCAGTTGATTTAATATTCGGTTCATTTCATTCAATTGAAATTTGATTTCCTTTTTTGGTTTGTTTTATTTAATTAAAAATTGCAACGATTGGCAATTGCAAATTTGCCTAGTTTTGTTGTCGGAGTAGAATTATTTATATATATATATATATATAAACCTGTTTTGAATATGTACATTTCTAATGATTATGCTTCTAATTAAAAAGATTATATTTTAATAATAGTTAATGATAAGGCGTAATAAGAATTCAATCTCGTTGCTCATTATAAGTGTCTTTTAATCAATTATCACATTCATTACAACCATAGGATTCGTATCATACTATTAAGTACTCATTAAAAAGATAACTATTAAAATCACACCTGCGTATCATGGCAATTTGTATACAAAATTGTTATTTTCCTGCAACAATGTTGTAACAATTAGGACTTAGTTGAGATAGGAAAGGTAGTTGAAAGGATTTCTCTTTTTTTGATGTGAAAGGATATTTCTAAAATCATATATTATGAAAAAAAAAAAATTGAAAGAGAGACAACCAAAATAATAATTGACCTAAGGAAACAGATAACTGCCAAGTATAATCCAGCTAATGATGATGGCAAAAAGGAAAAAAGAGATTATGGGAATTTTAGCGTAGGGAAGGATTTTCCTTATATACAAGGAATTAATTTAGTTTCGTGACTATCGCTTATTAAAGTTTCTATTATGTTTAAGAGAATAGTTCAAATAAATGGTTCAAATTGAGTTATTTTGTTTAAAATATTATAATATATGAGAGTTTTAAACTGTCATTATTTTTGTTTTATATTATAACTGTTTATAACTTTATACTATAAACGGTTCAAACTAATGAGTTCAACGGCTGTTATAAGTTGGGTTCAATATATGGGGTCAAATGCGGATGAGCTCTTGCACTATCTTTTATTTATTTATTTATTTATTTTTTATAGAACTCTCCCACTCTATCCTTGACATATATATAAAGGTGCTCTCAAGATGCTCAAAACGTTTCGTCTTTTTTGTTGCAAAATGTTCTTTTAATTTTCCAGCCAAAACTTTTTTTCTTGTTTTTGGAAATGTTTTTTTTTCTTAATATCAGAATAGAGCATGCACAAAGAAAAGAACACAAAGTAAGAGACTAATAGAGGAACTAAGAAAATGTACCACTTGTTTGGTTCCTATATTTAAACAAAAGAATTTAAACTTTTGTGAGAGAAAATACTATAGCAAAAAAGTTAAAACTGTAGTTTAAATCTACAAACTAAACGCACATGTAATTGCTCCAATTAGTGAGGGTGATATTTGGTGCTTATTGTGACCTAGCCAATTAGTTTTGCGACCCTTTATTGTGACCGTAATCTGGTAGTTACTTACTGGTCGGGAACTTGTAAAGAACACACTTGCATTTCGTCAGCATTAATGAAGCTCGACAAAGCAAATAAGAAAAATGTACTTCAAAATGTTGCTAATACTGCAGAGGTAAGACAACGTACATATGATGCATAAACCACTTGTCGTAACAGTATAAACGTTATCAAACTTTGGGTTGTAAACGATGTTCCGACCTAATAAAAGTACTGCAGTAAATAATTGAACATAATGAAAGTACTGTAGATTTATTTTGTGTTTGAAAGATTAGTTTAAACTTATGAGTTTGAACCCGTTATGTTAGTATGAAGCTCTTTCATGTTATGAAATAAAGCAAAAATACGTTACAGTATAAAGATCTCACATATTCCAATTTTTGAACTCATCTTTTTATGTTGAAACCATTTTGTCAACCACCCTATTAATTCTACTGAAGTTAAATTATATGGAGTAACGGGCTGGCTACTTTTCATGCTCGTTGATGCAATACTTTGAAAGAGTGTGAATCAAGTGCTTGTGTTTATCAAATAAACTCGTTGAAATATTTATCATATAACCATTGCAAAAAACAGAACTTTTACTCATAACAATTTTTAGTTAAATTTTTAGTCATAACAAAATATGGTGATATGTAATTAGTTTAATTTTTATTATGACTAAAACTTTTAGCCATGAGATTTTTAACGATAAAATGTTTCTATGACTAAAACCTTGTAGTTTTGCTAAGAATTATTGTAACTAAATCTAATTTTTGTAGTAAACTAGTGTTTTTTATAATTAGTTGAAAATACGCGTCAAGCATGTGCGTATTTCATGGTTACATTTTTTTTCTTATATAATAATGTATAATAATAGATACATTTTAAAATATATAGAAGGTTATAAGGATGAATGAATTAAATATTAAAAGAAGACATGTGATCAAATCTATTACATAAAGCTAACATAATTAGAAGGCTATAGTATAAAATGTGGGAGAAATTCTAATATGTGTTTTAAATGTTCAAAGTCACACATATAAATAAGAAAAAGTAAGCAATTTAAGGTGTTTTGAATCAGTGTCAATCATTGTGGAGTTGGAATTTTGAAGCCGCAACGCTGGAATTTTGAGCGAGAGAATGAACGAGGCAGTGGCCTTGATGCTAGTCTAAATTAGTAATTGTTGATATTGGAGTGTTATGACTTTGTTGTTGTTCCAAGTCGTTGTGTTTATTTGTATCCGTTTATTTCAATAAAACTATCTGTTACCAACAAACATACCTGTTGTAATGGTTATATTGGTTCATGAAAAGACACATTTGTATAAAAGATTGTATGAATAACAACGGTTGCTTTTGTTCACAAATAGACACCTCTATATTTATAAATATGTTTCAAATTTTTAAGGTTTCATATGTTATTCTAAAACATCATATTATTACTAGCTATAACATTCAAAATTTCCTATATCTGGGATATAATTTACAATAAAAATGCTATTCACAAACTTTCATAACAAGGTAAATAAAACCATAAAAAAAGTATTTCTATAACTTCCAACTCGATCTATATTTTAAGAAATTACAGACTCTACGTATAATTTTCAACATAAAATTTATAGATGATAGACAGGACAATACGCGTTTTCTGTCAAACGTGGGACCCAATGTGTTCTTTTCATCATTTGTAGATCGGGAAAAAAAATAAATAAAACAAGAGCCATCCATCAAATGTCATCATCAAAAAATGAAAAAAAAAATGCAATTAATGCACCGTGTGGGCAAACACCTCCTGTAAACATTAAGCAAATAACGTCTTGAAAAACGAAATTAAAACCAGTTTCAATCAGGTTAAAGAAATTAAAACCGTTTTGTTTATTGTTTTGTTCTGTGATTGTCAACAACTTCCACTTTGAATTGCAATTCCTGTTTCGTTTCATAGCAATTGATTTAATATTCGGTTCATTTGATTCAATTGAAATTAGATTTCGTTTTTTGGTTTGTTTTATTTAATTAAAAATTGCAACGACTGGCAATTGCAAAGTTTTGCCTAGTTTGTTGTGGTCTAAAGTATATATCATCTACAGTAGAATTATATATATATAATATATGAACTTGTGATTTTTCTCATGATTTTTTGTTTTGGAAGCATGGCTCTTGATTTTCTTTTTTAATTTTTTTTTCGCGTTTGGGTTGGTAATTTATTTCTTGGTTTGTTGGTTTTTTTTTTTCATTTTTTGATTATGTATTCATTATCACAATGAATATGTATACATTATAATGAATAGTTTTTCTACTCTGTCTTTTTCATAATAATATCATACTATTATATACTAAACTAAATACTGTGATAACATACAAAACATTATGTAAGAATTTCAGACTCAAAGTTATTTTAGTATGCCCTCAAAATATATAATTATCAAATAAATGATAATAAAAAATACACAATATCCTTGAAAATTTTTTAAGAAAATTTTCTTATTGTAAGAGATATTATAGATAAGCATTCTTTTAAGCAAATCTCAATTTTCAAGTCTGAATAAACTTTCTTCTATAAGATTTGTCTTCTTAATTTTCTCTTAAAACTAATCTATTTTAGGAGTTTCTATACATAAAATATAAACCAGAATATTTGAACTCTTTATAAAGAAATGGAGAAATTAATTTGCCAGCGCTTCCATTTTTATATTGTAAAATAAAGATTTGAATACTAAAAAAATGTGGTGAAAATTAACCTTACCATTATGCCAATTTCCCATCTTCATAAGATACATTGCTACATAATAATCCACACACTAAAGTTAGTGTAAAGAGATTTTTTGAGTCTTGTAAAACATTTAAACTTTTCTTACAACAAAAATGATCGAAGACTCGTGCTGATAATGTGTCATAAAACAAATTCAAAAGAACTAAATTATAAAGCATAAAATAGAGAGACACAAAAGAAATAGAGAGAAATACTATCTGAGTATTCATTATCTTATTGTGTATAAATGCAAGCTCTCAAAAGCCATGTATATAAATCAAGAATCATAAAGTGGCAGAGACAAAAGGCCATAAATTATAACAATAAAATACTATTAATAAGTGTTAATTGGGAGGTTGTATGAAGGTTGTAGAATATCAAATCTCAATGATAATCAAAGAAGTGATAATGCAATTCATAAAGGTGTTAGAAATATGAACATCTATACTAATAAACCAATATATTCATAAAAATTATGGTAAATATTTCTTTAAGAAATAATAGTACCAATAAATATTTTTTAAAGAGAGTTTAAATGAAAAGATTGCTCAAACTTTAAAGTGAAAAATAAATATGATCAGGGACTTGCACCTACATCTAATGCTTTCAAAAAGATGATTTACCTTTTTTAAAAATGTAAAAGATGTTTCTCGAATGCCAGCTTAGTTTCCAAAAATATATTCATCACTATTTTGATTTTTAATTTTTTTGTTTTTGAAAAGAACAAATTGGTCGTTTTCTTCTTTTTTTTTTCCCTTAATTTTTCCAATGATTGTCTTTTAAACTATTACTCGACGTTTTATATTTTGATCAGTGTAGAGGTAAAAGAAACTTTGATACCATAATAGAGTATACACGAAGAAAAGAAAAAAAAAAGTAAGAGACAGAGAGGAACTAAGGAAATTACATAACTCCAATATATTAATACGGTTTCATCTCAAGATTTAAATTTCAATGTAGAGTTTTTCCTTAAATGTTTCTTGAATTTTGATCTATGAAGTAATGACACACACACACACAAAAAGATTTGTGTTGACGCACAAGTCTCCTTTTTCCTTTTTTCTTTTTTTTTTTTTTTTTTTTTTTTTTTTGCCTTTAAGGGCCGAAATTGGGGAAGTTGTACACTTCACAGACTAAAATTTATTTTGTTAAATGTCTTGTGTGTGCTTTCGTCTATGATCATTGAATTCACAGCTACTTCAGATTATCACAATATTAATTATTATCTAATTATCCATTTTTTTGTAGCAATTAGATCCCTAAATTTAGTTGACTGTAACAATTAAGTCCCTATCATAAATGTTTGTCAAAATTAAGATGGAAAACAATCACGTGAAAAGCACATAACATATTTAGAAGGGAATCAGTGGAATGTCAAGCAATATAATAATTAAAATATACGTAGGGTTTAGTTTCATAATTACATCTCCTAGTTTATTATTTATCAAGTTGTCTTTTTGTTTTTAGAAATTACAAAAGTATTTTTTAAATTTGAAAAACTTGTTTTAATTTTATCCTTTGTAAACTTTGTTGACTTAAAAATATGGAGATAAAATAAATACTCTTGACTATATCTAATTTGTTTATGAAATATATGTTGCTTCTCAAAAAAAATTTTAAGAAAATAAATTTGAAAATTTAAAAAGTCATAAAACTTAAAATCTTTTTTCTAAATTTGATATTTTGTTTTAGGATTTTTATATTAAAAAATTTATTATAATTATTTAAGAGTAGCTATGTTATTTTGCTTAATTTTTTCTATTCATGGGGATAAAATTGAAATAATTTTTTAAAATTTTAAGGATACTTTTGTAGTTTTAAAAAACGAAGAGACAAATTGAAAAATAATTAAAATTAGAAGGTACAATTATGTAATTAACCCAATACACATATATGCCAACAAAATTGTTAAAAAATCAATAAAAATGATATAATTTATTTTCTTTTTTCTTCTTTTTTGTGCACAAAATTGAATAATTTTACTCTTATTAATTTCAAATAAGGTACATAGATATTTTATATAGGTCATGTCCATTTCACTTGATTGTTTTCTATCCTAATTTTGAAGGAACATTTGTGATTAAAAATGTGGAGATAAGATAAAATACTCTTGACTAAACCTAATTTGTTTATGAAATATATGTTGCTTCTAAAAAAATTTAAAAGAATAAATTTGTAAAATTATATAGTTGTAAAACTTAAGATCTTTTTTCAAAATTTAATATTTTGTTTTAGGATTTTTTTATATTAAAATATTCATCACAATTATTTAAGAGTAGCTATGTTATTTTGCTTTATTTTTTATATTCATGGGAATAAAATTGATATAAGTTTTTAAAATTTAAAGGATATTTTTGTAGTTTTTAAGAACAGAGAGACAAATTAAGAAATAGTTAAAATTAAAATATACGATTATGTAATTAACGCAATGTACATATATGCCAACAAAATTGTTTAAAAAAATCAATAAAATTGATATAATTTATTTTCTTTTTTCTTCTTTTTGTGGCACAAAATTGAATAATTTTACTCTTTTTAATTTCAAATAAGGTACATAGATATTTTAAATAGGTATGTGCATTTCACTTGATCGTTTTCTATCCTAATTTTGAAGGACATTTGTGATTAGGACTTGATTGCTATATTTTATTAAGTTTAAGGATTTTATTGTTAAAAAAAAAGGTTTTTAGACTACATTACAAAAATATGTAAAGTTTAGAAGATAAATGTGTCAAAAACTCTAATAATAACAATAACATTAGCAACCATAACAATAATAAATGTAAGGGTAAGAATAAAAGAAGAAACAAGCTAAAAAGTTTTCGTTTAAAAAGCAACTGACAGGAGAAAATGGATGATAAAGCCATTAGCCAGGGAAGGCAGGATCCTTTCAATAGCAAGAAGCAAAAAGATGTTCTAGCTTTAAAATAAAATTAAAAAAAAAAAAAGAAAAAAAGATGACTCTCAAGTGCCATCTGGCTTTCAGAAACATATTCATGGCCTTTATTTTTTAAAAGCACATATATTCGCCGTATGTTTTTTCCCTTGACGGTTATCTTTTAACAATTACTTGGACGTCTTCATTTTTTATCAATATACAGGTAAAAGGAATTTTAATATCAGAACAATGCATGCACAAAAAAAGGAACATAAAGCAAGAGACTGAGAGAGGAACTAAGAATATGTACCACCTGTTTGGTTGTAAAGTTATCAAACTTTGGTTGCAAACGATGAACCGACCTAATCAAAATATTGTATCGGATAATTAAACATAATGAAATTATTGTAGATTTACAATTTGTTTTTAAGTGACAAGTTCAAACTTATGAGTTTGAACCATTCACATTAATATAAAGCTCTTTCTTATTATGATAAAAGTAAAAATACGTATATTGTAAAGTTCTCAACGTATTATAATATTTGAATTTATTTTTTATATTCAAAATTTTATTGAAGTTAGATTATACCGAGTGACGAGCCCAAATTTCACAAGCTACTTTCCATGCTTGTTAATACAACACTGTGGAAGAAGTGTGAATCATGTGTTTGTGTTTATCATATAACTCGTTAGTATATATATTTAGGGATTTTGCATCACAGGTTTCTAAATTTTATAATCTTTGGCACTTAGGTCTGTATTTTAAGAGTTTGGATATTTAGGTCCCTAAACTATTAATCCGTTGGCATAGCTCCCCACTTTAAGAATTTGAACATCCAAATTTCCTAACTCTTAAGTTATGGTATTGTTGGTCCCTATCACTTTTTTAAATGTTAAATGCCATAAAAGATATCAATATTTTGAGGTTTTTTGTTCCTTAGGTCTAAAAAACATATATATATATATTTTTTTTTTCTTTATTTTTTTTGAAGGTATAATTTCTTATTGCTTATGTGAACAGGCAAAAATATATGTTCTTAGGGACTTTTTTGTAAACAAAATATATTTGAGACTTCAAGAACCATAAACCCCCAAACTCTCCTCACCTCGTATAGCATTTAACAGCAACAAAATGAAGAAGACTAGTGGTGACAATATATTAAGAGTTTAGGACTTTAATATTCAAATTCTTAAAATCGGGACTCAAGGTGCTAATAAATTAAGAGTTTAAGGATCTATGTATCTAAATTCTTAAAACGTAGATATAAATGCCAACAGATTAAAAGCTTGGGGACTTAAGTACCCAAATTCTTAAAATATTAACCTAAATGTTAAAGGTTAGAAAGTTTAGAAGCCTGTGAGGCAAATATCCCATATATTTATCATATAGTTAGTGTTTGCGTGCATATTTTATTGTTAACTTGTTTTCTATATAATAACTCATAATAATTATATAGATACAATTTAAAATATATATAAATTTACAAGAATAAAATATTAAAAGAAAATATGTGGTCAATCCATTATATAAAAATAATATAGGTAGAAGGTAACAATATAAAACGTTAGACAGATTGTATCAATTTCTTTCCAATTCTTTTGTAAAAAGGACAAAAAAAATCCTTTTGTATTTTCTTTCAAATACAAAAATTTTGTTGTTAAGGGCAAAACCAAAAAAATAAGTGAAGAGGGTAGAAATATAATTGAATTTTTTTAGAGTGGTGAGTTATATATAAATTTAAAGAAAATATACATATAAAATTAAAAGAAAAATAAAATTCAAATAGAACGACTGTTTACTCTTAACTATATGTGTGGCTCCGTTGTCTCTATTGTTTTGTTTTGTGATTGTCAACAACTTCTACTTTGAATTGTAATTCCTTTTTCATTGTATTGCAATTGATTTAATATTCGGTTTATTTCATTCAATTGAATTTTGATTTAGTTTTTTGGTTTGTTTTATTTAATTGAAAATTGCAACAATTGAAAATTGCAACGATTGGCAATTGCAAAAGTTTTGCCTAGCTTTGTTGTCGTCTGAAGTGTGTGTGTTTATATATATAAGAACTTTTTTTAATCGGCACATTTATAATGATTATACTTTTAATTAATTAAAAAGAGTATAATTTAATATTAATTGATGATAAAGCATGATAAGCATTTAATCTCATTAATCATTATAATTTTTTTTATTAATTATCATATTCATTACAACTATATAATTCGTAACATGTTATTGAATAACAGTACTCATTAAAAAGATAACTATTTAAAATACACCCATATATCATATAAGAAGCTGTAGTGTACTAATGCTCTAATAAAATTGTTATTTTACTGCAACAACGCCATAACAATTCGGAGTTAGTTGAGATGGAAAGGGAAGTTGAAAGGATATTTATTTTATTTTATTTTATTTTATTTTTTTGATGTGAAAGGATATTTCTAAATACATATATTAAATCAAAAAAAATTGAAAGAAAGACAACCAAAATAATAATTGAACTAGGGAGACAGATAACTACCAAGTTGGAATATGGGGGTCTATAATCCAGCTAATGATGGTGGCAACAAGGAAAAGTGATTATGTAAAGTCTAGTGTAGAGAACAGTTTTCCTTATTTATAAGGAATTAATTTAGTTTAGCGACTATGTTCTATTAAAGTTTGTTTTGTGTTTGAAAAAATAGTTGAAATAAATAGTTTCGTTTGAATTATTTTTGGTTTAAAATATTGTAATATACGAGAAGTTTAAACTGTAGTTGTCCTATATTGTAATTGTTTAAAAATTTATACTTTAAACCAGCTTAAACCGTTGTGTCAAATGGAGAGCTAATCTCAATAGCGCTTGCGAGTTGGTTCAATATATGGGATCAAATGACGATGAACGCTCGCATTCTCTTTTATTTCTTTTTGCTTCTTTTTTTTTATGGAACTCTCCCACTTTATTATTAATTAAGTCGTAAGGAAAGTGCGTTCAATATCTATGGCTTTTTAAAAAAAGAGAAAGACAAAATACAAAGAGGATGAACTTTTGCACTTTCTTTTGTTTCTTTTTTCTTCTTCTTTTTATGGAACTCTCACACTTTATTATTAATTAAGTTGTAAGAAAAGTGCATTCAATATCTATTGCCTTTTAAAAAAGAGAGAAAAAGTAAAATGATATACAAAGTGGCTTTATTTGTAGGACATATTTAAAAAGTGATAGAACATATTGCCTTTTTAAAGAGAGAAAGAAAAAGCAAAAAGATGTACAAAGTAGCTTCATTTGTAGAACATATTTAAAAAGTGATAGGATTTAATGATGACTGATTTTTTGCATTTAAAATACTGAGCTAACTAGATTCAAATCGTTAATCTAATTTTAATGTCTTAAATGGTATCTATTCTCTCATAATATATTATTTAAAAAGTTTAAAATAGTGTTTTAATTGAGTTTTACATGCTCTTAATAAAAAAATATGCAATGGCATGATTAGTTAGATACTTTTTGAGACATTAGAATTTAGATAGAAGATTTGAGTCCAGATAACTATACACGCCCCTATGTTAACTTTCTCCATATTAATGTTTTCAATGTCGATAAGTGAGACCTTTTTTTTGTAACTAAACCTGGTCGTTCTAATATTAGTTTGTTTTCATCTCAATATTATTTGTTTTTATTGTTTTCACGCTAACTCGTCTACACACTGATTTTCTTATCATTTACTTTTATTTGTCTTTTTACTTTTTAAAATCATTACTACTAGGCTATTATGATTTTTGTTATTTTTAGTTTGTTTATTGTACGTGCTGCATATGATCATCATACTGATACTTGTACAATCTAATAATTTTATTGTTTTGTAACTTGTTTCTGTGCTGCATTACTATTAATTATTATCATTATAATAATGATAGTAGTTTGTATCGTTATTGTTGTAATAATTTGTTACTTGTAGTTCGTTTCTCATGTTATGTTATAGTTATCATTATCTTAATAATGCAAGTCATATATATCGATATTACAATAATTTTATTGCTATTTGGGATATTTATGAAGACAGTAATTTTAGATATTTCATACGTTATAGATGAATTATGATTATATGCCTAAAAAACATATCGACAATAAATTTATGACTTTTCTCCCCGAAAATCAATATTTCAAAATAATGACTAGGTTGAACCTGCGTCATTATATTTTAAGGTTACTAATACTATTGCAATTACGCAAACAACATATAAAATATAATAAATTAAAGGTGTATTTTAATAAATGTTATAGCTGATCACTAAGATAGTATTTACGAATTAGATTACATGCTTTAAGAGTCTATCTATAATTAAATCCACAAATCCCTCAAGTTCACAGATTTATAGATACAGAAATTAAATAAAAATATAAAATATAGAAGAAGAGAACAAGAGATTCAAGTTCCTCAAAAAAAAAAAAAAAGCAAATGATTTAACATGGTTTGGCAAAGTCCATACATTGAAAAGAGAGGGGGTTCACTAGTAAGGAGTACTATGAGTGAGGCTTGATATATAAATACATTAAACATATAAACGGATAAGTAATCCAAAACTAGATGAAGATATTTCCAATATAAAAAATACATACAAATAAAGTTAAAATTATTATTTAAAATACTTTCCCTAATAAGATTGAGCCTTGGACCTTTGAATTTAAATTATCAGATGCATATTTTTACAATATTGTCCTAGGTCATAAATTCAAGATAAAATTGGAAATTAAAATAAGCATATATAACATAACATTACATAGTTCAATAAAATTCAATCCCGTAGTACTTCTTAATCTAATTCAAGTCTTCAACGAAAAAAATTAAATTGTACGATAGCATTGGTATTTGGTCGGACATACAAAAACTTCAACAATAATATGTTTGGATTCGAATATTTCACGGATTGAGATAAACTCAATTAATGTTATGAATTATCTTTCATTTATCTTAACCAAATCATTTTAAGTACGAAGATTCTTCGTACTGAAGTCAATGTTTTATTCGCATGCGAGAATTATCACAATTTGTGTTACTATTAATAATTGATAACTAGCAAATCATTAATGTTGTAATAAATTAAAAGCCATTGTTACGATAAATTATGCACCAACTGAAGTCTTCATATAAATTCTATTTGCTGCTTTGGTGTCTAATATCTCTACATAAATCGTTTTACTCCACAGATAATCGAGGCAATAATTTAATTAGTTGTTTGGGAAAGTGATCTTAACCACAAACAAGTATAATGCTCTCGCATGTTACAGTTCTTAAGCAAAAATATGCTGCAGTGTAAAGCTACCTATGTGATTCAAATTTTGTGATTCCAACACTTCTTTTTCAAACACCATAAATGTTTGTTAGATCGAAATTCTCCATATATAGGAAGATGCAGTTGTTAACTACAGTAAAATTTCCCTAAACAGTCTTACTTAAACTTTCATAAATTCCGATAGAATAGCCAACATTTTTTACTTTTGAGTAATCAGAGTGCCTGCAATTAAAGAAATAGAATTTTGCTTTTTTAATCTTTTTTAAGATTATCGCTTTACCTAACTCAAAGACTTTTAACTTAGATATCATTTGAGCATCGTCATTTAATATTATATATGGTGATCGGTGATGTTGGATAATTCCAGAATTAAAGTCTAATACAAATAAGTGTAAAAGTGAATTTTATAAAACAATGCATAGAAGAGATTACTAAAAAGAAAGAAAGACAAAAGAAATGTCATCTTTTTTTAAAATAAAATGAAGTGAATGGACAATTAGCATCAGGCTAGATAATCATCTATAACATCTATATATGGTCGCGTATTCATCTTGCGTACAAGTCTGCACATATCAACAAAATCATGAAGAATGACACCTAGCATCACAATTATACAGATAAGATATCAACTTCAAAAAAAAAAAAAAAATGCACAAATATTTCCCATTATCATGATATGGGCCAGCCAACTTTAAAGACATGCATGCTTCTGTTATTACGCTTCAATTATTTTCATTTAACTTTCTTGCTACATGTTGCTTTTCAATTATTTCTCAACGTTTTCTTTTGTAATAAATAGATCATAGGTGCTGGCTATAAATACAATAGGCTTAAAGGTTTTTAGAGATCAAAGACACTAAGAAAATAAAAACAATAAAAAAAAATAGAGAGAGATGGCCGGTTCTAAGAATATTACTTTGCAACAACTTGTAATGCGGGTGTTGTTTGTCTTAATTGTAGCAGCGATTTGCATGGTTTCATATGCTCATGCAGATTCCGATGATAGCAACCTGGCCAACATGGGACATTTTGAAAAATAACTTTAAGAAAAAATAATTTTGGGCAAATGACCTTCTTTTTTTTTTTGTAGTTTTTTGACATAAAAAAACATGCTTTTTGGACATAAAAACTGTTTTAGTTTTTTTTTTTTTTCACTCTGTTGAGGTTCATCTCCTCGTTACAATTATTTTCGTTTTTTTTCTGAAAAAAAAAAAAAACTGGGACAGTTTTATCTACCTAGAAAAGCGTGTTTTTGTGTAAAAATAAAAAAAGGTCATTTCTTCAATTAGGAATTTTTTTTTGCCCTTTTTTCAAATTCTTCCGGCCAAAACAGGAAGCTGAAGGAGCCACAACTCAACTGTGCCGGAATGGGAGAATATTGCGACCTAACCACTTGGTGTTGCGGTACCCTTCAATGTGATCGTAACCCAGGGATTACAGACTGGTCAGGAACGTGTAAACAAGGTCCGTGTCAACCACTTGGTGAGTATTGTGGCCCCACGGGCTCTGGAATAGAACTGGAATGTTGTTGGGGCCTCACATGCGACCGTCACGAGTGTATAGCTGGTAACACCGAATCGCAAGGGATCCATATGGTTGTTTCATCTTGAAATTTAAAGATGAAATTAAAGGTCCAAAGTACAAATTTCAAACTGGTATAACTTGGGAGACTACAATATGTTTGTTATATATTAAGATTTATCAGTTTTATCACTCGTTTTTGTTTGTACGTACTTTCTTGTGTGTGTCAGTGTCAGCATTACGCTTTTGTTTATGGTGTGCTACGGGTGTAATAAATAGTAATAAAAAAAAATGTATGTCTTTCTGTATGATGAAATTAGTTTCATCATTCATATTGTATGTGTCGCAATATTTATTGCGCACTTTTGTCTGTGTGGTGTGCAAACTCAGCTATTATGTATATATAGCTCTCTATGATGATGTAAGAAAGTCATAAATAAAAGTGAAGTTGTCTTCGATAATTAATAGTGTGATTAATTAACTTCTACTTTCTTTACATTTTTCTACAACTAAAATTTATGCTTTTTTTTTTCTTTGTTCTTTTAAAGATTCGTCTTTCGGATAAATATATGTATTAAAGACGTAATTTGCATCTAGAAACGACAAGTCAGTTATTAATTAATGTCTATCGAAGCAATATTTGCAAGAAAAACAAAGTCTTTTATTCTTAAACGACAGTAAACTTTGATTAGCAAACTACATGACACCAAATACACTGGACAAAACGACAAACATTGTTTTTTTCAAGGACCCCACTATTGAAAACAAAACGACACGCCGTTGATCAATAAATACAAGTAATTGTGAAAAAGCTAGTTACGTGTCGTTTTATGCTATACGATGGACATTCTCCTATAAATTTACATGTCCCTTTTTCTTTTTTAATTTAGACGGCAAAACTTTTCGGCCGAAAAGAAATGTCTCCAGCTTGTGAAACCATATTTGAAATTGCATGCTCCTTTCAAAGGAAGTCTTATCATTACTATTATTATTATTTGGACTGGTGAAGCACACAAAGCTTTCTAAGGCCCCATTTGCAACAGCTTATGTTTGTGCTTTTAGTCAGTTGAAGAAGAAAAATAAAAGCTATAGTTTTGTAGTAAGTATTTAAAACCATACTTTTAAAAGAGATTTATTGGTTTATAATAGTTTCAATTTTTTTAAAAGATACACAAAAATGTTATATTTTAAGTTTATAATCTATCATTAACACTCCGGTACATATTTTAAAGTATTTTTCAAAAGTACTTTTTTAAAAAGCTACATTTTGTGGCTTCAATAGGAAGTACCTCTGTAGAACAAAAGCACTTTTGACAAATCATCCAAACACTTCTAGAAGCAGCTTTTAGATTCAAGAAGCTAAAAGCAACTAGTACAAAGCCCTCCCAAACAGACCTTAATTAAATTCTATTGAATTCAATTAGATGTATGCCTTTTTTTATATAGTGAGAATGGGCAAGCACACAAAGCCTTCTTAATTTTATTCTATTCTATTCAATTCAATCCTCAAAGAAAAAAAAATTTGCTGTCCAAGGCCTTGGGTGGTGCTTCTATAGTGAAAATATGACAACTACTTTATATAATTTAATTAATGTAGTTCCTCCAATGCAAAATGAAAAAAAATAAAAATAAAAATAAAAATAAGAATAAGAATAATATTCTAGACCTTTTGTATTTACATCCTCTTTATGATGTTATCAAAGTCAAAGTTTCTTCTAAAGATCGAGCTCTCAAGCAAAATCTGTTGCAGAATTAAGGACAGACTTTGGTGTAAAAGAAATAAACATCAAATCTGGATTTTATTTGTAATAGCAGGTTCCCTATAGAGGAAATGACTGTTTTCTTTTGATGGACTTTCATAAATGGACCTTGCATTTCAATAGTCAAATTCTATTGAATCTGTGACACAATTCACACCCTTTTTGTTACATTCTTGAAGTTAGCGCATGTTGTTCCGCGATTCAAAACTGAAGAACTGAACCCTAGTCTCCCTAACTCGAGATCAAATTGCAAAAGATTGTCCTCCATCTGATGCCCTCCGATCACTACTGATGTTCTTGGGTTGACCCCACCATCCATAAAACCCAAACACCAAACATCAACATCTTTCCTCTTAATCCTCACCATCGAATTGGCTGCGGATATCCTCCAAAAGACGTCGTCACTTTGCATCACGAGATCAACAATCGGAACAGGGGGCCCCACACGCGTTTCCTTTAATTCTTTCGCCGCGTAACAAGTCTGAATGGCTTGACTGCCTCCGTTGCCGTGAGGTTCAGCGCAGAGGATTCTTTAACGAATAGCTCGGTAAATGCGCTATACATGGAGGACTCAAGCACGGTGTACGGAGTAGCCGTGCTTAGCTTCGTCCCACCAACACCGCTCTCATTATTAATTCTCAGGAGCGTCTGATTCAACGGCACCACCTTGCTGTTGATTTTTATTGAAGTCAAACCGATGAAATACTCATCCGACGGCCCTAAATAGGTTATGACAGTGGTGGAGAGCGGGTTCCGAAGCAGGGGAGTGTAAGCAAGGGATGTCGAGAGGTCAATTTTAGAAGAGAACACGTAAGGTCCACGGGATCCAAAGATGACGACTCCCGCACGGGATCGTTGACCAGTCAAACACAGCGCAAAACAACGTGGAGAAGAGAGGGCGGTGCTAACTTGCGCCTGGAGGGAGTAGTTCGCCCATCCGAGCGCCGCCAAGCCGGAGACTCCCTTGGCGAGCCCCGGGAGAATCGAGGCGTCGGAGCAAGAGAAGACGAAGTCGGGGAGGAGGACGAGTTGGCCCTGAGTCGGCTCGGTCAACGCGAGCGAGTCAACGATGGCGTTGTGTAGGGTGACCTTCCGAGTGACGGGGTTCTCCGGGAAGAGCGCGCAGGTGTCGTTGCCGCACGCGGGTCCCACTGGCTTGTCGAAGCAGTTGGAGCACGCGGTGGAGCGGATGAAATCGCAGAGAGGAGTGTAGCAGGTGATGTGGCAATAAGTGGAGGAATTGTACCTCCGGTAGCAATCCACCCAAGTGAAGGATCCGCCGAGGTCGAGATGTAATTTGGTGAGTTGGAGCGGGGTCTGAAGGTAAACTTGGATGGTGTATAGCCGTGTTGACCGGTCCTTGAAAATGGGGGCGACAAGGGATGTTTGGAGAGAAGGACATATTAAGAATGAAATCGTGAAGAAGAGCAAGAAGAGAGAACGTTGAGACATAGTTTCAGTAATATTGAAGTTCAGAGTTGAGTCAGGATGAGTTTGGAGGAGAACTGGATATTAATTATTGTATATTATAAAGAAACAAGTCCTCGTCGATTTCTCTTTCAGGTACTAGTGGGCGTTAGCTGTACTTGATCTGGATATTCTTTTCAATTTTTTCACTAGATGTATATGGATCTTGATGCCTTTTTTTTCATTTTTTTTTTAAAAAAATCTACTAAACAGATAGTTGTAAGATATTGTCTTTTTCCTAATCAAAATAAAGATATTTATTTTTATCACGTGTGTTTTTCTTTTTCTTCTTTTTTGTGAGAGCGGCATACTGTCATTTACATAATATTGGCTATATAGCCTAAGAGGTCCCTATACTTTGTAGTTTGACTTAGATTTGTCCTGAAACGTTAAAAATTTTCAATAAATTGATTACTTTGGCGCTTGAAGTTTTTAAACATATTCCTCTTTGGCCCTAAAAGCGTCTTTAAGATGCCACAGAAACTACAATATAGGCAATCGTCCAAATAAAGCCTAGGCGTAGAAGTACTATAACCGTCTTAGCTTAATTAATTGATCAATGCGTTACATATGCAACGGCTGATTACCAAGTATAACACGTTAAAAGTGGCATCAATCTCATAAAATTTTAAAATTATTTTATTTGATCAATCAAGCGTATTGATACTAGGCAATCATAATACATGACATAAAACGACCAAAACGAACAATATTATCATATGCATAACTAATGGCAACACATTATTACCTCCACATGAATTTAACGATCTTATAATAATATAGCATATTGAATAGACATATATATATATATATATATGTACACATCTCTCTCTAAGCATTGGAGGTGAAGTTGAAGTTGGCACAAGTAGTCTGCCTTCCCAAAAGAGTGGAGCAGAAACCCAACCTAGAACTCCCCAAATCAAAAAAGATTGTCCCCCAACTGGTACCCTCCGATCATGATCGAAATCTTGTCGCTCTCGCCGCCATTAATAAATGCAAGGCAGAGCACATCGTCACTCATCTGGACCATCGAGTTAGCCCCGAAGATCCTCACAGCGAGTCCTCCTTTGCAGAACGAGCTCGATCATCGACACTGACGGCCTGACCCGAGTGCTTAGAATATTCTTTACTGAAGCAAGCCTCGAAAGGCGCGACGCTGCCAACCTCGTGGTGTTCCTCATGGCGATGGCTTCTTTAGTGAATGCCTCGGTCAATGCCTTGAAGATGGAGGATTCTAGAAGGGTGTACGGATTCACGATGCTTATTTTAGTTCCTCCATAGCATGATTGTTCATTGATCGAAAGGAGGGTGGAGTTCACCAAAACAGTGACGTTTTCATCGATGTTGATCGATTTCACTCCGATGAAATTCTCCGACGAAGGTTCACCTTGTACATAAGAGGAGGCGGTGCTGACGAGGTTGGTAAAGAGCGGAGTGTATGCGAGAAATTGAGAATTCTATTCCGAAAAGGAAAACGTACGGTCCGTCGTCGAAGAAAATGATGCCCTTTTTTTTTGACAACGATAGGCAGATGGCGAACTTCCTATGGAAGCTGAACAGGGAAGAGAACTGAGAGAGGAGAAAGATGTTAGACTTGTATGCCATAAAGAGTAAAAATATAATATATTTTTGAAGATATTTTTATCAATAAAAAATTTATCTATTATTCACATACCAAATCTTGTCATCTTTATGTTTATATTTGTTGAATGTATGTTTAGCAAACAAAAGTCTAAGACTGTTGGTCTAAATTATTAGAATCAGGTATATGATGGATAGATTATACATAAGACATGATTCTAAAGGTGACAGTCTAAATCATAAGATCTGCAATCGAGGGAAAAAAGTTAGGTGCTTTACTCATACAAAGATTGTTATGTTGTCTATATCCCTAACAGGAGATAGTTTATCTTGGCCATCGGAGATGGACCCCATGAATAGAAATATTGGTGCATTGTCATAGGTGATGATGCATTGGATCGGGACATAAAATGGAAATGATTTGGATTAATAATTCTATCTCGGTAAATTAATTTACTTTAAACAATTATATGTGTTGTATCTTAATCCTGAGATGAATAGTTAGTCTGTTATCTTAACTTATGTCTTTCGATGTACCAAAGAGTGACATCTACATTTTATGATTTTATGTTGGTACGCATGCCTGTACGTTGGAGACATGACTCTTAATAGCGTAGACCTGTTATTCATATATATGAAATCTATAGCTCCTCTTTAGGAGTCGTTAATATCCTCTTATATGCGTTATCCTGTAATTCAAAAACTGAAGCGCTCAACCATTTGGATACAAAGGTGTAATCGAATGGCATACTATCTTTGGATAGTATGTTTTTCAATGGTGAGATAATATAACGTAAGATAAAAATAATCGGGAAGGTAAGACAAGATTTATCCTTAAGCTGCTTATAGATAATTCTATGGGGATACGATACATCATGATATGTCATGGAGACTTAGCTATTCGGGCTTCGTAATTCTATATAGTTCGAGAGTACAGCTCTAAGCTTTTAGTGGAGTAGCGTTAGAGTTGATAATTATGAAATGTATATTTGAGATATTAGGTTTCATAATTATCGAGAGCTTGAACTATATAGGCCCATCAGGTCCCATTCATTAGCTCATAATAAATCATGTAACGATACGACATATTTTAGTAATAAATTGGTTACTTATGTTAAATTATTAGATTGGCTAAAATTTGATAAAATCAGATAATTTATGTCTCTTTATCGGTTGAATTAATTTTGTAAATTAATTCAATATAAACTTGTTGAATTATCAGGAATATTTATTTTCCTAGAGATTATCTAAATATGACTATTTTAATTAGATAACTTCTCTATTGGGTTATTTAAATTAAAACTAAGACTCTATCTCAAGAATCTCGGGTGAGAAATAAAAGATTCATAGGGATCAAAAATCGTAAGTTTGGCCTGCTGATGGAGTAAGTTTGGCTAACCGATTTGCCTGTTCGGTCTGCCAATCGAACGATTTTTTATCACGTGATTTAGATGCAAATTTTATTCGATATTGATCCTCATTGTTGGACATGTATGCCTTAAAGAGTAAAAATGTAATATGTTTTAGATACATTTTTATCAATAAAGAATTTATTTATTATTTATATACCAAATTTTATCCTCTTTACGTTCATATTTGTTGAATGTATGATAAGCAAACAATAGTCTGAGACTGTCGGTCCAAACCTTTAAGAATTAGGCATATGATAGACAGATTATACGGAAGACATGATTCTTAAGGTGATGGTCTAAACCATAAGATCCGCAATCAAGGGAATAAAGTTGGACATTTTATTTATGCAAAGATTGTTATGTTGTCTATATCCCTAACGGGAGATGGTTTGTCTTGGCCATCGGAGGTGGACTCCACGAATAAAAACATTGGCGTATTGTCATAGGTGACGATGTATTGGATCGGGATATAAAGTGAATTGGTTTGGATTAATAGTGCTGTCTCGGTAAATCAATTCACTTTAGACAATCATATGTGTTGTATCTTAATCCTGAGTGAATAGTGGGCCCGTTGTCTTGACTTATGTCTTTTGATGTACTAAAGGATGACATCCACATTTTATGTTGATACGCATACCTGTACGTTAGAGGCATGACTCTTAATAGCATAGACATGTTATTCATATATATAGAATCCATAGCTCTTTTTCAAGAGTAGTTGATATCCTCTTATATACGTTATCTTGTAATTGAAAAACTGGAGCGCTCAACTATTTGGATACATAGGTGTAATGAATGATATGCCGTCTTTGAATGGTAAGTTTTCTGATGGTGAGAAGATGAAATGTAAGATAAAAAATAATCAAGAAGGTAAGACAATCCTTAAGCCAATTATAAATAATCCTATTAGGGTACGACACATTATGGTAGGTCATGGAGACTTAGCTATACGGGCTTTCTAATTTTATATAGTTCAAGAGTGCAGCTCTACGCTTTTAGTGGAGTAGCGTTAGAGTTGATAATTATAAAATGTATATCTGGGATATTAGGTTTCATAATTATTAGGAGCTTAAACTATATAGATCCATCAGATCCAATTTGCTAGCTTATAATAAATCTTGTAACGACACGGCGTGTTTTTTTAATAATTGGTGACTTATGTCAAATTATCAGATTGGCTAAAATTTAGTAGGATCAAATAATTCATGTTTGTTTATCAATTGAGTTAATTTTGTGAAAAATTATTTCAAGATAAACTTTTTGAATTATCGGGATCAGATAATTCATGTCTGTTTATCGGTTGGATTAATTTTGAATAAATTAATTCAACATAAACTTGTTAAATTATCAATGGCCCATCTGTTTCGAGATCTCCTTGGATTCTTTAGACTCAAATTTAGGTTCAAGTATTAAAAATCCTTTGGATACATGTTTGTTTCCCCTAAAATCTGAATCTTTTGAGTATTAAGAATCCAAGTTTTTAGAGTTTTGACTCCCCTTTAAACTTTTTATACTCGGATATATTTGCTACAATAAAAATTAAAATTCTCTCTCCTATATTTAAGAAAAAAAATCATAACTTCTTCGTTTGTTATCCAATTGAAATGATTCTTTTTCATTGTGTTTTTAGTGAAGAGAGGAATAAATTAAGATCCATATTGCATATTTTTTAGGATCATTAATATTAAGATTTTATTAGATTTGCTGATAAATCAAAAACTATTTGCACTACCTCTCCAAACACAAATTCCAATTTTATTCCATACTCAGATAAAACTTAAATACACGTTCAAATGTCATAAAACTTAAATGCACATTCAAATGTCAATTCGGATAACAATTTAAGTCATTAACTCAAATCCTAATTTAAATCACACCAACTCAAATTAAATCATTAATTCGAATCTATTTACCAAATGGACCAGGAATATTTATTTTTCTAGAGATTATTTAGATATGATTGTTTTAATCATATAACTTCTCTATTAGTTTATTTTTAAATTAAAACTAAGGCTTTATCCTAAGAATCTGGGGTGGGAAATAAAGATTCATAGGGATCAAAAAATCGCAAGTTCGGCAGGCTATTCTTTAGGTTTGGCCTGCCAATGGAGTAAGTTCAGCAGGCCGATCTACCCGTTCGGCCTACCAACCAAACTATTTATGATCACGTCTTTTTAGACATGATTTCTTATCTGATATTGATTGTGATTCAAATTTTTGAGGCTTTATTTGATAAGGACTAACCTCTGGGCTCAACCTCTATAAAAAGGGGAGTTTGACTCATTGTTATTTAGATCAATTGAGAAATCTTAAGTGAATACTATACCAGTGAGGCTGTAAAACTCCCCAAAGAGTTGTTGTTCACAAATCACAAACTATAGCTGTAGGTATTTCTTAATTGGTTGGAAGGAGAGCCATCTGTGGAAAAGCTATATGAGTATGTCAAGACACACACCAGTCTTGGATATAAAATAACAAAGAAAGCTAATTGGTTGAGGTCCTTCTGCAATGTTTTATCTCTTCATTGATTGCGGAGCTTTTTCGGCATACAAAGATAGTAAGATCTGGTTAATTTATGCATATAGTATGTTAAACTTGTATTTTGAAAATACTCTGATCTTAAAAATTTTAAAATTCCACTGCATACTATTTTTCCAACACTGATTTGATTTTGGTTCGAATTTTAGAGGCCTTATTTAATAAGAACTAACTCCTGGGCTAAACCTCTGTAAATAGGGAGTGAGACTCATAGTTATTCAGATCAGTTAAAAAATTAAGAGTGAGCACTCTAGTCTGTGAGTCTCTGAAACTCCCTAAGAGCTATTGTTTACATATCACGAACCTTAGTTCTGGGTTTTCTCAATTGGTGGAAGGAGAGTCACTTGGGAAGAGCTATATGTTGTGCACCCATATGTATTCTTATCGTGGATAGAGAATAGGAAAGAAGATAAGTTAGTTAAAGCTCTTCTAGAATGTTCTTCTCTTCATATGAATAAACTTAGTTCTGGGTTTTCTCAATTGGTTGGAAGGAGAGTCACCTAGGAAGAGTTGTACGTTGTGCGCCCATACGTACTCGGATCGTGGATAGAGAATAGCAAAGAAGATCAGTTGGTTGAGGCTCTTCTAGAACGTTCTTTTCGTTATAGATTATAGGAGCTCTTTAGTGAACAAGGCTAGTAAGATCTGGTTAATTTATGTATATAGCGTGTCAAACTTGTGTTTTGAAAAATACTCTGGTATAAAAATTTTAAAATTTTCACTGTGTACTATTTGTCCAACAAAAGATTCTTGTTCGGCCAAGCCTAGCTATTCCAGAGACTCCATCGGCAAGCCCACGGAGCAAGAAGGTCGGCGCGTAAAAGAAGAGGAATCACAAAATGGTGATGTTTCATCTAAGATTCGACCCATCAGTGTACTGAATAGAAATGACATCATCAACGAGCACCCCGCTAGTGGCAATGTTGGTGACGATGTTATTAGGGAAGATGCTGCCGGTGTCGTTGTTGCAACTGGGGCAGGTTAAGGAAAATCTGTCACCACAGGATGTGGATTTGGCGAGGGAGTAGTAAGCAGAGTGGCAGCAAGCCAAGCAGTAAGTGGAGGAGACGTAGTTGGACTCATAGTCAACCTAAAGGAATTGGCTACTGTCGTCAAAGACGAGGCTGATATTGGGATGACAAAGACCAAAAATGAATGAAATAAAGATAAAATAGACACAAATATTTAATGTGGTTCATCCAAATTTGGCTACATCCACATGACAACTATAAAAGAATCTCACTATTAAAACATAGAAAAATTAACTTCTCTCTAGATCATAAGGAGAGAACAATAGAAACTTCTCTCTTAAGAAAATAAGAGAAATACCTCATAATTATCCCTCTTAAAATAAGGAGAAAACTAAAAAAAGAAGAAGAAGAAGAAGAAGAAAGAATTAGACTCTAAAAAAAACTCAAAGAATGAGATGATTGAGGAAGGAGGAAAGGAGCTCTATTCATAGACAAGATCCTCCTCTATTTATTTGTTCAAAATGCTTTATTTTCCCCACTTCAATGTAAACACAACAATATTTTATTTTATTTTTCTTTCCTTTCTCCCTTTACCTTTCTTCTTTAGCCTCCTTTGTCTTTTTTTTTTTATTTGTCAAAAAGTCATCTTTCTTTTGTTTGCTAACAAAGGAGCAACTTCACCTACTCCTATATTACTTTCTTCCACTTGGAGATTTGATTGAGAATCAAGCATATCTCCACCCCATCCTTTCTACCTTGTCGTTGCCATGCTACTTATGTCTCCATTAGGCCATACGAGGATCTAAACCATGTAAATTTGTTAGTATTAATCGGCTAGGTTATTCTTCATATGTGTTTTCTACGTATCTACTTTTCCATCCTCCACTAATTCTCTCACAAAGTGATACTAAACACCAATGTGTTTGGTCTTGGAATGAAAGGCTGGATTCCTTGTAATATGCAAGGCGCTTTAACTGTCACAAAATAAAGTAATCTTCTCTAGTCTATGCCTGAGCTCCTCCAATAACCTTTGAATCCAAATTGCTTCTTTGTAAGCTTATGTAGTTGCCATGTATTTTATTTCTATTGTAGATAACGCCACAATGATTTATAGTTTTGAGACCTAGCTTACAGCTCCTTCTATAAGGGTAAACACATAGCTTGTAGCAGACAATCTTTTATTCAGATCACTTGTAAAATCTGAATCCACATACCCCCTGATAGTAAAATCTGATCCTCCATAGCTTAATGTAGCATCTGAGGAATCCTTGATGTATCTCAAAATCCTCTTAACAATATTCCATTACTCTCTATTATGATTTGCCATGTATCGACTAACCACTCCCAGTGCTTGTGCAATGTTTGTCTGATACAAATCGTAGCAAACATTAGGCTCCCCACTACTGATGCATACGGTACTTGAGACATTTCCTTCCTCTCACTTTATTGCTAGGACATATATCAGAGGATAACTTCAAATTAACAGGAAGAGGAGTAGAAATTGACTTACAATATTTTATGTTGAAGCATTGCAAGATCTTTCTTATGTAATTCTTTTGAGATAGCCAAATCTTTCTATCATTTCTATTTCAGTGAATTTACATCCCTAGATTTCTGTTTGTTGGTCCCAAGTCCATATCAAATTCTCTAGCCAACTATACCTTTAATTCTTGGACTCGATCTTTGTTGGAGCCTACTATCAATTTGTCATCCACGTTGAATATTAAAACGATAAAGTCTTCATCACCATACCTCTTGAAATACACCCAAGGGTCTACAGTGAGTTTGTTGTATCTAAGGCTCATGATATAGGAATCAAATCTCTTGCACCAATACCTTGGTGCCTATTTGAGACCCTATAGAGATTTGTTCAACCTACAAATTAAGTTCTCTTTGCCTTCTTCTGCAAAGCCTTCTAATTGGAGTATATAAATATTTTCTTCAAGATCACCATAAAGAAAAGTAGTTTTCACATCTGGCTACTCTAGATGTAGGTCAAACATAGCACACATTGTCAGGATTACTCTGATTGTCGTGAGTCAAACCACAGGAGAAAATATCTCATTGAAGTCAATACCTTCTTTCTGAGCATATCCTTTCACCACCAATCTTGTGCAATATCGCTCCACTTGATTATTGCCATCATATTTGATCTTATAGACCTATTTTTTTATGATGGTCTTCCTTCTTTGTGGTAACGGAATAAGATCGTAAGCTTTTCTCTAAGGCTTCCAACTCTTCCTGCATCGTTGCCATCTATAGGGATGCATCAAGCATTTTGATAGCCTCATAGGAAGTTGACGACTCTCTTTCCTCTGTTAATAGACAATATGCAACATTGCTCTCAATGACATAATCTGGGTGCCAAGCCGGTGGTCTTCTCATACAAGATGATCAATGAACATCAAAAGTCTCAACCTTGGTTGTTTCTTAAACTTCATGCCTCGGTGCTTTTTTAGAAGAATCCGATCTTCTTCTATCTTATCTTCCACCTGCATTGCATTAATCTCTAGATTTTCTTTCGAAGTACTATCATCTCCCTTTTCTTCCTGCATTTTATCCTCTGCAAATACTACATCTCTACAGATGACAACTTTGTGGGCAGTGGGATTCCATAAGTGATATCCTTTGACTCTATCAGCATACCCCAAGAAGATATATTTCTTAGATTTTAGGTCCAACTTCGATCTTTCTTAATCGTAGTACATTGCATACACCGAACTCTCAAATGTATGCAAACTCAGCTGGCTCACTAGTCTATATCTCCATTGGCGTCTTTAGATCAATCATAGTTTATGGAGACCAATTGATTACATAACAGGCGATACTAACTGCTTCTACCCAAAATGGCTTTGCTAGTCTTGCAGTCTTCAACATAGCCCTCATCCTATCTAATAAGGTTCTATTTATCTGCTCTGCCACTCCATTTTGCTAAGGAGTGTATGCCATCATGAATTGCCTTTCGATGCCTTTTTTTGACAGAATGCATCTGAAACGCCCCTTAGATCGGACGTCACAGATGTCGTTACATACATACGTTCATACTTGCATAAACTCGAAACAATTAATAATATCAAACTTAAACTTACATAACCAGCATCCATTCATACGTTTTTTTTTTTAACTCAACATTGATTAGAATATCATCGTTTAATTTATTCCATAACATAATTTATTCAATTATACTTAACTTAACATAAACTTATTTATAATATAGGTTTGTCAAGTTGTATAAATCAGAACTTATAAATATATCCCATGAAAACTCTTGATGCAATTCGGACTAACGATTCATCCATGTTCGGCAGGTCGAAAATCATGATCGACAAGTAGAACTTCTGGACTTCAGCAGGCCGGTCACGGAGTTCGGCAAGCCGTCCGAGACCAAGTTTCATTGGAAAAACTTAATTTAAAACATACCAACTTTACGTAAAATATAGCGGAAGTTCGTAATTCATAATAAAAATGATAAAGTAACTTATAAAACCATAATATAAGAAATCTTAAAACTTAACATGAAAATATACTAAAAAATATAACTTATTTAAAACATAAAATCATTTTTTTTTGTGCTTCCGGTTACAATTCATCGTGCATAAGCTCACGCGCCTTCCCATGTCCTCCTCCTAGTCCATGATTTTCTTACCCTTACCTGCAACATGACATAAAACATTATTAAGCTAATGCTTAGTAAGTACATATATTCTCACAATTTAAAACATTTCATAAACATCATCATCCTCATCATCATTGTCATCATATCATAAAGGTGCCTTAAGCATAATTTCATAGAACATATCTTTCATAACGTTGACCATTTTAAAACTTAATCCGTTTTATCTTAAGGGCCCAAGTGTTGCACCATAGACATTATCATAGGCACGCCGTCATGAAAGGAGAAGGGTAGCTAATCCCAAACCAAGCATGACATCATAACAGAACATTTCATAACATTGGGTGTGCAACACTTATTAGGTGATACATATATACATACTTTTCATACTTTAAAACATGCCATAATCATCATGCATATCTTAAAATCATGAAAATCTTTCATAGAAATCCTTTAAGGAAAAATCATCATAAAATCATCATGAATATTCTTGTAAAACATATCATCAATCCTTGTAAAAATATGTGTCATGTTGCAGGTGAGAATGCACTTACCTTATCGTTAGCTTACTTAACTTTAAAATTGCACTTGGTGATGATGCCGTGGTCTCGATGTGCTCGCTTCCTTGAGTGTTCATGCTATTTATCATTTAAAAGATGCAATACATTAATACACACCATAAAACATCCATTCTCCTGACATTCATTCATAATATACTCATTTACATTATCACATTTTACAAACATATCTCATAATCATCATCATAATATATAAACGCTATTCATAACATGCTCCCATAAAAACCAAAACATTTCATACATTGTAAACATGAAAATCTCATTGAAAAAAAAAACGTTTTCTAATAATTTAAAACACATATACTTTAATTTAATAATTCATACAAACATCTTATTTTCATGCATAAAATCATTTCATTATCATAAAATCATTTAAATATATATATATATATATATAACATATAACATTTCATAAACAGTTTTCTCATAAAAATTTCATAACATATAAATAAAACACATTCATCTTGCATACTCATACATATGCATAATATAACAACTTTTCATAAAAACGTCATATTTACCCCTTGAATAATCATTACATTTTTCATACTTTCAAAATTATACAGTAACATAATAACATATTACTGTAAGGGGTAGAAGACATAAATATCATTTTTCATTAAGACATTGAAATGACACGAAACTTAGAAAAACATCACATAACATATTCATAACATCATATAAAAAACGTCGAGACAAAATACAATACCTATCGAGGAGAAGAATTTCTTTTCAAAAACACCAAAAATCGAATTCATACCTGAAAATATCTTCTCAAAACCCCTTGATAACAATCAACGAAACAAGACCTTTCTCAAAAAATTTTCGTGGAAGAGAGAGAGAATTTTCGTGAGGAAGAGGAGAGGAAGAGAATGAAAGTACGTCTCAGAAATTTTTGAGAGAGAAAAAGCATGAGAGGAGAGAAAATAAAAAAAAAAAAAGAGAAACGTTAAAATTTTTAACGAATTAAACACAATTTGATGGGAATTGAATTCCCATCATTAAGTCAGAATTTTCTGACTGTTGAGGGGCTGAATGGCGTGGAGAAAAGGAGAGAAAAGAGGAAATTAAACAAGTCATTCCCAACTTCCCATGTTTTGCCCATTTAAAATTAGAAACCACTTAAATTAACACAAATCATGCAAGTCAAAACCCCTTTTATTTCCTTAACTGATAAAAATCCTTCCATTATTATGCCAATTAATCACAATTAAATCACCCAATTAACATAATTGTCTCAGCCATAAATTGAGAGAGATTTCTGCTGACCGTTTGTCAGCCGTATTCGGCCTGCCAGTTTTTCCCTTTGGCCTGCCGGTTCCAGCAAGTTCGGCCTGCCGGTGGGGGTTCTTCGGCCTGCCGTTCTTGGGCAAGAAGTTCGGCCTACCGAGCTTAAAAGTTCGGCCTGTCGATATGTCATTAAATGACACGACATAAAACATTCATACATCATTGCATCATAAATAAACATATACTTAAAATTTCACATGAACACTAGAGCACAACGATCCCATGCGGTCATCACCTGTCACAAAACTTGACATAAAAAGTGAGTAACATGCACATCACAAATCATATCATATAACTAAATTTATTAATAAAATTCCTTAGCAACGTTACAAACTTAACGTTGTCCGTTACATAAAATAGGCGGATGTTACAGCATCAAAATCATTGCTAGTATATTCTCCTCCATTGTCAGTTTTCAACCACTTGATCTTCTTTTTAAATTCAAGTTCTACCCATGCTTTAAATACTTTGAAGACTAGAAACACATCTGCTTTCTTCTTGATTGGATACATCCAACATCTCCTGGAGTAATCATCCATGAAAGATACAATATATCTACCCCTTCTAGGGATAGAACCGTTGCTTTCTAAACATCTGAGTGGATCAAGTCTAAGATTCCTTTGAACTTAGTTCTTGATGTGCTAAACTTCAATATCTTTTTTTTTCTTATAACAGAGTGCCCACAAAACTATAGTTTTACTAATTGAGTCCAGGCAATAGTCCATGTTCAGAGACAATCTTCAAGCCTCATTCAACATATGGCCAAGCTTACAATGCCACATCATCCTCGATTCTTCTTCCGAACTAGTTGATGCAACAGATGACTCTCCCTCCCGACATGTTTATCCTATAAGCCTGTCCAGATTAGCAGCCACCTTCTCTGCCTTCACAAGCACAAACACGCCTCTAACAATCTTCGTGATCCCTTTCTATATACTAGTTTTGCATCTAGCATCATCTGATTGTCCTAAAGACAATAGATTCTTCTTCAGACCCTTCAAATATCGTACCCCTTGTGTGGTACGAATAGTACCATTATGTATCTTGATTTCGATAGTATTTTTGGTTCAAACTAATTGTTTAAACCAATGTTCCAAAGTCTTAAAAATTCAAAAGATAAAATTCAAAAACATAATTGAAACTTTTTTAAAAATTTTCAATATAAATATATTGTAAACAATAAGTTTCAATGGGGCACAAGTAAAAAAAAATACAAAAAATACTATGCTTATATAAAAACGAAGCTCCTTAGTCAATGGAGGTCCTTACTAGGCCTAACGTGCCTTACTCTAAGCAAAAATTACAATAAACATTGTATTATATAAAGAGTTTTATATTATACATATAAAAGTTTTATACTTTTTACTATTTGAAGTTATGAGCGCCAACTAAATTGCAAAAAAGTACATAGCATTTGTTGTTTATAGCATTATTGTTGGGTGATGGGTGATGATGTGAATGCAAGCTCTGCAATCGGGCTGCTGTTTTGCCTCTAGGACCCATCGCGCTAGCTTCACGCATTCTAGAAAGTTGTCTTGTTTGACTTTGACTTTGTAAATTTTTGTTTTACACGTCGACAAATGAGAAGTATAATAGGGTTTTTGGCAAACATATTGAAACAAATAATCTTAATTTAAAATTTATAATATATGAGTATTTTATATTATAATTATTTTTTATTTTTTATTATAATTATATATTGAGAGCTTTATGCTGAATTGATTCTAATCATCTGTCAATTTTGCTTTTAAGTTCACTATCTGACTTCTCGGTTCTGCCCACAGGATATGCGGATAAGGTGTTGATTCTTCAATCTTCGTTCTGCCCCTTGTATTCCGCATCATGACCAATATATATGGTTTATATATTGAAATGACTATCTCCATCAATCAATTAGAATAGAATAAAATGAAGTAGTTCCGTAAGGAAATTTAGCTCTTGTGTTGTCTTCTTAGTATTTATTAATCGTCTAATCAAGCTAATGGGTACTACTTCTTGTGCAAGTGATCGAACGTTACAGTTGGAAATCATAGCATGGAAGTTTCATTCAGACCAGATCAATGCTCGATTCTTCTAAAATGTCGAGACTCTAGGTGTAAATTGCTTAAATGTGATGTATGAGTGTATTCTTTAGTGATGCGAACTTAAGAACATTTACTTCTAGTTTTACATTGTGACTCAGAGATTTCAAATGAGCTCCATCGGATAATATAATATACTTTTGGTGCTTGGAAATCTTGGACACGATAAGTTTATCCAATGAAATATCCCATTTCCTTAATTAGATAGCCCACCCAATTGACTTGTTGATTTGATTATAATTAGAAAGTCAGCTATCAACAACATAATCAAGATAAAGATAGAAGACAATTCGTTGGCAATGCCGGCAAGATTCTACCGCACGATATAAACAATAATATAAAAGGTTATTGACATCAATTACCTTCAAATTTTAAGGCTTTTTTTTTTATTATTTTGTCCTTTAAACTTAAAAAATCACTATTTTATTTTATAAACTTTCGAACTTCTCGCTTTGCTTACTGTTTTGCTCCTTGAACTTTCAAAATTTCTCATTTTGTCCATAAACTCATAATTTTTAGTTCAAAGATGAGAAGATACTATTGAATAATAAACAAAATAATAAATAAAATCTTATTTTTTGCTCTTATAAATGACTCATATGCGAATCATGTGGGCTTAATTTAGTCTATATTTAAACAAAAAATCAAAAGTTCAGGGGAATAAAGTAAATAGTTTTGAAAGTTCATGATGCAAAGTGACGATTTTTTAAAATTCAAGGGGCAAATTGAGGAGTTTTAAAAGTTTAAAAATAAAATAATGATTTTTAAAGTTCATGAGGTAAAGTGAGAGAGACCTTAAAGTTTAGGAGTTATTCGTATTAATAACCTTAATAAATTAACATGCTGTTAGAAAGAACAGTTGGAATCAATAATTTTGCTTTGAGAACTATAGCATGTGAGAGTTTTATACTGTAACAACTTTTTCTTTTTTACTGTAGCATGTAAGATCTTTACACTTTTTAAAATTATAACTGATAGTTTCAACTATTCTTCTAAACGGCCTAATACTTTGCTTACTTTTTATGTTGCATTTTGGCTTTTGTCATTTATCATATTTAACTAATATTGTGAAAATAAATTACAAACAAGCAACTAGTATCCCAAGAATAATGGATCATCAAGGGAATTGAAAGACAATTTTAGGGCTCACCTTTCTCTTCCCTTTGATTAATAAGTATAACTAAGTTTAGTTAGCTTGTTACGTGGCGAATTGACGATGCTAGGTAAGACCCCTTGATGAGGATATATTAATTTATATTGATAGCAACGAAAATTATCAATTATTAATTATCAAAATAAATAATTATGTATAAATGTTTTCCAAAATCATTATAAGAAAAGTATATTTCTTTAGCTAAAACAAGTAAACAATATGTGGTAGCCTCCAACTGTATTTACCATCATCAGAATACAGATAAACACTGATTTTTTAGATCAGTGCGTTGACATTGTAGCCACTCGTGAAGAATCTACGTACTCTGAAATGGACATGCTTTTCAGTCCTTGAAAGCAAAATTAAACAATGGCGGTAATATTGACCAGGTTTTGAACTCTTAATAAGATAACAAATTGTGATAGTCACGTCTGAGAATTTTGAGTATGCACTGACGTAGGACAAAAATTTGCTGGGTTAATTAATATTATATAATAGCTGCAAATTATCATAAGATAGTGTTTGAATAAAAGTGGTGTGAATCACAAATTCAGTTATAAATAGTATAAAGTTCTCACATACTACAGTAAAAAGAAAAAAAATTGCTACAGTATAAAGCTCTCATATGCTACAATAAAAACGGTTCTCACTAATGGTTCTCACAATTAGCCAAACACCCTATGAGTCTTCTTTTCAAGTTTTTTTAAAGGGTTCTTCAATAGCAGCTAAAATGCTTGGTTTAGTTGGCAACATTATTGGAAAAACGCATTGAAAGGACAAACAAAATTCAATCTTTATCACGGAGTGTTGGCTTAATTTTTGGACCATTTTGCCTTTTTGCATATCAACTTGATGTGGGGACCATCTTCTTGATGCGATGCTACTCATGGTTATTTGTCGTTTTATTACCTTGTAATACTTGTCGTTTCTTTTTTTTTTTTTTTGTTGTCGTTTGGTTGCAATGCGGCTTATAACCTATTTCTTACAACAAAAAAAGGGACAAATATGTACCTCCACAAGACGCTTTGAGAAATTCCAAAAACCAGCCACACCATTAATTCCACAAGGGATCACAAAAAGAAGCATTATGAGACAGTGGATAATTAATTAAGTACTTAAAAATAATATAGATCAATATATGCAACTTTGCATCCATTGGACAATTTTAAGGTTTTGACCAGTAAAAGTAATTGTTGTAACAATGCTTCAATTTGTGATCCGCACCATAAGTGACAATGGTTCCATCTCTGCGGACCTTTGATGAAATATGCGTCGCTAAATTCAGCAAACATGCATGATATGGTGCATTAGTTAGTACATGGTGCAATATTTAATCAAGTAATCCATTTCATATATATAAACTCACTACATGATTAATAATCTAATTACTTCCTTCAAGCTGCAAAACAACAATCAAAATAAGATAACTATGAGTAAATTATGAATTTCACTCACTTACAGAAAAAAGCAACAGAAAGCAATAAACTTACTGAATTACATGTAGAAGGGGACCCGCAATATGTCTCCTATAGTAATGTGCAAACTACCAAAAAAAAAAAAAAAACATTATTCAACCCCATGGTGTTGTGGCTAAAAAAATAGACTTGGGCATTATGTGTGTGGCAAAAGTGGATGTGCCAAATGGGTTGTTCTTATATTTAAACTGGTTTTGGGCCAGTAAGGCTTGTACCAAATAGCACATAGAAAAAATTGTATTTGCTTATGTTTCTCAAAAGAAAAACTTTTTTTTTTTTTGCACTGTAAGACCCATCAGGTGAGACCCACACTATCGAAAGGACTGGGCATAGCCTAGTTGAGATGAATAGTATTGCCCTTCTCAAAATATATGTCCAGTATATAAGCTTTAAAAAATAAAAAGGAAAAAGATTTTAGAGCATTCTCTCTCTCATTCGGCCGCCCCTTTCAATAAATATTAGAACTTTTTTTATTTTACGAAAATTGTTGATGGTCATTTTAATGATCGTTGTACTAGTCAATCAGATCCGCTCATTTAGTACTTAACTACAAAATCAATCAACTATTGATTGGTAATCATTAATTATTATTGGTTTGACAACGATTAATATGATTGACTGGTACCATTTCTAAAAGATTGATATTTTTTTGTTCAATTGAACTTCATAGGTTTGTTAAAATAATGCTTTTAAAAAGACCAATTTTCTTAAATATTTTTTCCTTTTTTTTAATAATTTTATTTCTAATGACCAGTAGTATTGTCAAGTCGAACAATCCATTCTGCCCTATATGGGCCAAAAATGGGTCGAGTCGCCTCGAAAAACGTAAAAAAAAGTTACAATATCTGTCTAAATTATTGTTATCAAATTAAAATCTAATATAATATTCAAAATATCTTTAAAATGTCTTTAATGATATAGTAATTATCTTAATGATATTACATATTGTACTATATAATTGCATATAAATAATTTTAATGATATCATTATAAGACATTTGTAAAATTTTTATAAATTAGAGTCATATTTTAATTCAATAAATGTAATTGGGTCAATTGTTTCATTAACCCAAAAGGCAAGGGCCAGCTCCGTTCGCAAGCCTAACAACCTTTGCTTGGCTACCCACATTTTTTGTAAGAAAATATTTATAAAACAAAAGAAAAATAACGATAACAACAGGGCTGCTTCAGCTTGGGTCCATGCAGGCTGAAGATCTCAACCCAATCCAACTTGAGTCTTTATGCGAGCCAAACCAAACAAGCATTGGATCAAAAAAGCGAGTCATGGCCCATAGTTTGGCCCGATTTACATTGAGAAGACCAATTGACAAAAGAGACCAAACTGCTTTTACAACTATTTTAACGTTTCCATTTATTAAAAAACGGGAATTTTCACAGTAAAAAAAAGAAAAAAAAATTGTTTTACCTATTTCTATAGGTGTTTTAACTGCTAGATTTGCAATTAGAAGCGGTTTGTAAACCCTTAATATGAATAGTTGCATGTCAAAATATTAAAATTCTACTTTAACGTTAAAACACCATGCTATACGGTGAAGCAAAATCATATTTCTCTATCATCAGAATTCCCGTATTAACGTGTGAAAACGTTTTAAAACTCGAAGGTCCTTTTAACTTCACCAAGACGGCATTTTCATACACTGAAAAGAAGAGGAAGACCCCCAAAAGAAAAAAGGAGGGAGTGGTTTTCGAGGGAAGACGAAGAAATCGACGGCCACGAAGCAAGCATTGGTGGTGTTCGGAGCCCTAGCTCTAGGGTGGATGGCGATCGAGCTGGCTTTCAAGCCCTTCGTCGACAAGGCCCGAGCCGCCATGGACAAGTCCGACCCTGCTCGCTATCCCGACGATGTCCCAGAGGACTCCGCTCACAAGTCCACCGATGACGCCGAAATCGCCGCCGATGATTGAGGTAGAAGCGGAACACTTCGAGAAGTCTTCTTCTTTTGGATTCTGAAAATTTCCGGACTCCAATCATATATGAGAAATCTTTACTCTTTAGGATTTAAATTAAGGCTTTTTTTTTTTTTTTTTGGATTGATAAAGAAATATTTGAATAGTGATCGAATCAGTATAAAATGTGTATTGATATATAGTTTTTTACCTAGAGTTTATGAATGTGACTATTATTTCAAATTCTTATCTCCACCCGCCACGCCAACCTTTGGACTGTTGCTTAAATGGGGTTCTATGATTTCCCCCCCACAAAAAAAAGTCCCCTTTATCCCTATTTAATATACTTCTTTTTCTCTATTTGTTAAACTTTTTCTTCGTTGTTACAATGGACACAAAAATGCTTGATTAGTAGTACCATAAAGCCTTATAGCTTATAGCTTGTTTGACATTAGTTGGTTCTTACTAATTTTATAGTTAGTAACAACTCTTACATGTTAAAGCAAAAGCAAAAAAATTGTTACAGTATAAAGTTTTCATATGTTACAGTATTTATAGTTTTAACCAATAATTCTAACTATCATACTAAACATCCTATTAAATTTATGTTGAAAGTCCAAAAGCTAAACTGAGACTTTAATTTTGTGAACTTGAAAGACTGTAACAATGTTGAGGGTGCAAGAGTTGATAAAAAGTTGAGATTCTTGCCCTTGTGAAACATTCTTATAATCAATGGATTGTGAGGCCAGGATATTTTGTCTACTTGTGTGAAAAGAATTGGCTTTCTTTATAGCCATAAAGAGAAAATAAAGTTTTTGTTGTGTTTTTATGAGATTTGATCAATATTAATTAGGCTGTACCTTTTCCTCAAGTATTAGTATCCCCTTGTCAAGTGGACCATTTTGCACAACAACCAGAGACCAAAGATTGGTAAATGTCTTGGCAGTTTCAACTTCAAACATTTATTGTGTTCAATTCAATCATTTTATAGACATTTTTTTGTAGCCCAATTAGGTCAACAGTCCTTTTGTTTCATTTTCTCTTCTTAATGATTTGTGAAGAAGAGAAGGCTTTGACATGCCACCAAACACACTGATTTGACGAATTATTTGATTTTATTAAACTATTTTGCAGAGTTATTAGAGTGTGTAAAGAAAAGAGTACAAATTGTTGATCTTGGTGCCGTGGTGTAATGATCGGAATGCTAACAGCGGCTGCAATGCAAATTTCACATTGCTTGCTTGATGTTGGTTTCTTGTTTAAGAAGAAGAAATAGGATAAGGGTATTTATTAATTCGTTTGTTAGTACTTTGGTTTTCAAGTGCAATCTTATCTCAGCTTTATTCTTGAGACTCATGGGTGTGATGATTAGTGTTGATTTAAGATGTTGATCCATTTGCTTTCACGGTTGCGTGTATGTTCTATAATGATTATCATATTTAAAGCAGTTTGACCAGAGCATCAAAGCTTATTGCAATTCACTATGAACCAATTTATACGACTTGCTGATGTATTCGAATCCGAGAGATTTTGCCCCCCATGTTGGGTATTACTTGTGGCTGTACTATAATCGGGTACCTAATTTTAACATTTAATAGTTTATTAGGTGATGTTATTTTTAAGGATGAAAACTAGAGAATTTTCAGTGCCAAAGTATCTGAGATGAGCAATAATTTTGTTGGAAAAGGAGACCTAGAGAAAGGGAGCTTCAAATGTCATTTATGTTTTAGTACTAGAATGATGCCTTTGTGAGCGCCAAGCATTTAGTCTTGTATTTTTCAAAAGAAAAATAATTTTCATTACTATGCGGTTAAAACTTACTACTCACAAATCATGATATCTAATCTAGTTTATAATATATTTTTTAGACTAAAACTTACTATTTTATAAATAACGAGATTCTAATCCTATAGGATAAATAGGAGTGCTCCTCTTAAAAAACTACCTTAGAGACAACCATCTTTAAATAGATAGAGAAGGTGAAAGGAACCTATACCGCTGAGAAAAAGTCAAACACAATCATGTACAGGTTTTTGTCAAATGTCAACTATCGCTCTTGAGGTGCTACCCCCCCACTTGGTGTATGCACCAAACTTTGTGGGCTTGTAGGGCTCTAATATGCTAGTGAATTAATGCCATGTTTAACAAGTTCGGTTTTAATCATAATTTTACTTATAAATCATGTAAGGTTATTATACACTATAGTAACAATAAAAAAATTGCTTTAACATAAAGTTTTTACATGCTATAATAAAACAGTTCTAATCAATTGTTCTAACCACCTTATCAAATATATTCATAAAAATTTTACATGTTATAATAAAAACAGTTCTAATTAATAGTTCTAACCACTTTATCAAATATATTATAAATCTCAAAAGTGATTAACAATATCTTGGGAAATTGAAAATGTTGCTAGAAGTAAAGGCATAGGGTCTCAAAATCTCTTCAAGCATACCGAATCGTGGGGATGTAGTTCAATGACCTACGAAGCTCCAAGTGTCCCAACTTTTGAAATGACAATGGAGACTGTGACTGGTCATCATTCCACAATAATAATGAGGACAATGGAGTTTTAGATGTTTTCCCAAACAATGTTATTAATCACTCATTTTGTCCCCCACTCGATCTTTTTTTAAAAAAAAATCTCTAGCAGAATATAAAATAACTTGTCTTTGTTATTGAAAAACTCTTGAATTTGATGGCACAGGAATTAATAGGGCTTCTTTTGAAGCAAGTCTATCTTCTTGATTAAGATTTGTAAACAAATTTTTTCTGAACTTAGGAAAGTCCATTAATTATCCTCACCCATCAGGAATCTGCAATAAAACCAGATTTTTTTCTTCTTTTTTTCTTAAAAATAAAGAGGTCCTACTAAAACATAAAAATAAAAATTTTAAGGAAAAAACAAAACAGACATAATAATAATAACCTATTAAATTATCACTGGATATATTTGAAGGTGCAATGTCAGGGCAGACGTAAGGAGACACCAAGTTGGTCGAATTAAATGTGGCGAGGTGGCGTACACACATAACCACATCCGAGAATGGGGCAAAGCCAAACAAAAAATAAAAATAAAAATAAAAATAAAAATATTTCCCCAGAACAAAATAAAATAAAATAAAATTATAAAAGAGTCCCATGTCTTGTAGTTTAATACCAAAGATAAACGCGAGAAAACCTTCCAACACAAGAACAAAGTGACTCACGAGCTCCTCCATCCTTTATGATCCCACCAGAACCCAGAGATCATCACATTTCGTCTTTAGATTCCGCTTCTTCTTTCTGGGTTCTTCTTGGATTCCTCTTATAAACAAAGTCGGTTCTTCTTTCGAAACCTCGAAAAAAAAAAGGTCAAAGCTTCAAACGGCTTATTTTTGTAGCTCCTTCCGGGGCTCTCAATCAATGAGGTTTGAAACCATACCCACCTCATCTTTTCTCAATTTTCTTGCCTGTAATCGTCTGTTTTGCAGAACTTTTTTATTTTGCTGTTTTGCAGTATTTTAATCTCGTGTTTCTTGTTATTTTACTTTCAATTTTATTGGAATCTATTGATCTGTTTGAGCATTAAGCATGTTTCTAACCCCCGTCAGTTTTTTTCCATTGAATTTTACTTTTTGTTGTTGTTGTTTTATTCCTTTTCTTGTTGCTAATTGGTGAAATAGTGCTTTTCCTCTTTCTCTATTGAGATGGATTTTCAGGTCTTAATGGCAAAGAACCACGTTCCTTTCCCCAAAATATATCCCCATTTTGTTAAAGTTATCTATACTTATACCTATTACCTAGGTCTTTTGGTTGATTGATTCATCATGACTTTGGAATTCAGTTCTTGAAACTTGTCAATCTTCCTGCTTGTTCATCATGGTGTCTGGATATGCTTATATACTCAGGTTTTGTTTACTAACTGACTTGTTAAATCTGATCTGTTTAATTTTATGCTTTATAACCATCGTCAAATACTTCTTTCAAACCTTCATTCCGGTTCGTATTGTTAGGGATGTCTGAAGCTCACAGCTTGTTGTTAATTTTCTCACATTCACTCTTACTCTGGTTGCTATATGCAGACTCAATTCGATTGTATTTGCATACTGATGTAGGACTACGACTACAACTAGGAGAGCCAGTCTTTCATGTAGACAGGGCAAGCCCCAGCAGACACTTCTGAAACAGTAACTAAATAGCAATTTTCTTAATATATAACGAGATATAAATTTATTGATGTTTTTCCGTCTGTCCTGCTATCTTGTGCTTAAGGACTCACTAAGTTTCGTGACTAGTAATATTATCATGGCCCCAAGTCCTGATTTTTACCCTCTTGTCCAATTTTTTATCTCGGTATTCTAAAACAAAACTTGCTAAACGAAATTTAAATGAACGGATCTGATAACTGAGATTTATAAACTGAAATTAAGTGGAGCAAAATCCCATGTTCCGTTGAATAAAAGTCTGAAAGAATCATAAACAAGAACAGAATAGAACATGCATGGTGGCTGGCTATAAGCTTTAGTGGTTTGTGTATTCTTCTGGCTTTTCTTAGTCAATGCATGTAGCTTGTGAGAATGAGAGGTACGTTAGAGGACTCTTTAGAATGTTTTTTGCAGGACTACCCTGCATTCAGTTTGTTATGATAAAAAGATTTAGTTAGGGATTTATTTTCTAGGGAGTTTATATGGTTCATCAGTGCTGCATTCTGTTGAAAATACATCTTTTAAGGTTAAAGCAAATTCTGATCTTGAGTCTTCTAATTTCATTTTGTTTAAAACTTTTGGCTAAGTTGTGTTAAATATTCAGCAGGCAATGTTTTACGATCTCTGGTTTCAAAATCAGACTTTGATTGTTAGTTGTGTTTTTACTGGCATAGTGACAGTGTGCTTTGCTTTCCTGGATGCTGAGACCTATGGCGACAGCAATAGCACCAGTTGAGAGTATGGCATCATTGAGCACTGATCTTTTCTACGATATATTAAGGCGTCTTGATGGACTGACTTTGGCTAGTGCAGCATGTGCTTGTGCGGCCTTTTGTTCCATCTCAAGGGAAGAGAGATTATGGGAAAATGTTTGTTCGTCTATGTGGCCTTCGACCAATAGGGCAGATGTAAAAAATCTAATAACATCTATTGGTGGATTCAGAAAGTTCTATGCAGACTGTTTTCCCCTTATCATAAACAAGGAAGTTTCGGAATATCAATGGAATGAGTATAGTGAGTATCCTGAAGAATGGACTGAGGCTGAATACTATGGTGACATGGATGAGCTTGAAAGTATCTCACCTTCAGACTTTGTTTCCATAGTGGATATCAGATATAAAGATAAAACAATTTGCTCAAAAGTTCTTTGGGGCATACCAAACGCGAATAGCTTCAATGGTTGGTTTTGCAACTGCCCATTCCGGATTGATCTTCTCACTTATGCAACTAGAGAAGATGAAGATGATGGTGAAATTATCCTTTCAGTCTCCGATGGTTTGCCACCAGTAGTATCTTTGGAGAGAGAAAGGAAAGACGGTAAACTATGGCGAGAGCTTCGTGATGGACTCCAACTTAGTTGGATCGTTGTGAACAAAAAAATAAAGCAAGCTGCTAATCTTGCTAGCTGGAGCGCTCTCGGTGGGCAAAGGCATTGGCCAACAGACAGAGATTTTGTGATACGGTTTGGATCCATACTTCCTGCAAAAGACATTCTTCCATGTCAAGTAGTTGAATGCATACTCGGTATGAAGTTTCGAGTGATTCACACAGAAGGAGATGCTGTTCGGACTACTCTCAAGCTAACAGAAGTAAGCATGCAGTTGGAAGACATGGAAGGTTCTCACGTCAATGGAAGAAACAGTTTGCTGATTCTCAAGGAAGCACTAAGCTGCCGTCGGAGCAAAAACTACAGCGAAGTTCTCGAGTCTTGTTATCTGTACTCGAAGGTGCAGAGTGAGTTGAAAGAGGAGAAGATGAGAAATGAAAGCCGGTTAGATAGACTTTGTATCCTAAGCGGCATTGCTGCATTTATAACGTTTTGGTACTATGTTTTATGAAAAATTTTGCCTCCATTTTATAACATGTCTGCTAAAACAGATCTAACTCTCACTCCATGCATGTAATCTCCTCGCATGTACTCAATTTTGGCTTAATTAATGAATAAAAGTTTCCTGTACATGCCATGCCAAAACCCTTTGCGGGTTGTAAACCCAACATGATGGACACACACACATATCTCAAGGTACTTGGAAATTGTTTTATTTTTTGAAAAATAGTGATGTATGTTATGTCTAAAGGCCATATTTGTTCCTGGTAATTTCTGAACCCGTCTCAGCATTTTATAGTGAATGTATACCACAGGCATTTTAATTTTTTTAATACCATGTCAGATATTATAGCATGTGTTATTCTATAAATAAGAAATGAAGAAGATTATAGGTGCGATTGAACCCTCGACCTAAAGCCCGCTCCAACTCCTTTTCCATGTCATTAAACCAAAGGGTGCGTTAATTAGTAAATAGTATGGTTGTTTAGCACTTAAGAGAATGGCTTGCGTTTGGTAAAGACATGACATGAGGAGATGCCTAATTTTTCCCCAGTCTAACATAAGGAGATGCCTAACATAACATAACATGAGGAGATGCCCAGTCTTTCCCCATAACAAGTGGTGGCTAAAGCCTTGTGGTGCAAGTAATTCGTTTTCTGTGGAGTAAAATAAAGAATTTGAAGTCAAAATAAATGAATACGTACAATGGATCCCTTTGCAGTTGGGTAATTATTGATAGATTAACTCAAATAAAATAAAATAAAATAAAAACATTGAACAGATAAAGATTGTGCTTGTCTTTTGATTCCGAGGAGGTACACCATGTGCACAAGTTCTGGTTGAGTCAAATTCAATGCGAAAGTACGGGTATTGTCAAATTAAGGAGACAATTGCAAAGTGCATGGGTCTGGCGGTGATTCACTGCTATCTAATTGGTTGCTTTTGCTCACTCCATCAAACAACACATTTTTTGTGAGATTTGTTTTCATTCCTTGGCACAGTTTTTAAATTATGTCGTGATTTCCCTGCACAATGGACGGTCGAGGAAAAACGTACAGAAATGGGCCAAATCCCCCACCTTACTTTTATGCTGTTTTTGGGTCTAAGGGATTTTGCTTATAGCTTAGTTTGACAAGTTAGTTAAATTTTAAGTTCTAACTTACTACAGTGTAAAGCTCTCATATGTTACAAGTGAAAAGTAAAAGTTTACTACAATGTAAAATTTTCACATACTATAATGTTTAAGTTTAAAGTTTAAGTTATAACTTTGTTTCTAAACACTCATTGTATGTCTCATTTTTTTGTCCTTTTTTATGTCCTCCAATAGTATCATGCCAGTAAATTAAAATATTTTAAATGATATGATTAGTGACATAATATTTTAATTATGGTATGATATTATTGGTGAGATATGAAGGGGACACAGGAGTCGGTTCTTCTCCAAAGAAATTGTGTGTTGTGTGTGTATGTGTGTGGACGGAGGTGGTTGTGGGGATCCAAAAATGGTTGCATTTGTTCACATCTTGCGGAGATGTTCACAGTAGTCTATCTCCTCCTCATTCATCCAAAAATGGTTGCATTTGTTCACATGAATGAGGAGGAGGAGGAGACAAATCTACGTAAAGAGAAAGAAAGGACCACAGCAGTGGCTGTAACAGGGAAGTCCTCCTGCCGTGAGGAGGAGATAGATCTCCTTTGCATGCGCGGCCTCAATGGAAAAAATTTCTCATCGCATGAAGGAGAATTGAACAGATTTCGCACGGCGGTTGCTGAGGAGACGAAGACTCTGAACTTGTCGAGCAGTTCCCGATCTCCCAATACTTGAGATTCCCCTTCCTCATGGTGGTTGTTGCATGAAGGAGATTTGATCTCCACGCAGCTGCAGCTGGAATCGCTTAGAGTTGCGTAAATCTAGGCAACATTGCGGAGATAACGACGAGTCCAAGTCATGAACTCTAGCTACGAGTCCACCGCCTCGAACTTTGAGCTCTCATTGGAGATTGCTTAAAGCTGAAGAGATTTCGCTCATCACGATTTCGATTCGGCGAAGTCAGATATACTTGCTCATCAGGATTTCGATTCCAGCAAAGCCAGATCGGGCGCTATATGTATATCTCTCTCTCATTGGAGGTCGTCTAAAGCCGAAGGGAGATCGCTCATCATGATTCCGATCTGACGAAGTCAGATATACTTGCTCATAACGATTTCGATTCCGGCAAAGCCAGACCGGGTGCTATCTCGTAACGCCAGCACGATTTCGTTGTCTGGTTCGGAACTTTTTTTTTTTTCTGGGCCTCTGGGCTTGTTGGAGTATACATGGGTTTTGGATTGGGCAGACCGTCGTTCTCTATTTATGCTCAATCCTAAATTGTTTGTCAATTTTTTTTAATGAGGTGTACACCGTTGATTAGTTGTTTATAACTGTTATCCTTGCACTTTGATTGCCAGTGAAGAACTCTGTGGGAAGTTTTTCTCTGAGATGCTCCCACCTTTTCTATTTTTCTTTCTTTTTTTTTTTTTTGGTTTATTTTACTTGGCTGTGTTGTTACAAATTTTTTGGATCAATGATGTTTAACAAACACTCGTTATGTATTTGCAATTTCCTATGAGGAATTGAAGAAGATTGTATGTTACTGAGAGCTGACTATAAAGATTAAAAAAAACAAAACAAATATATTGTGTTTTTGGATATTTCTAGTTGATTTGTTATTAGACTAAAAACATCCAGAAATGTTGTGGAAGGACACTAGGAAATCTGCTAGAAGGACATGCTACACATCCCAAAAGGATATCGTGAAATGGTTCGGAAGGACACGTAGACATGTCTTTCTAAGACATGTAGATATGTCTTAAAGGGATGCAAAACATGTCCTTCTAAAGGGATATTTCAAAATGTCTCAAAAGGAAATGTGAATACATCCTAAAGGGATATTTCAAAATGCCCCTAAAAGACATCCAAAAATGTATCGGAAGGACATATGGATATGTCAAAATATCCTTTCGGGACTTTTCAAAATGTCCTCGAGGGACACCAAAAATGTCCTTGAGAGACATGCAACATGTTCTTGTTCTTGTGGGACATGCCAAAATATTCTAAAAGGACATACAATAAATTTGTAGTACAAGGACTTTTCATATTTTGCGACGTAAATTCTGCCGTATGTAAACAGCTTGAAAAGTTTTAGAATTGAGCCTTGGGCTTTTGGGCCAAGAAATGCCTAAAAATTGGGGTTTGGCCTATGAAGAACATTAGGTTTTAATTTTTGAGAGAATTATTTTCTAGTAAAGTTTCTCTAGATAATGCAAAATTTTTAAGCTGGAATTGAAATTTAGTAAAATTTTCAGAATATTTTAAGAATAGAAAAATTATATAGTAATTTTCATAATATTTTTGTATTTTATATCATATGTTTATATTGTAATGATTCTAATGATATTAATTTTTGTAATTGTTGAAATATTTTGAAAAGTTTGTTGTATTTTATAGCAACTTCACTGCAGGGATTTTTGTTTTTTTAGGGGTACAGGGAATTTGCCATATGTCTAAAAAGTCTATTACCTAATTTCATTATTTTGTTTTTATAATTTCACCCTCGTAAATTGATATACAATGCCCACTTGATGGGTTTGTGGTTGATCTGCTGGTCATAGTTTATGAATGTTTACCAAAAAGTTGATATACACTGCAAAATTTAAAATTACAAAATTCTTGATCTGTTGTTGTGCCTTGGAACAGGACATTGAGTATTTAGTTGTGTTCATATACATATGATCATGGTAATGTAAATTTATGAAAATTATGTAAAAGAATAACACTAAAATATCCATTTTTTTAGTAGTTAAGCTCCCCATACCCTCCCAAAAATCAGACATAGGACCTAACCTTTCAACCCCTCCCCCATCCCAACCACCAATCTCAGCGATATTAATATCAGCTTTTGTATTAACTTTGTTATTCTTTTACGGTAGCTGTTTAAAAGATTACCTTATTAATTAAATAAAAAATAATAAAAATTAGACCACATTACAAATTTATGAGATTAAAATGTAGCGATTCTTATATATATTTTAGGGATAGCAAAATTACATGATAATTACTATGATATTCACGTTTTAATGATTTTAAAATTTTGCTATTTATTTAATATTATATTTTTTCGTTTTATTTCAACATGATTATAAAATTTTGCTATCTAACTTTTCCAAATTAATAATGACACCTTGCATTTGCCAGACAAAAACCATCCAAAATCAAAATTAGAAAAAAAAAAGGGTTAAAATTTGTATCCGAAACACCATTCCATAGAAAATCCCATATATGAGTTTTGCCCAAGGGACCAGCAAAAATAAATTGGCGGCATTTGCAACACGGAACCTAACAAGTAATAATCAAAACGACACTACATACACGTGTCTTTGATTACTTCTGTGGGCCTCTTGTCAAGTGGGAAAGCTCTCTTTTTGACCTTTTCGCTCATTGTCATATCGCATTTTTGGTATCAATTGCCACTGATTTATTAGTTTGACTACGGGCAACCTTGGAGATTGTGTGTGAGAAGTGGGAGGGCTCTTCCTTCCATGCCACCTCATTACCTAGTAGGTGAAACACCTTAATATCTTAAGCTTCCATTATAAAAGATACAATCCATTATAAATCTATATGAATTTACACGTATAGTTTTAATGAGAACGTTTTAATCAGATGGTTATAATAAACTAAGTAGTTAATAAAAATTTATATAATTAGTAAAACACATCATCAATTATTATTAAAATATACTCCTATAAAATGTAATAACAAGTCTATATATATATATATAGATATTAAGAACATTTGTGTGTGATGGTCTCATATACATATTTGATTAACACAAGACAAAGCTAATAATAAGAGGAAAAAAAATAAAAGGATGTCAATATATCTTTTTCTTGTTTGGGTCTCCTTGTCAATTATATTCGGTGCAGATTGAGGGGTCCCATTATTGTTTTGGTTTGTTTCGTCACAAAAACAATTTTTCAGCATTCTTTTCATGAAAATGCGGAAAAAAAAACTGCAGAAGCTCCAAATTAGTGCCCAGATAGTCAACCGTGATTGTATTTTCTTTATCTTATGTGTCTGCAATAATTCATCGATTTGAAAAAAAAAAAGAAGAAAATTGAGAAGGATGAATAATTAGTGCAGAGAACATGAATTTTGCCAGCAAAATAGTATTCGCAAATGGGTTACGTTTTTTTTTTAATTGGCAGAATCACGAGAGACGTTTGACAAAGGATGGGCAAAAGATATATATACATATATATATATATATATTGTACTTTTTTTTTTTGTAACTATTACGAAGCCATTATGTTTCATGTTCTAAAAACTATCATTTTGATAGTTTGAAGCCCATGAATTTTCTTTTGGTGGCCGCCCTGGCAAAACTTTACAAGGCTTTGAAGATCTTGGCAAAGAGTACATGGTGTTTTAAAAATACTCATGGTGTAGGTTGAGGTTGTTTCAGGCTTTGGGCTATGTCTTTGATAAGAATTTCTCCGTCACCAATCGAGAAGAGCAAGAGTGGAGCTAGAAAAATTAATTAGAGGGTCAGCATATATGTTAATATTATCAACAAATATTAAATAAAAAAGATATAAAACTTTAGAAGGAGTGGAATATAACATTATCAACAAAAATTAGATGAAAAAGATATAAAACTTTAGAAGAGGTATAATATAATTTCAAGAGACAAAATACAATTTTAAGGAGGCGGACTATAATTTTTATAAATTTTTATGTACGATATTGAAAAAAAGGTTCAAGAGGGTAGTTGCCCCACCCTCGTCTCTCTCGTCCGTATATAACTCCTCCCTTAAGAGAGTTATTCTCTTCCAATGTTGTAAGTTTCTTATCTTTTTTTCAATGGAATGGGCAGCTTTCAATTTGCTTTTGTTGACAAAGAGACAGTACCAATTGAGCAATCCTGTTTAACCTTATGGAGTTATAACTCTATGACTAACAAAACAGTATGACTCAATCTAAAAAGTATACTACATGTTAGACTAAGGTATACCATATCTGGAAAATGATTTTTTGTCCCAATTACTCGCAGAAAGAAGCATCCCACCCTACAAAGGAAAAAAAAAAAAAGGCTATCCTTCACAAAAACAAGGTGACCAAAAGACCTTCCACACACATGATAAGTGAGCACAGTGAGAGAGGGCACAGTGAGAGAGGACACCCTTATCTCAACCCTTACTTGACTTCTCCTAATGGAAGTCCATTGATTAAAAGGGATGATCGTGCTCTAAACGACATCTATCCCGAAAAACACAAACATCGAGTTATCCTTTAAATGGACGATTCTATTATATGATAGATCTTGGCACTCCACTCTATCATAAACAGTTAAAAATTATAGCTTACCAGTTTTTTTATTTTTTTTATTATGCTTTCAAGAATCAATTTGTATTTGAAAATTCAATGAATATTAGATCAAACAGCATAAATTAGGACAATGAAAGATTTAAATTTGAAAGGGCATAAGTTGTATCCTAGATTGCATTAAAAAAAGAAGAAGAGAAAAATACATTTGTTGATAAGGAAGGTCCTATTAACTGCTGAAAGCGCTTGAAAACTGAGAAAATTTTCATGAATGAATGTCCAATAATTTCTCTAGAAATTATTTTGTTCCGAGCCTGGTCAAGAAATAAGATAACAACGATGAGAAACTAACGTCTTGGTCTTAAGGCAACTGCCACTTTTTGTGTTTTGCGGCGAATAACTCCAAAAGCTGACTAGGACTACCCTACCATAAATAAGCTCGATAAGAAGGAACAATAAAACAACAGTAAATAAAGAAATATACTGAATTCATATTTTTTTTTTGGCTGAATCTCCATTCTCCATCTCCATACTTTTGAACCTTCAGGAAAAAAAATTATGTCATTCTTTAGTTCAAATTAAAAATGATCCAATAGTCACTGGCTTACTGCAGCATTTTTAATTTAATTTAAAAAAAATGAGAATATACTGTTTTAAAATGAGATATTAAAAATAAAATATTTGCCACATTTTTATTTCAAAATAATCTAAACTCTACAATCCAGAAATAATGCAGCGATTTGCCCGCCGGCTTACTCGCAGCATATTTGTGTTGGCTCAGTGAATATTTATTTTTCTTTCATTTTGTTTTTTGTTTTCATGTTGCCAGACATTTCAGAGTCTTGAAGGCACTTATAGCCCACTTCTGCAAGTCCAAAGGGACCACAAAGTGCACAAAACCCACCTCTTCAAAACCCCTTCCTTGTCCCCCATCTCTTCTCTTTCACTCCTGGTTTGGTGTTTTTTTTTTTTTTTTTTTAATAAATAGACTTTTGGTTTGGTTTGATTGTAATATTAATAAGGTATATCTTTTATAAATTTATTTTCAATAAATTATCAACAAATCCAACTCCTGAATCTCTCTTAATCCCTTTCCTTCCCAGTATCTACAGATCAAGATCTGTTTGTGATTTGGTTACTAATATATAGGGAATTAATTTTGTTTTTGTTTTTTTCTTCCTCATTTTTAATTATCCTTTTTTGGGTTTTGAAAAAGATTGTGATATTTATACGAGTTAATTACGTAATTGTATCTATTAATTTTAACTATTTCTTAATTTGTTTATATGTTCTTAGAAACTATAAAAGTATTATTAAAATTTTAAAAATCTTTCAATTTTATTTTTATAAATAAAACAAATTAGACAAAACAACTTGATTATCTTTAAATGGTTATAATAAATGTTTTATATATTAAAATTATAAAAATTTTAAAATAAAACATTAAATTTTTTATAAAAATTAAATTTTATAATTTTTTAAATTTTACAATATATATTTTAAAATTTTTTAAATATATATATTTTATAAATAAAGTAAGCTTAACTAAAGTATTTTTATTCAAAAAATCAAAAAACATAGACCCACAAAACTGTCTCTCCATTGGAATGGAACAAAATAAAAAGCGGAAACTTTTTTCCAAGTTTCAATTAATTCCTAATCCCTTCTTTCGTTTTCTTTGCTTCGTCAGCCATTTTCAAGCCCTTCTCAATCATGCTGTCTTTTCCCTTCTTCCCTTTCGTTTTCTTCAATGACTTTTGAAACGATTTTCATTGTTCTCTCCTAAACCCCACCAAAAAAAAAAAAAAATCGAAAAATACAAAAAAAAAAACCCATTATTTAAAAACTGGTTTTTCATCCGTTAATGCCAAGAAAGAATCCATCTTTTTGAAACTAAAACTAAAATAAAAAAAAAAGCAGCAATGGCGAAGATTAGCAGTAGTAGTACTGCTTCGGAAAAAGAATCAGGAGAAGAAGAAGAAGAAGCAATAACCCAGTTGGAGTTGCTGAAGAAACTGAAGAGAGTGAACTCTCTTGAGCCGTCTCTTGGGGTCTGTGGATTCTTCTTGGTCTCCGTTATTTTCGTCACCTCATTCTTCTACTTGGACTTGGAGACAGTTTCCACAAAGCTTCGCTCTAGTGGGGCTTGGGTGAGATTGCATGATTCCTCCTTATCTCCATTGTCGTTTCCTCCTCCGCTTCCTCCTCTTTCTTCTTCGACAACGACAACGACAACGACAACGACAACGACAACGACAAACTGTGAGGATGAACGGCTGGGATTTCTTGATGAAGGAAGTGGTGATTGTAATTTATTCGAAGGGAGTTGGGTTTGGGACGAGAGTTATCCGCTGTATGAGTCACGAAATTGCTATTTTGCGGACCCGGGATTCAAGTGCTCCGAGAATGGACGGCCTGATGGTTTCTACACCAAATGGCGTTGGCAGCCCAAAAATTGTAACTTGCCCAGGTTTCTAATTTTTTTTTTTCAAGCAAGATTTTTTGAATGTCGTTTGATTGGTTTCTGAAAGATGAGAACTTTGCAAGATTTTTGAATGTCGTTTGATTGGTTTCTGAAAGATGAAAACTCTACTTTTATTAAGACCAAAGATTAGTATAAAAGAAAGCCTTGCTGAACAAGTAGAGACCTTTACACCAATTTTGTTCCTCTTTTTTAGGGAGAGAAGTTATAAAGTAAATTGGGCTTTTGTTTTCTTTCGCTTTTAATTTGAAGAATTTCTTTTTTTGTTATTCAAGCATTTGTTATTCTATAATCATGCTTTGAAAATCCAGGTGAGAAAGAAAGAAAAAGAAGAAGAAGACCGTTTTCTTTTGTTGAATTTGCTTTTTGGATAAAGATATTGGCAAGTACACAATGCTATTCTTAGATGAACATGTAGTTTACTATTGCTTTATGTTCATACTTTTGTGCTTCAGCTTATAATTATGTTGATATTTTCTTTATGGAGCTTTATTGTAACCAATTTGTACTCATCCGGGGCTCTTTCTCTCCTCCTATCCGGAGGGAAGATTTGATGCAGCTAAGATGTTGGAAAAGCTGAGGAACAAGCGCCTCGTGTTCGCCGGCGACTCCTTGGGCAGAAACCAGTGGGAATCCCTCCTCTGCATGCTCTCTACCGCTGTTTCTGACAAGTCCTCAATCTATGAGGTCAACGGGAATCCGATCACGAAGCACTCGGGAGCCTTGATCTTCAGGTTTGAGGACTTCAACTGCACCGTCGAGTACTACAGATCGCCTTTTCTAGTCGTGCAGGGCCATCCCCCCGCCAGTGCTCCTGCAGGCGTGAGGTTCACAATGAGAGTGGATCAAGTGGACTGGAGTTCGGTTCATTGGAGAGACGCGGATGTTTTGATTCTCAACACCGGTCATTGGTGGAGTTACGAGAAGACTATAAGAGAGTAGGTTCAATTCATCTGTCAATTTTTCATTGGAGTTCATTTACTGGTTTTCCTTGCATTTTAAGCCTTACCTGCTGCAAGAAGTTTTGGATAGTCTTTTTTGATTTAGTTCTCTGGACAAAATGATTATGGAAGTAGATAACACTTGTAAACTTTGTGATATGGACCGACTCCAAATGGTGAAAATGGGTCATTTTACTCTTGATTCTATGTTATCTTTAATTAGGGGCTGTTACTTTCAAGAAGGGAAGAAGGTGAAGAAGGATATGAGTGTTGAAACTGGATACAAGAAATCGATTGAGTCAGTCATTCGCTGGGTTGGTAAACAAGTGAACATGAACAAGACTACTGTGTTCTTTCGAACCTATTCCCCGGTTCATTTCAGGTTTCTTTTGTTTACTTTCATGTATTCATTTAGAGCATGTTTGACATATCGTATTCTATTGTCTTGTATTATACTGCATTGCATTGTATTGTATTATATTATATATAGAAAATGCAATGCAATACAATACAGTGTACCAAACAAGCAATATTGCAGTGTTTGTTTCACCAATAACAAGTTGTTTTAACGTAACAGAGGCAGCAACTGGAATACCGGAGGTGGTTGTCACATGGAAACCCTGCCCGACTTAGATCTAGTGCCCACTTTATCCGAACCCCATTTTGATACCGTTCTCAAAGTATTTGCTAAGCTCTTGAATGTGTCCCAAGTGAGTAAATTGAATGTGTTGAACATAACAGACATGACATCAAGGAGAAAAGATGGGCATCCGTCGATATATTATCTGGGGACTGGGGAGGGGCCAGCTTCTCTCCGCCATCAAGACTGCAGCCACTGGTGCCTGCCTGGTGTGCCTGATACATGGAACGAGCTTCTTTACGCAGTCTTCCTCAAGAAAGAATTAATTCGCGAAGGAAATGCGAGAAGTCCTAGTGGGTCACCCTTGTGATATATGTACGTCCATGCTAAATCATCACATCAACACGATATACTCGTATATTAACATGCCGTTGGTGCTCCTGCTCTTGTGATTTTGATCGAAATCTTTGGCTGGAAGCCGAAAGGAGGATATTCAAAGAAGATTTACTTAAAGGTCTGGCGTGAACAAAAGATGTGTGAAGATAAACCATGGAGGCTTCATGGTGTGATATCTCATCACTTATTAGAATTGGAACCATGTTTTAAAGAAATAAATGTTTATTTTTATTTATTTATTTATTTTCATTCTGTAAAGAACAGAGAAAGAAAAAATTTGAATAGATCTTCTATTTTTGTAAATAAAAAAAAAAGGGAATGGAAGTCCTTTACCTGTCTAATATATACTCTGCTGCTATTTCACGTACATAATTTTGTTAATTTGTATATAATGTGTTCTTTATATTTATATTGAATAAACTCAAGGAAGTTCTCATCTCAATTAACGGGGAAGTAGTCTCTTTTTTTTTTAATGCTAGGGACATCAACTCTAATCTTAATTTGTGTAGCAAGTCATAAGTTGTTATGCTTTTAATGGTTTTTTCCGAAGAAATAATGATTCAGGTTACTTGTTGAATTAACTATATAAAGTTATAAATCTTCATAATTGGAGATGCAGAAGCTGTACGTCCTAGGAATAGAGCTGAATTGAAGTAACAAAATCATTGTGGAATGAATTTTTGTAGTAGCTATCCTATTGTTTTCTCCTGCATTACTCTTTTTAGAAAGAAAAAGCAGTTTTTATTTTCTTCTGCAAACCAGCTTAAAAAAAAAAAAAAAAACCTTTTTGAAAGAAGAAGGATAAGTTTTGTGTACTTTGCACCTGATAAATGAGCACATTAATTTTTTTTTTCTTTTTGTTTAAAAATTCACGCCTAAATATAAGAAAACAAACGATAACAAGTTTGGACCTAGACTGGCCATGCAGCCGAAGGGCCCTCAAAGCCTTGGTCGAAGTCTGGCATTGTAATATTGTGTCATGACTTGGAAGCACAAACACATAGCTGGTTGTGCAAATTAGGCTCAGTAACACCTACGAAGTATATAGTCATTCATACGTATGATTTTGTACGTAAATTAAGCTAAATTTTTTCTGCATTGTACACTCAATTACCAATTCTCTTAGGGCATCTTTACTTGGATGGAAAGAGAAAGAAAAAGTAAAGACTGGTTATTTTTCTTGTTTATTTATAAAGTGAATAATAAGAGTTTGCCCTATAATATAAGGAATGAGAAAAAAGAACACCAATCATTTTTGGAATGGATTAAAAAAGCTGCTTTTAGCTCATTTACTCTAAAAGTTTCTTTTTGACATATTTGGATAGACTTCTAAAAAATGCTTTTAGCTTTTATAAGCATTTTTAAGAGAAGCCAACCATTTGATGCTTATGAAAAGATTTTTATTTAAAATTTTTTACCTTTAATTTAAGAATAACAAATTAAGAATTCCATCTATATCCTTAATTTATACTATTGTTTATACCAATAGAAATTTTTGATTTATTTAACCAAACACGTTCAAGGGCTCTATTAAAACTAAGAACACTTTTCTAGTACTGCTTAAAAAGCCCAAGTTTATGCTTCTTTCCTTCGTTTATGTTTTTGTGTCCTTTTTTTCAGTATTTTCGATGAGATCTCACGATTTAGAACGGGTTTATCTCTAGTTAATTTTTGTGTGGAAAAAGATTTGATGCAGGGACAACGTTGGAAAAGCTGCGGAACAAGAGTGTTGCATTTGTTGGGCGACTCATTGGCAAGGAACCAATGGGAATCCCTCATCTGCATGCTCTCCATTGCTGTTTCTAACAAGTCTTCAATCCACAAGGTGAATGGGAAACATATCACCAGGAGAGTAGGATCCTTGGCTTTCAAGTTTGAGGACTTCAATTTCACTCTTGAATTCTACAGATGCCCCTATATGGTCTCTAGGGCGCAACCACCAGCTGGCGCTCCTCGCGAGGTGAAGTTGCTTCTGAGAGTTGATGCCATTTCCTTGGGTCATGGCCTATGGAAATGCGCAGATGTGGCTATTATAAGCACTGGCCATTGGTGGACTCGCGACAAGACTATAGCAATGTGAATGTAGATAATTTCTCTGTTAATGCTAATGGTAACTTACGCGGCAAGTCAGTTGTCACTCTTTTATCGAAAGAGAGAACAAAAGCGTGTACTGTTATACTCCTTATATATACTTTTATATAAAATTGATCAACAATATGTTAGGGGTCGCCACTTTCAAGACCGAGAGGAAATAAAGATGAATATGAGTGTTGAAGCTGCACACCAGAGAGCGATCGAGGCAGTGGTTGATTATGTTAACATATGAGTGGTCAAGGACAAGACTCGTACTTTTTAGAACTTATTTTGCAGATCATGTCAGGTTTTTTCCCCTTATTACCTTTGTGACCAAAACATTATGCTTTCCTTCCTGTATCAAGGACTAATAGTGCTACATGGATGGAAGAGAGGCAGGGCTTGGAACACCGGGGGCACTTGTCACTCGGAAGTTCTACCTGACTTGAAAATTGACAGTGTGTCTTATCCTCGTGCTACGATAGCCATGGAAGTGTTATCACAGCGCTCGAGTGTGTTGCAAGTATTGAATGTAACACACATTACAACAATGAGACGAGATGGCCATCCGTCCATATACCATAGTGGTCGGTAATGTGACAGCGGAGTTCTATAAAAAGCCAAGACTGCAAACATTGGTGCCTTCCCGGTGTGCCAGATTCATGGAATGAGCTTCTTTATGCGCTCTTCCTCAAGCAGGAACTGACTAATGCATGATATTTGACCATACATCATTGAGTTAGCTCATCTTGATGAAACTAAATCTTGGTAACTATTGGCATATATATATATATATTATATTAGCTTGTTTCTTGTATTTTGTGATCGAAAGAGACCACTTGTAAGCTATTATTGCTGTAGGAATTCGACGATTTTTGTGGTTTTTTTGGATTATGCCTTCCATAAAAGAATGTCAGACTGGTGGAGTGAATAAGAAGTCTTAACTTGTTTCAATTCGTTTCAAGAGTACCGAAGATTTTATGCTTTGGTACAAACCAAAAAGATGAATACTCGTATGCCTAAATATTGGAGTAGAAACAGAGGGCATAATCACTTATTCTGCATCATTTGGAAAGTATGGAATGAGGCCTGAAAGTTATTCATGAATGGACAGATAGATGCAGAATGTTTTGTGAAAATCAAAAAAATTTTCTGTGTAGCTCCTGGACAAAAAGATAGAAGGTGAAAGCCCACAATCCCATGTTAATCTTAGTTTGCTCTTTTCACCACTTTTTCAGTGACTATGTTTAGAAATCTTTAGCTCATAACCAAATGGAAAACCTTTTTTTTTTCCCACCGGTTGTGGCCCGGCCCTCTCAGTCCGGTGGGGCCCACCCCACTGAGAGGGTTGGGCCACAGCCCGGTCGGGATGCATAGTAGTGCCCTAACTAAACCCGTTCTTACTTTCATCGGTTGACTTTGACCTATCCATTTTTCGTTGGAATCAATATGTGAATTTTTGTTCGCTCTAAATTTAACAGTAATTCTTCCAATCATTCACAATCAGCAGATTGAAATTTTTATTTCCCAGCGGCAAAAGCTGATTTAGTTAATTTCCAAAAAAGGGTAATCAATAATACAATCACAGCACTGGTCCGCCACACAATGTGATACATGACAAACTCAATCTGTCCCTTTTTTTCCTTCCAGTTCCTCAATCAGTAAATGGGTATTGTTCACACCTAATTGTACAATCATGAAGCACTGCTCGAGCCCCAATCCTGCTTGGACATGATTTTCCCATGGCGGTCTTCGCAGCACTTAGACACACACCACAGTCTGAACTCGAGAGGTTTTGTTACAAGAACCGTGCCCATATGCAAAAGCATTCGGATAGGGAGAAATGTTGTAGAAATCATAGTTCTGGCGTTTTGGAGTAGTGGTTTGTAAATCGTCGAGAATATAAGCTAGACTAGTTGCAAAAGGATCGCCGGCCGTATAAACGCCAACGTTGCACAGAACAGTAGCAACATTTGCGTCTGGAGTGCTTCTGACCATGGTATAAGGAGTGCACGAGAGCACTCCTATAATTATTGAAGCAAATTTCATGTGAAAACTCATCTCTCTTTTTCTCTTGCTTCCTTTGTTCTTCTGATCAAAAATTGGGTTTTTGATACGGTTAGCTTTCATACATGGGTCCACGGTCATTTCATTGGTTTTTCCACCTACATTAGAACGAGTATAGGGTTTATTGTCTTTATTTGATTGGTACGATATTGGGCAGTGCCTTTTCTATCCTTTGCTTTTGTTTTTCTCCCTCGGGAATTTCGTTAGCCACAAGAAGACGAATCTTGTTTTCCCATATGTGTATAACCATTTCGCTTGGTGGCCGACGATGGGCTGGCTTAATTGGGGAATTTCGTTACCCATTGCCATTACATTGTATTATGAATTAGAAAACCTGATTCTATAAGAAACAAACTGAAACATGTGAAAGCAAAATAAACTGAAAAACAAAAACACATAGCTTATGTTGGTTCATCCTCTGAGAGCTATATTTATTTTTAGTCATTGCAAAAATGAAGAATAAGTTTAAAAGAGAAGTCACATGTCACTCAACTCTTTGTGTTTTCTCTAAACTCTCTAACAGTGATTACCTAAAACTAGTACTTCCCTTTATACATAAAAAGCTAGGATTACCATATAATTTTTTATCTTCATATTTCTTTATGTAAGGCAATAATTCGTCTGGTATTAATCAGGCTCTACAGCTTAATATATTGGTATTTTTGCTAATGCTTTTTATTTTTAAGAATTATTTTCATTAATGATCACCAAGAATATGTCTTTTTTGTATACCTTAGGCCATATTTGGTACACCATATTGTATTGTATTGCATTGTATTATATTGTATGGTATTATATACAGAAAATACAATGCAATATAATAAAATAAAATATAATATAGTACAATATAATACTGTGTGTCAAATAAACCCTTAGCTTCCTAATATTCACTTTCAGAAACTTTACTACCTTAATATATATGTTTGAGATTGCATGCGTCATCGTCATCTGTTAGGATTTATGCCAAAAACAACCCTGCAAAATCCAAGAAAAAGACCATCAGAAATAAACCAGTAGGAAATTAAAAGAAAATAGAAACAAGAAAGGAACAGAGACACGAATTTTCTTGGTCTAGATTGCAAACAATCTTACATCCAAGACAAAGGTTATAAGCCTCTAGTCTAATCCAATATAGCGTTCTAATTACACCTCAGAGAAAGAATCTGAGGCTCTCAGTACTCATAGATGTGTAATTCAGTTTTTCATACTTTCTCAGGAAACAAACACACCCCTTTTTTTAGTACAAAGGCCTAAAGAATTTTCCCAACAAATTCTTTCTTTCTAAAAAACTCTCTTTCTCTAATAAGTTTTTTTGATGAATACTCTCAATAATACCCAAACGCCTATTTATACTAACAATACTTATAGCTAGACTCAAAACTTAATAAGACCAAATTGACTGAAACTCAAACTAAGCTGCAGTCCTTGTATGAGATGGAATTTGTCCAGGTCAATGTTCAATGGAGACATATAAGCTCCAATATCATCATCATAAAAATATAAAATTTAGATGGGGCTTGGTGGGATCGCATGGCTTATCATCACCATTAATGTCGTCTTTTTCTCTAACATCATACGCGCCAAAATATTGAACCATTGGGATTTCTTGACGATTTCTTGGGGTAATTGGGACGATATAGGACGATTTTCGTAACTATTTTCCATTATGTTATTTATCATTCAGTTTGCACCTTTCATAAACAAATTGTTAATTTATATATTAAAAAATCCTTAGATGTCTTGCAATCATGTTCCTACTGAAAGGACCCCGTCTTTCCTCTTACGTTTACCTCTTTGTGCAGAAAAAAATGCTCGTCTTTTTTAGTCTCTATGTATTTTTACAAATTTGGAATGCACGTTACTTTTTTATGCTTAAAAGAAGAGAATGACTACGATATTCTGTATGATCCACTCGGTGATCCATAATGATTCATCATATTAACATCTTAGAGTGCGTTTGACAATGCACAATTTTAGAGCTTCATATGTAGCAGCTGGAACAACATTTTTAGAATGATATTATTGCCAAACACTCTCTTAATGGGACATTAAGTTGATTAAAAAAAATGTTTCAGTCTCATAAATGCTTTCATTTTCTAGCTTGTCATCGATTTTTTTTCCCCATATCGTATTCATAATTCTATACACAATCAAAAACTTTCTTTGAATACCATGAAAACTTCATTGCGTAAAAACCTTTATTTTTTAAAAGCATATTCCATCGTGAACTTACATGAATTAAGCTTGGGTTTTCCTTTTTGAGGCATGACGGGGAATGGTACAACTGCTTTAGAGGGCTCGGAGAACTCGGATCGGTTGAAGAAGTTCAAACTTTTCAACTTTCTCTAGCCATCTCTAGCAAGTCTTGCATTATTCTTTGTCACTCTTCTCTTCATTAGCAGCTTCTTCTACTTGAATAATTTGGAAGCTCCCCTCAAAAGTGTTACATCATTAACGGGAACTATGAATGGCTCGTCGTCGTCGTCACGTCAAGCTTCGGTTTTGTGGGGATGGACGGGTAGGATTTCTTGAAGAAGTTGGTGAGGAGTCTGATGCATTTGATGGAAAATTGGGTTTGGGATGAGAACTATCCCTTGTGTAAATCCCCGGATTGCCCTTTTGTCGATGCAGGTTTTAGGTGCTCTGAGCATGGAAGGCCTAATAACTTTTATTAAATTGGGATATAGTGGTTAAATTGGGATTATATATAGTAAATAAAAATGCAATTTATACCGTTATATATTAAAGGGTGTTCAAGACCAAACCGTATCCTTTGAATCTTTATTTATCCTTGTATATGCAAATTAAAATGATTAAACTTCTGTGTCAGGAAAAACAAAGGAGCTTAAAACAATTGAAGAGCACCGTTTAGTTGAAACACGAAAATGAAAACAAAACGCATAATAATTTGAGCAGCAACTAATATATTTTCCTTCATTTTGGTCAAAATTAAAATTTATAATAACCAGTTACACAGGGTGATCTTTTCTTTTCTTTTAATGTGGATAAAAGATTTGATGCAGGGACAATGTTGGAAAAGCTGAGGAACAAGCTAGCGCATTGTATCCGCAGGCGATTCGGCAGCGGGGAACCACTGGGAGTCCCTCCTCTGCATGCTCTCGACTACCGTTGCTAACAAGTCCTCAATCTATGAAGTGAATGGGAATTCAATCACCAAGCACAAGGGATACTTGGTCTTCAAGCTTGACGACTTCAACTGCACCGTTGAGTACTTCAGGTCGCCATTCCTAGTGGTGCAGTGCCATCCTCCACCGGAATCTCCCACGAAGGCGAAGTTCGGTTTGAGAATAGATCAAATGCCTTGGGTTTGCAGCCTGCGGAGAGACGCTGATCTGGTGATTCTCAGTTCTGGACATTGGTGGACTTACAAAAAGACTAAGACAGTAAGTAGGCTGACATACAGATTGTCACATATCCTCTTGTTTATGGATTTTATTAGATGTATTTACAATTTTGTACTCTTTAATTATCATGTAATTATTTTGTAGTATACTCTTAGATTTCATTTCCGTATCAAATTTATAATTTATTTTAAGTCAAATATTGATTTTGAGCACTTAAATGATGACTTTATAGCTGTGGGATATAGATTCAGCAAGTTGATAATCGTTAGCGTATGAAATCGTCATTTAAGCTTCTGTTTGGTTTGTAGTTTGAATCACAGCTCAAATCTTTTTGCTACAATGTTATTCTTACAAAAAAGTGATCAAAACTACAAGATGACTAATACAAGGATATGAAATTAAAATTTAAAGGTTGATGTTTAGAACATCCAAAATGCACGATACTATTTTTTTAGTAACTTAAATGTGAGATGTAAAATCATAAGCAATCCATATTATTAAGAAAAAAAAAATTGTTTTGTTTGAAGCCTCCTAACAAGTACTTAACCTTTCATGAGAAATGGTCATGTTTCACCCGGAGTAGCGGGCTTGTTTGGTTATGTGATTGAACAACATGGATTTTCCATAATGTGTTATTTTGAGGGATATAGCAATAATTAGTCTTTGCTAGTTCATCTTCTTAAACTGGTTATAATTGTAACATTTGTTTTGTGTGCCATATGCATTGCTAGGGGTGTTTACTTCGAAGAAGGGAATAAGGTGCAGATGAACATGAGTGTTACAACTGCATACCGAAGATCGATCGAGACAATGGTTGATTGGGTTAGCACACAAGTGGACACAAACAAGACTCGCGTCTTTTTTCGAATCTATTCTCCAAGTCATTTCAGGAAGAAATTCCTTTTATTCATTATCAAAACCTTATAAGATTGTAAATTATCTATTACTGAGAACTAATAATCATGGTATATACGGATGTAAAAGTGGGTTCTTGGCAGACTGGCGGTTGAAATGCTACCAAATTTAGGCCCATTGGCTGTGCAATCTTCATATTTTAAGCTAGTAACGGATGTGTTATCACAACGCCCAAATAAATTGGATGTGTTGAGCGTGACAAACATGACAATGAGGAGAAAAGACGGGCATCCGTCAATATACAATGTTTGGCGTGAGGCTGAGCCGTTACACCACCAAGACTGCAGTCACTGGTGCCTGCCAGCTGTGCCATTCGTGGAACAAGCTTCTTTATGCACTTTTTCTCAAGCAGGAACTAGCTAAGCTTTAAGGCATGAAATGTGACAAGTTATGAGTATACTAAGTTGCCATGCTCTGTTCTCTTATGTCAGAATAATGCTTGTGAAAATGCTAGTCCTATTTTCTGACATTTTCATGACACGAAAGCTTGATCAGCCCGTTTGGACACAAAGCTTTAATTTGTTCTTGTATTTCCTATTGAAAAGGAACCTGGACATATTTTAAATTCCTTTCTATTGTTGTTATTTTTGGCAGGATTTGAGGATTATTACTATTGTCGTTTGTTCATGAAATTATGCCTCGAAAAAAAAAATTGCACAATCTTGTTAATCTGGTTAAAATATAAGTTCGAAAAATAATTAGGGTTTCCAACTCAAATGAAAAAAAGTAGGATTTCAATACCGACATCACGACTAATAGAAAGTGGTCTCCATCTATGAGTCACATGTTATTGTTCTGAACATATCAACTAGTGGCTACAAAGTGTTTGGTGAAAAAGAAAAGCACCTTTTGTATATGGTACCTGGATGAAGACCTTCCCATTTTCGTTTTTTTAGCATCTCTTAAATCAACACCTAATTTTTCTTTCTCATCTGTCGACTTTCACTTACCCGTTTCTCGTTGGAATCAAAGTGTCAATTTCCGCATGCTTTGATTTGACAATAATGCTCCCAATCATTTACAATTGTATTGCTAGACAATGAATGGATCGATGTCTTTATATCCCAGCAAGCACTAATACAATGCTGTAAACTAGGTAGACAAAGTGGAGAATATAGAGTAAGCAGAAGCTCATCTCCTGAAAAGGTCAACCAATTATTAGAGTACACCCCACAACCATATCTATAGATAACAATGTGGCAAACTCTATTGGATAAGATAATTGATCTTTTCGTACTAAAGCACCCAAACGTTTTTTTCCTTGTTCGTTTCTTTCAATCGGAAAATGGGCATTGTTCATAACTAATTGCACAATCATGAAGCATGGCTTGAGCCCCAATCCGGTTTGGACACGATCTAATCGTGACCTTCTTGGCAGCGCTGAAACACTCAGAGCAGTCTGAGTTTGTGAGTGGTCACAAGAGCCATGCCCATAAACAAAAGCACTAGGGAAAGGATAAATATTATAAAAATCATAGTTCTCACGATCTGGGGTCATAATCTTAAACTCGTCGAGAACATAAGCTAAACTAGTTGCAGAAGGATCATCGGGCTTGTATGTGCCTAAGTTGCAGAGAATTCTCTCAACCTTAGTATCTGGACTGCTTCTAACCATAGTAGTAATGCACAAAAATCCCATGATAATTATTATTGCTAAAAATTTCAAATGAACACTCATTTCTCTGTTTTTCCCCCTCTGTTTCTCTCAAGTCTTAATGGAATTGGTTTTACAAGGTTATCATATAATATTAGCCATGCTATTAGTTTTTCCATCCACATAACAACAATAATAAGCCGTTTGTTGTCCGACATTATTGGTAACTATTTTGACCAGCATCTTTTAGGTCCTCTTCTTTTTTTTCTTTCTTGGTGGAATATTTTTCTTAATGTATACAAACATAAAATAATTTTCCTTTCCATAAGGTCACTCACAGAACAGTGAATCCCAGTCTAGTACATACTAGATAGTGTGCTTGTTAGACTGTGACCGGGGTTTTAACATATGGGAGCGCTCGTATAAACATAGTTAGGATGTCTTGAGCATGCACTAGCAGCTAGCCAGCTATAGGCTTAACCAATGATGATAAATTCTTCACCTCTGGGAGGGTGAGAAATACTAGGCTTCTATTTTATTTGCTCAGGATCATACCACTTGATTTTAACGCCCAATTAAGAAGTTTTCCTGTGTATGTTAAGATCTCTGTCTCTAGCGGGACTGGGAGTATTAAATCATGCGTTTTAATGCCTTTTTTTTTTTCTAGTCCCAATGTCCCATAGTTGACTAATATACATGGTTAATACTCTGTTTTTTTTCCTTTCAAATCCACTTCCCCACATAATTCAAGCTTCCCTCCACCATTCACATCTGTTTTTCTTTTTCTGGCTGAAGTTTCTTATTATTTTTCACTCTTTGGAGTCGTTAATTTGAAATTTTGTAGATATTTGTTCTGTATTTTCAAATAAATAAAAGCAGTGGTGAAATGTTAAATGTTCAAACAGATAAAATAAATAAAGATCTCCATCTGTGGTATGCATATAATAGCGACAATACAGTCCGACATATATTATATACTTCAGTTTTTACTTTCACAAAATTTGTCTCCACCAGCTGGGATGTTCTGACCAGCTAGAAAATAGGCACATTGTATCTCCCCTAAGGGTTTAGTCACTAACTTAGGCTGTATATATATACACCCTTTTCTCACCATTACATACATAAAAGTCATGTAAATATCCTTATAATTCCCCACCCAAGGCTCTCAAAATGGTTAATTATTCACGCCATATACGCTGAGCGGATCTTTCATCATCCGTATAACATCAACTACATGCATATACATACACATACGTGCATAAATATAGCTAGATGTGTGTATATATATGTATATATGTATGTGTATATATAAAAGAAAATAGATAGAGCGCTTCTAATGAACAGAAGTATGGAAACCGGCAATTTCTCCAAGTTCTTCAACCTCCTTTGCCAATACCTCAACCTTTTCCACTACGTCCGTCAACAAGAACACAAAGCTTGCAACTGCGAGGGCGTCCATGTTCTCCGCCTGTCCTAGCTTGGAATTCGCAGGTGCGGCGGAGCTCAGCTCTACTCTCATCGCCTTCACTTTCAAGGCTATTTCTGCTTGTTGGCATTTTCTCATCTTCTTTATGCTGTCCCCAAGCTCTCTTAGGCTCCATGCAAGTGAACTCCCCACTGCTTCACATTGTTCTTTAATTGATTGCCTCATGGCTGATGAGGGCTAAAATTGTCAACAAAAATACAATGTAATTACCCAATTTGTTCAACCAATTTCTATATTTACAATAAAACATTCTATGTCGGTGGTCATTATTTCTAATTTTTCAACGAATTAAAAATTGTCACGTAAAATTATAAAAGTTTGCATATAATAAGACATGGGTCCAGCAGTTTGCCGTGTGATTTTTTTTTAGTGGTTGAAATTATATCATAATTTTATTCATTTTCATAGGTGATACCTGTCGAGAAGATTGAAGACAATGTTCGAGGGCAACAAGAGAGGCCGCTAGCTCTCGGATGAGCTCTCCGATTTTCAAGTACTTTCCCCATGGGTAGTAAAGTCCAAATCTTCCATGCCATGGTTCCCATTTTGCAAAGTTAGCCTGAAATATTACATAATTAAATTAATTATAAGGTGGAAAGGAAAAATGCCTTTTCAATACTGTCCAATTTTTAATTAGATTAATCATAAATTAATAATAATTAAGGTAAAATGCTGCGTAATACCAGTTGTTCATCCTTCGTTTTCGAGTTTAATACTACTTTGCAACTACTGAAACTGCTAGCGCTTGGCTCGTTTTCCTTTTCGCTGACTAATCTGAAGTAATCCTCCATGCATCCTACAAAATTCCAACGTAATTATTTAATTAGCTTTATTTAAGAAAGCAACCTTTGGAATAATATGATATAGTAATTAAGTTATAAGACATTTATTTATATAATTACAAGGTTCATTATTTTAATCAAAGCCCTTTTTTAGGGATCAAAAGTAGCAAAATAGCTACTCAAACAAAAATAAGTTTGAGCTAAGTCTCAAATATCCTCGTTGTATTGACTATTGACTCTATTCTCTTAAATGATTCTATTTTAGTTAAAGTACTCATGAACTTAACAACCTTAACAAACAAAAAAAAGGTCACTTTTTTGACAAGATTAAGCGTGAAGAGTACTATTATATTCCATCTATATTGTCATGAAAGAGCTCTTTTCCCCTTTAAAAAAATAATAGTAAAAAGAAAAAGAGAGATGAGATCCCATTTGCATTTTAAAAAAAGAGAGAGGATTATTTGTATTATTTTGCTCTTTATCCCTGTCGTCATTTTGGAAGTCTTAAGATCCACTAATGAAAACGTAAAAAATCTGATCCAATTCTACCCGAAGGATGGTCCACTTTTCTCTCACGTCACCACATAGGGCAGGGAGCCTAAAGTGTGGCTAGAGAGTATGCATCCAAAGAGAAGAAAAGGGGAAGGAATCCTAATTACTGCTACACCAACCCATTGGGTGGTCGTTGCAATTCGGTTTGAATGAGAGATTAATCAACCTACCTTGAAGAGAGTGGGCAAAGTTTTGGAAGTTGGAGGCAGTAGAGTCGTGAAGTTCATCGCTAGCCCATGTGGGAAAGACCACAAAGCTAACGAAGACACAAACAGCAAAGCCCATTCCTATTGTTGAGAGACGCTCTTTGGCTATTTCCAACACCGTTTCCGCACGCAAACCAGACACAGCCACCAGATTGAATGTTAAGTTGAATATCATCACCCCATAGTCGTAACTCTTCTTTATTCTCGGCACCATTCTAGTATACGTCGCACCCGCACCTGCAAACGTATGATATGATTATTTTCCACACATATAGGTTGTTTAGTAGCCTCAGTTTACGGTTCCATCTATTATTTTAATAGTATTTTCTTTCATATGTGATAGTATTTTTAGTTCTAACTCATTTTTTAAATCAACTGTTATAATTAAAATTTCATCCCTGCCTTTATTTTTGTGTTTTGTTTTGTCATCCACTGCTAGACTTGTTTCTAATCATATAATAAACGTAATCAATCTTTTTCTTACAAAATTCGGTTGAGCTACACGTATAATTTCTCAACTCTTATCTTGTACATAATAATAATAATAACAAACTAAATCCATATTATGCTTTCGGAAACCCTATTTTACAAAACGTTGTGGTGGGTATCATGACAGACGTCATACTTCATACAAACATACACACTAGTAATAGTAATTAGTGTTCTTTTTATACTCATTACTTAGCGACAATATGATTGATTTTAGTGCTCAACCGGCATAAAAACCTAGAGGTTATTACACGTGGCGTGCTGTTTTCCTATTTATATGCGATATATTATGTAAGGTTTCTGGCTATTGATTCCTCCAAATTTTCGGCAGACAATAGTAATTTGACATATATTAAATGTACGTACATATTCAACTGCTTCCAAAACTTTTGGAACTAGATATTGTATACAAATTATATACCGTAGCTCTTACCGAAGATAAATACAAAGATGGTAAGGATTATGGCGTTGCCGGTCCCACCAACTTCTTGAGCAATATAAGCGGCCAAACACCCTAATCCTCCCCCTAAGATGGTGCCAATTCCTCTGTTTAAGCCCTTTCCAAGTGTAGCTCCTGAGACATGGAATTAAAAGATATATCACATACAGGCAGAAAAAGAAATCAAGAGGAATAGGACGTATAGTAAAACTTTCATATTTTAGATAGAAACTAAGTGAAAGATTTCACATATCAAGAGATCGGACAAGTAGAATTTCATAATTTTAAAGGGGATAAGTTACAAATTTCATAATATTTCACAAATAAAATTAAAGGAAAAAATTTAGGTGGGGTCACCAGCTACCCTCGACTGTACGTAGTTCACTCTTGTCACATAATAATATTGTCACATCAATATCTTGTAGTTAGAATAATAACTATAAATGAAGATCGTTATAAGTGCTAATTTCTGAAGTGTTAGCAATTTAATTTACCTGCGTAGAACTCAGAGATGACAACCACAGTCATTATAGCCCACATGGCATTGTCTCCAACTTGCTTATAGAGAGCGTCAATCACAAAAAGAAGTGAAACCAAAACTAAAGCAATTCCAACCCTGGCGCTGTGAATCAGCCTTCTCATGTTATGCTTATCCTCTCTCATATGGGAAACAATATTGCGAATAAAAGTAGGTGCTTTTGGCTGCTTCTCTTCCTCTTTACTTGGCGCTGGTTTTGGTTCAACCTGCGACTCTGAATCATGTGAAATGGATATTGCCACATGACTTGAATCCATTTAACCCAAAAAAAAAAAATGCTTCTCTCTATATTTACTGATCTTCCTTGAGATAATATTCTCCAACTTTTCAGAAGCTTGAGTACACTGAATTTTGTTCTCACTTTAGGTGTTGATAAATATGGCTTGGTGAAAGCACTTATATACACACACACATATATATATTGCTAGCTTTCCTAAGAAACGTCAAAAGTGGGAGGACACCCGTAATAGTCCAAGTTCCTCCAAGTGGACAGACCATTTCTACTTCATCAACCCTTAGAAGATATGGCCTAAAAAATTGAGACAATAAAAATAATATTGAATTGAATTGATAAATAACATAAATATATCTATATATAATTTGTTCTTTTTGTGTGTGCATTTTATCTCTCATCATCTATGGAATTGGTGACTCTACTCTAGCTAGTGGAACACGCTTGCATGGCACGAGAAGGTCCCTTGATGCACAACAAGTTATAATGTGGAGAATGGTCTTTTCGCAACAACATATATATATATATATATATATATATGTATGTATGTATAATTAATCTACGCGATGCCCATTATAGTTGACTACACCCAGCTTCATTGGAAGCTGATTTTGTGCGCAGCTGTACCACCAATAAGTAATAATATCAACATGTTGATCAATACTCTTATAGCTTGATGATGATCATGTAGGATTGTTGTAGTTCTCCACTAAATGTGATAGGGCTATAGGGCTATGGTCTATATATCTTGCCAGTTGAGAGATCATAATTCCGACACAAGTCACACAACTAGCCAGGGCATTAATTAGTAGTGCTCACTTTTTGGATTAACATTCGGTTATTGGCTAGCTAGTGGACCACAGTAAATATGGGACTTCTAACACTACTACAAATTTGATCTTATGTGACCCTTATTAGATGATGGGTATCCAAAAAACCATCGTCATAAGTCATGCGGCAGTTATCAGAATTAAATAACACGTGTTTTAGACAATAATGTCTCAAAAACCGTCGTCTAATGTATTACTGTAGTAAAACCGTCGTCTAATATACTTTAATTATCCCACCCAACAAAAATTAAAACCCTTAGAACAATTCTCTCTGCAAAAATAAAACCCCTCCCTATGCGGTGTTCTCATCTTCCTTGTCCTCTAAGTCCCTCTCTCCTTTAACGCCATCCTTTCTCTCTCGCCATCCATGGCACTATCAGCACCACCGCATCCCCCTCCCTCTTTCTCTCGTCGTCCTCTCTATTTGTCCCTCTTCGAAACCTTTTCTCTGTACCCACGAAACCCTTCATCCGTCGCCTCTTTGCCTCCAGTGCCATCGCTGTCCGTCGCCTCTCTACCTTCGTCCATGTGTCACCCCGCCTCCATTGCCACACAAAGTGGTAACAATGTTATTAGTTTTAGTTTAATTTTGGTTTTGGTTTTAGTTTTGTTAATTTGTTTTCTAGTTTTGTTTTGTTGATTGGTTAATTGTTATTAGTTCTGTTAATTAATTTTATAACTTAGTTTTGTTTTTTTAGTGTTATTAGATTTGTTTATTAATTTGTAATATTGTTTTGTTATTTTTAATGGAATTGTTAGTTAAAGTTACAACTTATTATGTGTTGAATTTGGTAAATGTTAGTTTTAGATTTAATGTCATTAGTTTCTATATCTTTGCTTAAGTTTTATATGTTATTCTCATCGTTATTATATCTTAACTTTATCTATGTCTTGGTTTGAAAATGTTAGTTTTAGATTTACATGTTAGCTTTTGTGTTATTATTAATTTAATGATTTTAATAAATGTTATTGCTTAAGAATTTAATATTTCGGATAACGAATTCATTGAGGAGCAATTGACTAGAGAATAAGATGCTTATAAGCTTCGAAAAAAGAGAGCCATTCAATCCCGATGTGGATAGAAAAAGAGGGGCAACTTTGATGAAAAAAGTGTCAAAGTTAAGACCGAAACGTGTTAAATACATGTCCAATTTGATGACAAAGATCAACCATTTGGAAAATAGAGAGATGAGCTCCAAAGTTATATTGGGGTTTTAGTTCGAGAACACATCCCATCACAACAAAGGATTAGACAGTAAAGAGCACTCAAGACATTATAGAACATATTTGGCAAGGTGTTGTTGCATCTTTCACCATTTCCGAAACTATGAAGAAGAAGTTGATGACAAGTGCACCTAAGGTGGTGAAAGATTTTAGGTACAACGTAAAGAAGGCTTTCATTGAAGGCCACGAAAATGACTCTAATGTTTTCAACCTCCCTACAAAAAGTAGTTAGAAATTATCCTTTTATCAGTTCAAACAAATGGAGGGAATTTGTAAAATACAAACTTAGTGAGGAACATAAAGAGTTGTTGAAAAAACCAAAAGAGAGAAAAGATGAATACAATCTCGAGCACTCGATGGGTCATTGGGAATACCTGAAAGTGGAGCTTGAATGAGTAAGTAAAATTTATTTACTTCATTTATATAAAATTTTGTATATAAATGTTTAAATAATTTAAACAACCTTACCTTTTAATACAGATGAGAATACATAGCACCACTATGCCCTCCATGTCATGTTATTTGAAAGTTCATCTGACAAAAGAAGGATGGAACTTTTAAAAATCCAAGATGCGAAGAGATTGGCCAAAGAATTGTAAGTTATTTAATCTTTTTGACTTTAATATTTCAAACCTTGTATTAACTATGGTTGATTTTAACTTGTATTAATTTCATGATTAATAGGATGAGTATGAGGAGCAAGCTTCCCAAGGAGCGTTCCAATCGCAGGGGTCGAGTGATACATTGATTGCCATATTGGGGCAATCCTGAACATTTAGGACGGGTGCACTATCAATCTTAGTTTGTAAAGCAGTCCTAATATTTTAATTCCACCTGAAGTTAGCTCAAAGTTCAATGCAGAGTTGATTGAGCTATGTAAGAAGGTTAAAATTGTCACAACCGACCTTTATCGTGCTGTGCTTTATCACTTTTCCTTACTTACGTGTTAATGAAAATATGAGAAAAACTTTTTTTTTCCCACACAAACATACTTAAACGTCTTTTGTAATTATATATATATATATATATATATATATACATACACGAATGCAAACTTTCTTTATATCACATAATATGTATCACATGTCTCAAAAAGGTTTTATCTTACTTAACCATATTAAAGTTTTTTTTTTATACTACACATTTCAAAATAACTTAAAATACATAACAGCGGAAACATGTCCTTGGCGGTATCCATTCCCGGTTCTACAAATTGCATATATTCCACTACCACCAACTCATCAGTGAAGTTACTCTGACCTTTTAGTGGAGATACCTATAGCATGAAATACTAAGTAAGCTTATGCCTAGTAAGTCCCAATACAGCCCACATGCCACATTCACTAAAACGCATAATCCAGTTATGTTTTATTATGAACATTCTTTATCCTTATCACGTCTTATCTTTAGTTAAGGGCCAAGTGTTCGTACCATTGCGCACATAGGTCTACATGACTCCAAGATCATACCATAACCTTAGACTCCCCTTGAGTCAAGAGTCGGTACGACACTCTTCTTATTTCTGGTGATGTATTTACAGCCCAATTATTTTGGTTACCATACCATGCATGAGGTCATGTTCACATGTTATACACAAAACATAAATATTCTTCTATTGTATAGTACACACAGATTATTTTGGTGGTGTATTTACCAGCCGAATTATTTTAGTTACCATACCATGCATAAGGTCATGTTCACATGTTATACACAAAACATAAATATTCTTCCACTGTATAGTATACACAAATATATATTTTATATACTCATAGGTACATATCAACATATGCATACGTACAGTTACTTATTTTATAACATACACATAGGTATATATATATATATATATATATATATATATCATATTCTATACCTATAATTTCATACTGTAGGTGAGATTGGTACTTACTTGTCTAAGTTGCTGTGTTAGCCGATCTCGATTCCCTTTCCTAATCTTCTAGGGTCTTGTTTGGCCAATTGTAACGCTATTAGCCATATTTCCAGTATTTCATCTTGTGCGTCAATACAAAACATTCTTTTAATCAATAGAGTGGTTATACACCAGTTTATCGCTCTAATGATCTCGGATTGTCTTTTCCTTATCTTATTCTACCTTATCGTTTCTAACGAAAGGCAAAAATCTTATTAATAATCCCTTTTCCTATTTGGAACATTTCGGAGCAGTTCGAGTCTTTCGTGAAAAAATGACGATTTTGCCTTCGGTGGCCTTCCTAAATTTTTCGAGCTTGATTTTGCTATTTTAGCAAAAATCATTGTTTATTAATTTTAAAACAATACCCTGGGGTGTCGGGTTTTCTTATTTTACATCAATGCCTCATTTTAATAAAACTTTGCAATTTCGTATCTTATTTGAAAATTTTAACAATTTTGTCCCTGGAACTAAAATTAATCTCTTTAAACCATAATTTTCTATTTTTCATAAGGATTATATTTGCTCAAAATACCATATCCAAAATCCTTTTGTAAAATGATGTTTTTGCCTTTTAAAATTTTTTTCAATTCTAATAAATTTTTGTAAAATCAATAACTTGCAAACGAAGGCAATTTTTGACAAACCGTCCCTCATTTTTAACAGTTTTGTTGAGATCTACAACTTTTGTGTTTTAACTTTTTGAAATTCCCACTATACAGGGGTGTTTTGGTCATTTTTTAAATCGTCGAGAAAAATTTTTTCTTTGCAATTTAGTCCTTGAGTCTTTTTTTGTAAAAATCAACTCTAAAACAGCATTCCAACCACTGTGAAGGCAGATTCAATCTTTCCTAAACCATTTTCATGCCAAATCATCATTTTTTTCAAAACTTGCATCAAAATTGCAAAACTAACCTACTTTTGCATCAACCAACACTTTTCACATTTAAACCCTAATTTAAACAACACCAACATGTCATAAACCATATATCCATGAAATTCAATCACAATCTTGCTTGAATACACATGCCTTTTGAAATAATCAAAATTAAAACAAAACCAAATAAACTTTAAGTTTGGGAGTTAAAACTTACCCAAAAGAAAAACTTGAAAGTCTTAGTCCTTTAAGGACTCCTTTCAAACTTTTTCTAAGCATTTTTCACATGAGAACACCTTGAATCAAATTCCCCTCTTAACCCAAGAAAAAACCCTAGGAGAACTTGAAAAAAGTTTAGATTTTTACCTCAAAAGTTGATAAAATCCCTTGAACTTTGCTTCTTGAACTCAATTGGGGCCAATTTTGGAAAGATTTAAAGTTGGAAAATTTTCGGAGAATTGCTTCTATGGCTGTCGGTTTTTGAAGGAAGAAGAAAATGAAAAAAATCTTAGCTTGTTAAGCTTTTAACCATGCTTATCTTATTATGGTGACTCATCAAGTAATCAAGTGGTTTACTAAGGTAGTTAATTGTGATTGGGCCACCTTTCATGGCATGGTGGCCCAATAAGATTCCAATGGGTGTCCACTTGGTGAGCTCCAAAATTTTATACAATATAATTTTTCACCACACAATATTTTTCTTGTACTACTGTAGTAAAACCAGTGAAAAATGTATTCTTATACTGTAGAAGATATTCTACTTTATCTTTGGTTTACTTTTGAAAGCCAAACATAGTATTTTTTATATTCGTGCTTTCACTTAGCAGTATACCTATACCGCATCGAACCACCTTTTGCACTGGTTTAAGGTTTTCACAGATTTTTTATCTTAGTTATACCTTAATTACGCATCCATTTATATCACAATTCTACAATTAGTTGTGATATAAAATTTAATTTTATGGATATTATTTACAAATTTTTGAGTATTTAAACTCACAAAATTTGTATTTGTTAATATCCAGCATCGTAACAAATTTACAGTAGAACTTCCTATTAATATTGTATTCTATATTTTATCTCAATGCTTTTTTTTTACAAAAATACAATTTATGAGAGTAAATTCATTAATCATATCTAATTAAATATTATATTTTATTAATAAATTTTTCCCTTGATCATTACAAAAATGATGGAATCTAAGTTTGCCAAGTGGGAGGAAATTATGAGAGGTCAATCTCAAGTGCATTCCTCCTCCCACGTGGAAGAAAATGTAGCATCTATGGTAGAACAACATACAAGTGCAAAAGTAAGTTGCATAGCTCATACCACACCGGCACCACCTACGAAGCCGCCCTCATCAAGTCTCAATGAGGGTGAAACTTGCCTTCTTCTAGCACCATCAACAACTGAGGAAGGTGGTGATGGTTTTAATGTCGTTGTGTGAGGAAGGGTATGGATGGATACTCTCCCCATGCAAATGATTCATTGTAGGGCAGTTGGGGAAGGTAACGTGTACGTTACAATCTCAATTTGTTATGTAAGGGGCATGCCTTTACCTTTCCCAACTAAGGAAAATAAGATCATGATGATGCTCTCAGAGGATTTGTTGTTTGACCCAAAGCAGGATTCCAATCATAAATCATATAAGCAATACTCTGATTGACCAACCCCGTCATCTGGGCAAAGAGCCTATGATTCCTGTCAACGAGCCAATTAAGGGAGGTCCCGTGAAGAAACTGAGGGGGGGAAAAAAGAAGCAATAAATATAGGACATAAGGGAGGTGACACAACCAATGGATAGTTTGCAAGGATTACCTCTAAACATTGCAAGCCTCTAAAGCAATGATGAACCTCTATATATCATTGTTGGGGACATGACTGGTTTGCTAACTTCACTCAACTTAGTATGTCATGTATCCTTGCATACATGAGGTATTTAATTATAACTATACTTTTTTTACTTGTTACTTGTCGTTGTCTATTTTTTAATGCAGTTTCTTACTACACTATGGCCAAAGGTCCAATTTGCTCAACTTGTATGGATTCATCAACTCCTATATCACGTCTTTTATGCCAGGCATTGCTGAGCTTTTGATGCAAGATAGAGCAAATTTGTTGTATAACTTTTTGGATCATGTAGAAGCTAACAAGTATTACTTCATGTCATATAACGGTGGATGTCACTAGATATTGGCTCTCGTTCACCCCAAAAAGATCAAATTTTATGGTTCGATCCAATTGCCCAACTAGTACGCCCCGACTTCAACCAAATGGTTAAATTGTAAATGTATTATTGTTAACTATATAACTTATTATTACTAGATAAATTATAGCGTCCTTTTTTTATTGATTGCATTTTTAATGAATTATATTTAGGATCTTCAATGATTGGAAAATAAAAACTACAACTCAAGTCGTCTACAATAAGCTGCATAGAAATACTAGATTTCTATATCCACATAAGATACGTATTCAAGTATAAATATAGTTGTAATTGAAAATACAATTATCGCTATTTAAAAAAATAAATTCTTAACAACCATTTTAGAATACACCCCTACAACAAAGAGACCAAGAGTGCTTCTTTTTTGTGCTAAGGTACATGAGAGATATTAAAATAAACTGGGGGTCACAAGTCTTGATAAGCCTAGAATTTTATATTAATGAGTATTTGAGCAAGGTGCAGGAATAATGAGTAGGATTTGTACAATAATTCATTCAATAGAACTAATTAATTGAACTCTTATATTTCTCTATAAGTATATTTTCTTATGTTGTATTTTGTTACGTTTTAACATTTATAAATTATGATTAATTTTATGCTATTAGTGAATTGTGAGGCCAATAAAAACAAATAGAATACAGGAAGGCCACTTGTGGGAAAAAAAAAAGGCTAGACTTGTAATGGTTATTTTGGTATTAGATGACAGATGACAGTTTTGTCAAAATCCGTTCTCTAAAGTAGAAATAAACGCATCTCAGTAGCTCCAGGTTTATTCAACGGTTATAAACTGTTGTCTAATAGTAATATATTTTACATCTTTAAATTAGACGACGATTTTAGTGACCGTCATCTAATCATTAAACGACAATTTTTAACGTCATCTAAGGTCTTGCATATACTAGTGTAAGTTGTCTCAAATTTCATGTATATGTGGTTGCAAGCGTAGCCTAGTAGTAAAACTATACACGACTCTATCTAAAAAGAGAAGAGTTTGAATCCCTCATCACGAAGTTAAAAAAATTACCATATATATATTCTCAAAATAAATCATCAGATATATTAATGATCATTAGTTAGTTAATTAATTAAGAGTACCATTGAACATTCTGATTTCAATTATGTTAGTACATGTCACGGCCCAAAATCTAGGAGGGGACGTGGCAGATTAATTAAGTTAAATAAATTACATTTTTAATAAAAACCGCCATTTTAAAAGTTACTAAGTCAATTATAAGGATGTAGGATATTTAAAACTCTTTAAGATATTTGTAAAAATATGAAAGCATGCAAGCGAATCGAAATATTAAATAAACAAACACTATTGGGCCCCATTGGACCAACATTAGTGTGCACACATGGTATCAACAATATTAAATACATAACCATAGTCCAAATAAAAGGGGAATAAATTAAAGTATTACATGCCTTGTTAATAAACAAATACCCTAGATGGTGATGTCATGATCCTACAGTTTCTCCCCGGTTCTTCAGTCCTCCCTAAGCTGGATCCCACCTAAATGGGGGGGAAGGTTTTTAAAACAAGAAAAATGTGAGTGAAAGGCTCAGTAGGAGTAAACTTTTGAAAGCATTAGATTTTAAAGCATGTAATTCATTTTTAAACAAAAGCTGTAAAACAAGATAAATAAATAAACGAATAATTCATTTAAGCTCATTAAATTTACTCATACTTGTTAATTATTTATCCATCCATAGACAGTCTTATTATCATGTTTTCGACAAGGCCATATGAATCACCACCGAAGTTGCCCAGTTGGGTTTCGGGACCTGCGTCCAAGGTCGCGCTCCCCACAACCTGATCTCTGTACATGGCATCATGCTTTATTTTATCATTCCAGACAGTACTAACCGACACGTCCGGTGTCATATCATTATCATGTCTCATTTACCGAATATTCACATTACGTTCATTATAATCATTCATTATTTAGCCAATAATGAAAATAAGTAATAAACTTCATTTCTTGAAAACATTTAAAAGGAAATGCTTTATGGCCAAAACCCCTTTGAAAACATGGCTATCAAAGAAGAATGGGTAGAAGTCCTACCTCGATATCTTGTACCAACATTCAGCACCGCAGTCTCCACAGAACCACTAACAATCTTATATAGAAACTAAGTTTATCAATATCTAACTTAAGGCATTCTACATCCCTAAGTTATTTCATGGTGTCTTAGTATACCTTTAGAGTTCACAAAATCATTTTATGAGGTTAAAATCTTGATCTAGGTTTTAAATAGTGAAAAACATGCAAAAAAAAATCACTTTTCACGAGTTCTGGTCGACCTACCAGAACCCCTTGTCCAGCCTACTAGACTCCACAGTTCGGCCTACCGGCCTGCCGAATTGGCCCAGGTTTGGCCTGCCGACCAAATGAATATGGCCTGCCAAACATTGAGTTCGGCCTACCGAATTGAAAAAACGTAGGAGGTCCGAGACTTCGATTCTCGGCCTCCCTAAGCCCAAAAATCAATTTTATACCTGGTTTTTAAGTCCTAGAGCATATATAATAATCATAAATGATAAATAAACATAATAGAACACATTTAAACAACTTTAAGCAAAATTTTCATAGAAATTCCAAAGAAATCCAAAAATGAGGAAAAAGGAAAAAAAATTGATTTAATCCAAATCTTTCTCAATGTAGCCTAGATTTTAAATTATTTGAGTTTAACTAACTTAGATTAAGGGTTTCCTAAGCTCAAGAAATTCGTATTACAACATTTTAAAGAAATTGAAAAATTTAGAGCAACAGTTTGAAATTTGAAAAACAATGAAACTAACCTCGAATCGAAGCTTTAAAACGGTTTTGTGGAAGTCCGATCACGCTCCTAAGCTCCCAATCCAGCTAAGATTTGAAGTTTGAACTCAAAATTTTGAAATCAAAAAAGAGAGAGAGAGAGAGGAGATAGGGGCTGCGTGAGAGAGAGGAAGAGGAAGAGAGAAAGAGAGTCTGAGAGAGTGAGAGTGAGAGAGAGGAATAAATAGAGGGGAATGAGTGCTTTTGTTGCGCAAAACCGTGTCCCTAGCACATTGTTTTATAATTGGGACGTATCGGGTATTTGATAAATTATTTTGTTTCAAAATTTAAAATAACATACAAAAATAATTAAAAATGGGATAAATTTAAAACACCATAAAATACTTAGATTAAGTACAAATTTGCATCAAGGCATACTAATCTATCATTCAAACACTAATTATGCTTAATTGAATTTCTGTGTTACAGTACATCTTTATTAGTATGGTGTAACTATTTTTAAATTTGTATAGTGTATATAGAAACGTATTTATTTTGGAAATTTGAAATTACTAATAAACTTACTATGCTAATTATTATTTGGTCTATGTGAAAACTTGCTTATAATACGATAAATTGCCTTGCATATCTTGCATATAAGGGCTAGGACTAATCAGTCGGTAATTTTAAGCTGAGAGGAAATCTCTAAAAGCCGTCAAAGAATCATGAGAATCTACTTATATTTTAGTAGAAATCATATAATAATATTAATTTAGAAAATGACACAAAACACCTCTTCGTAGTGGCATGTCGCATTATACCACTTTCTGTTGTCGTTTTTTTCCATTTCTTTTTAGGACTGCTTGAAATATTGGCTTTGTAGTCTGACCACGTTTTTTTGTATGGTTCCAATGTTTGGCCAAAACTTTCTTATAGAAACTGTAGTCTGCGCATATAGATTTTATTGTTTATGCCAAATTGAGCACATATTGTGACATACATACAAACATATATCACTTGTTATGCAAGCATTTGATATAAGCACTTCCAGCGGCTGATGTTGGCAACGTGTATGAACAACATTGATGTATAGTTCTCTTTATTGTGCGCGTGTGCACATATATATGCCAATTCCGAAAATTTACATTTTTGCAAGGACGTAGCTATGCAACAAATTCTTCAAAAGAATATTAAAGTAAGTTTGTGCTTTGAGAAGACATTTATTTGTAGTTGGTGTTGGACATGAAATTAAAGATATGTCCCAAATCCTTCCGTGAAAGGAAGAAAAAAAAATTATTCAGTTGTGATAAACTAATAATAACCCATGAGAATACAATTTGGTTACGCACTTTTGATCTATGTTACCTGTGGATACATTTACCCAATGAAAATTAAAAGTGTAAGAAATAATTGATCTGGCTTGTTAAACGTATGTATCACTAACTAAGCTAGGCGACAAACACCATTATTATTATTAACCATCATATTTATTAATTAATCAGATTTGATTATTTAACCTGATACTTGGCCACAACTTCCTCTCTATACATGACAAATATAGTATGTTTAGCAAATTGATTTGAATTGAAAAAAATGAGTTGAAATACAATAACATATGAGAGCTTTACACTATAACTACCAAGGTTTTATATTATAAACTATTCGAATTGGTGAGTTCGAACCCACGTGCTAAATGCCCTTAAAATCACGAAGATCTTTTTTTTATTTTTTTCAACGTATTCCTTTTTATCACTTTTTATAAGTTCAACGACTAATGGAACCTCGTAATTAGACCCTATAAAATTTCATAGGACAACCCCTTCACCAACTTTTCACACATGAAATTGAAATTAGTGGATAGTTGTTCTAAGAGGCCGACCAGGAAAACTTTTGGTTTACTCATCACAAAGGCGCATGGAATGCATAATATCAATGCTAACACAGAATTTTTTTAGAATAAAATAAAATTTGATGTCACTTAGGCAGATTCCTCCTTCTTTCGTCTTTTCCAATATATATATTTTTTTCATTATGTACGAAAATTTGTACCTCCATGACACCTCAACAGCACTAACTATTAAGTATTTTCCACGCGTTTTTAATTGTGGCGCCGGCTGTAAAAACTATTAGTTTTTCTTTCCTTTTTTTTTCAGATTTCAGATTGATCTAGAAAAAAAAAGATAATATTAAAAAATGAATAGTAGAAATTCATGGCTACAATAAATATATAATAAATTCTGATCATATCGACCAGTCAAATTGTATTAATTTGGTTCGAAGTCTATTGTGATATATAGTGCTTTGAAATTTTTTAATTGAATTCTTTGAGTGCTTGCCATATTCATTGTGCATTTAGATGTATAAAGTACCTACTAGCTGATAATGACCATGATATTTACAAATTAATAAAAAGTGCTTTTGGTTGGAAGGAATGAAATAGAAAAGAAGGAGGGTTAAATCTTACGTTTGATTGGTTTAAATAAAAGAAACAGCTATTCAAAATGAACGTTTTTTCCACCATTTTATGTCAACGATCGTTCCTTCCCCGAATAGAAAGAATGGCCAATCCCATACGTCTTTTAGTTTATTTTCCAAAACTACCCTCCTTCTTCTTCTTTTTTTTTTTCTTTTGAACATCATGGCAGCTCCTCCCTCGTCAACACCAACCAAGCACCAGTCCTCCGACGACTCGCTCCGACAGGTTCGCCGCCTTTGCGCCGCCCTTGTACAACCTTTGAGTACATATCCTCTGTCGTTGTCCGGAATGGCCGCTCCGCTAATAATTTTTTTTTGTAGTAAATGACTATAATAAGTTATTAGTTATATATATTCCATTATTAAAAAAATAGTTACAAATATACATTATTGTTAAGAATAAGGGTAGTTTTTTGTCCAGAAAAAATAGAGATATTCCATTCCACAACAGTCCCTTTTATTTTATTCCATTACCATTGCCACCACTTTAACCAAACGTGTTAGGGTTTTGACTAATTAGTACAATTGCTCTAGAAGTATGTATTCGTTCATGCTAGGGACAGGAGTGACCAGTACCTCATTGACATTTTTTTACACCCCCCTCCCCCTTTCTTCGTCTTTTCAATGTTTCTTTGTGACTTAAAATTTTGGGATTTGTATTATAATTAAGGATTTAATTGAAAATTGGTTCTATAAGATTTTTTGAAATTCTATAAAAATATATCATCAGTTTTAATTAATTATGTGTCGTCTCTATCTCGTGATGATTCTTCAAGAGTGTTTGGCAAAATTAATTTTAACCAAAACTTTTGGTTGTCTAGTTCAAAAATTTTAATTCCAACTACACTTTTCAAACACCCTCTTAATTTTCAACAGAAATTGATTCATTGTTAAGGAATCTCTCTGTGTATTTTGCAACATAATCTTAAATTAGTCATTCTTAATCCTAATTTGAGAGGCATAATATATATATATATATATATATATATAGTACTCCCGATTTAAGACACATTTTCCCAATTCATCAACTTTGAGAAAACACCTTGAAGAAAGAAGCCAAGAAACGAGTAGTTGATCTTGATAATCCCACTCGATAAACTCAGGATTAGTTGCTCATCAACTAATATATAGAATTGAACATGAGGATTCTTGGATCCATAAAGAGATTCACCAAATTATGGCCACGAACAGCAGCCACAACTTGCTTACGCCACACCAAGAAATTGTTGTTGTCAAGCTTTTCGAGGCAATTGGGTGATTGAAAGAAATCGGACCCAATCTCACCGCTACAGAAGATGGATCTGAAATAGACGAAGGCTGACTCATCAGATTAACTGTTTGATTTGCTGGAACTGTCGCCAGAAGGATCGTTAGAAGTTTGCCTGTCGCCTGAGAAGACCGCTCTGAAAATCACAAAGAGAAAAAATTTCTGAAAAAAGGATTAGGTTGTACTATTACTCAACGAACTTCTGCACATACACTTCTTACATTAAATAAGCTGATCTTTAGTTGTAACTAATCTAAGAAATTGCCTAACAGAACTCTTGGTTCAAACTATTTTTCTAAACCAACTCTAGAATTTTTTTAGCTTTAAAAAATTTGAGTTAATAATGAATTTAAGTCTTCCAGCCTTTCTCAGCGATGACATAACGAGATAATTTTTACTGATAAAATTAAGGTATAACAATAAGCTAAAGTAACAATGTAGGTTTGCAATGTATGGTATACCACGGATTGATCAAACTCAAAATATGACCAATAATCAAAGTGCTTTAAAGACATATTCTTGACATTACGCGCAGAAAATGTGTAGGTCAGAAATGAAGTTGTGTGACGTAATGACTGGCTAAGCATAGTAACTGTTACATTCTGTTTGGTAGGAGGATTGGGAGTAGGAAAGATAAAGAGGATTATAGTAATTCTTTATGTCGTTTGATACGATGTAGTAGGAGTTGAGAGAATAGATAATAGTTACTTATAAATTTATTATTATTTGTTAGTTATTTATTTAAAGGATAAAATAGTCTTTTTAAAACTTAAGGTGATGAATTGCTTGAATCTTTCTATTGATGACAGGATTCAATTTGATGGGCCATGAAGAAGACCATATCCTTGTACCTCTCTTCTCCTTTCTCATCTCCCTCGAACCAAACAAAAGATTTAACCTCTTTTTCTATCTCTCTCGTTTCATCATTCTCCCTCCCTCTGTCTCTCATTCCTACTATAACCTCTCTTTCTATCTCTCTCGTTTCATCATTCTCCCTCCCTCTGTCTCTCATTCCTACTAAACACAGTGTTAAGTGTACCTCAGAAAACAGGCAAATTTTAGCTGGAGGAGGTGGGATATTATCTTCGATTTCATTCCTTTAGTGCGTCATGGGACCCACCTTGTGCCCAGCAGGTACTAACCTAGTAGTCAGTCAGTCAATCATTATAACAAAACTTTTTTTTCTGTCTTATCCGTGCCACGGAAATCATATAGCCGTACCTTTGGCTTTCCAATTATATAAATCGATGATGTTGCACGTTTTATCCTTTCTTTTCATGGTTTTTTTCCTCTTGGTTCACCTCACTCTCTCTCTCTCACTAAAAAAATAATAATAAATGACTTCTCCACTGCCAGCTTGCCATGCCGTCCAATCCAACCATGCTTAGTTGATGCATCGTCATCCACCGGATCGCCACAGCTCCTGTTCTTTAGGAGGAATATTACAAAAGGCTATAAATCTCACGCCAACCAATTGCATGATCGTTAATGAAGCGATTAATATCTGGTCCATTTGGATCATAGCTAGAACCAAAGCACTGTAACAATTTAACAGGATGTTTGAAAATTAAGTTAGAACTGAAACTATTGTAGTATCTGTGAGAGTTTTATACTAAATATACTTTTGATTTATATTATAGCATGTAAGTGTTGGGTTTAGTGCCCTAAAAGCTATGATATTGTACATATTGTCAATAAATAAATAAAGTGACATTTATAATTATTTTGGTTGCTATGTGTTATGAATACATTTATAAACATCAAGAAAATTCCATGATTATTTATGTGACTATAAATTTAGCATATAAGTGTTATATACTTAAGGATAAAATTTATAGATAATAATCTAAATAGTCCGTAATAATTAATTAAAGTTTGGGATCTTTAATTAAATATTACAAGTACGGTCCAATCTCATTGGCTATTAATGTAGAGACATTGGATTAGAGGTACTTTATATAATGAGATTATATAGGACTGGACCAGATAAATTATGAATCTCTAATAATCATCCATTACAAATAGAGTATTCAAATTTATCACTATGATTATATATTTGACAGTCTTAATCCTGAGTATTTATTAGACTCCTATTTATGACATTATGTTTTTTGACTTGCATGATAAGATTTGTCTAAGCACATATCATAACTTAGCATCTTGGAAACATAATGTAATAAATGGTTGGGAATAATATTATACAGATATGGAATCCATTCCTTCCCTATGGAAGTTAGAAAGATAGTTCTCTTGAGTGATAATTTAAGGTTTGAACAGTAGAACGCTCGTTCATAATAAGATTATGAATTAATTGTTCATTAGAAAATTATTGAAACTCAAGGATAAAGATGTAATAAGAGAGGTGAACAGAAATTAAACCTAACTCTTATTATGAACTATTTATGGAGGACTGACTTATATGTAATGATTATATCAATGGACTACTCACTAATTTTCTTTGAGTAATTTTGCTATAATCTCAAGAGTTCAATTTCATGTTTTTAGTGGAATAACACTGAAACTAATAAACTTGGCACATTAATTAAAGAGTTTAATTAATTGTCAAATTTATTAGACCTTGGATTATGGGTCCATGGGTCCCCAATACCACCTCTGTAACACTATAATAGATTTATGCATATAATGAATTATACATATTTAGTTTAAAATTATTGAATTCTGAATTAATTATTTCACACTTGAATTATTAATGTGACACAGAAAAATATTCTCTGTGACACATAATGAAATGTGATAAATGTTGTTACATTTAACTGAGCATTAGTTAATTAATTAATTGATTATTTTTAAAATCTATTCTTAAATAAATGTAATTTATTTTTGAATTTAGATTTAGATATATATATATGGTTTTGAACCAAATCTTTTTATATATATAAGATTTTATAATATATTAATATATATATATATATTAAAATAATCAAACGTAAAGGTTTACGTGTTACTTTACGTATATAATATATATATATATATAAACGAATCAGATAACTGATTCGTTAAAGAAAAAATAAAAGAAGAAAGTTTACGTAACGTAAACTTTACTTATATATATATGTGCGCGTGTAAGATGAATCACAGATGTGATTCGGGAAAAAGAAAAAAAAAAGGAAAGGGAAAGTAAAAATGTTACAATTATGCAGAATATATCATTTCCCCATATATATGATATGGTGATTATTTTAAATTGGAAATCAATTGAAAATTTACTAATGGCTTAGATATAAAAAGGGAGAGATAACAGTTATCTCAAGAGTTTTTTCATTCACGTAATTTTTGCAAAATACTTAGAGAGAAAAACTGGGAGTTCTTCTCTGAAAAAAAAAAGGTTTGTTATCTCATGTGTTGAGTACATAGCAGATTCAAAAAAGTGTAAGAAAAATTCATTCTTGCAGTCTGAAGCTCACTCGTCTTTCTATTGGTGTGGAGGCTTGGATTGGAAGATCGTGGTGTCAAAAAGGAAAGCTAGGATACCCTGATAGTCTTAAAAAGGTTTGTAAAATTACCTAAAGCTTTCTATAATTAAAATTATATATCTATTCTCGATAAACAAAGTTTTCAAAAAAAATTTATTTGTCAACGATCCGTTCTTTCCGTTGCATTTCATATTTTAATTCCAACAGTAAGAACTTTATAATGTTTGAGTTAAAATTGATAAGTTGAAATTGGGTTTGCCAAATTGTAGGAGAAAATATTGTAAGTTTCCAAATTAGCTCTTCAACATACACAAGACATCATGCATTCCTTTCTCTTCTGAGCATACTAATCCTATCACAGTCCTCGGTTTTGTTCTTCTATTTTAGGGTTTCTTTAACACAATATCTGTTAAAAAAATGAAGATAAAAAGTAATTTCTTCAACACCATTATCTTGCAAGGATGGATGGATGGATGATACCGCGGACATGCTAAAAAAATAAACTAAGCTGCTGTTTGATTCATGGGTTCAACGGTATACATCGGTACCTTCTATACATATAAACCGTAAATATATGTGTTTGAGAATGATATTGTTATTTTAAGCAGGATAACGCTTAAGTTGAAAGACTAAGAGTCCATTTTGGGAGCATGTAATTAGAACAAAGAGATTGAATCTAAAATTTTGCAAGAAATCATGTTTTTAAATGGACTCTTGACTTAAATACAATTTTAAAAAGAGAAGAAAAACTTGAATACAATTTTGTCAAGTATTGGTTTGGTAAGACGTCAACAATACGACCTGCACCAACTTTTTATAACTGTTTTAAAACTTTGCGTGTAAAAAGCAATATATGCCAATGATAATAAAGTTGAGAGAGGAAAAAGCTACATAATCAATGTCACAATGAGAAAAAATTCTTTACAACTCTTTCAGAAAGGAGGCCAATCTTATTACGCCATAATTTATAGAATAGAAAAAAAAAGAAAAAAAAAGAGAGTGTACTAGAGTACAAATGAAATATAAACAGAAATTCTCAAAGCTAATGCTCTATACAATGGACCAATATAACTTTTTGGTTAAAAAATAGTATAAAATTTTCAAATGCTATAATAAAAATATTGTTTTAGTGTAAAGTTTTTACATACTATAGTGTTTTGAACTAAAAAGTTGATTCTAACCATGCTTGTCAAACATCCTAAATTTTAATTAACAAGGTTGTTTTATCTGTGTATTTTAAAAATAATAAAAGAAGTAAAATAGACAGGCCAAAAAAACATGTTACAATATGTGCTATCTTGAAATCTTTTATTTTATTTATTTATTGTGTTGGCATGAACTGAATAAGACAAATTACAACTTGCAAAGAGAGCCTTATCGACTGCAGAAAAGTATGAGCACCTTGAAAATGCCAATTTTTAATATGCAGGTGTGAGTGAATATGTGCATTTAACATATTTTTCTTCTTGAAAAAAAAAATTGCATGTAACATGCAATTATATGTCCAACATTTTCAAAATTTTCTTCCTACACGTGGGAGATGCTAAGAACTAGTAAGAAGATTTATATGTCAGCCCAAATCTTCCAAAGAAACGGCATTGTATTTCCCAATTCACACATTAATCACTGTTATATTGGGTAGTTGTCGATCCACGTCCTTTTTTCAATCCCGTGAACCGCACATTCATTCATGATGAAGAAATTATAATTTAAGATGATTTTATAAACTATTTTATTTCAAAGATTGGGGTCCCCTAGAAAGCCAACGTATTATAGGTTCTTTGATCTTTCTTTTCCTTTTTTTCCCCCTTTTTCCCTAAGAAAAAAGTGGACTGTGGAAGCTATATCTCTACAGAAATCCATTTCTTTGGTTGGATATATAGACTTGAAAAAGAAAAACGAAAACAAAACAAAAAGGTGGGTGGGAGTTCAATTGGGATAAGGGGGTAGGCATGCGAACTTTACATGATGAAAAAGGAATAAAATACGTATAGATTTACATAAATTAGTCATGAGAACCATGGATTGTGAAAGAAGTGTACATTTATAAATCTATAATAAAAGGATCGTAAAATTTTCCTTTATGTTTAATTACTATATAAAGTTATCTTATATACATAAATAAAGAAAAGGGATAACCCTTTGTGTTTTTCTACTCCAACGTAATTCATCTTTATGTTTTGTTAATCACAAAAATCTAAATGTGATGTCAGATTTAGGCAAAAGCAAGTGTGCAAAAGTATACAATTGCCCTTTTGAAAAAAAAAAAAAAAGATGATGGTTTTGAAGAGAAATTGGGATAATTTTGTTTTTTTCAGCACTTTAGATTTGAGAATAATCAACTCCGTAAATTTTTTGGAATGTTTTTTTTACACCCGACAGTGGAATCCTTAAAATCAAACACATAATTTTCTTTATATGGGGAAAAAATACTTTTCACATAGTTAATTTTGACCTGATCAGAATAAAAATCTTGTATGACTAGAAAACACTAGAGTGAATTTAGGTTGATTAGAATAACACGAAAGATAAGCTCAAAATTTAAAAAATACATAAGTTTTTTGCTTTTCAATTTAACACATATTTATATGTGTAATTATCCCATTAACAAATAAAGAGCTTCCCGCATGCATTTTAAGAACAAAACTATTAATATTAACTTGGGAAAGATTCAAGCCTGTATTTATATTGAAATTATATATAACATTATCGGTGCAAGATAATCAATTAGAGTAATATGTGTTGGAATATCTCATTAGTTGAACTAATATTGCTTTGCCCACTTATATATTTAAAGAGAAAAGTACTAAAGATTAGAATCACTCATCTATTTAAGTAAGCCTTAAAGTAACTTCATTTACTTTTCCAAGTTATAAATATCCTAAGTTCGTACGTATTGTTAAGTTGTGCAGTCTAATTTAATATTCTTAGGACTTATTACCCTACGCAAAGGATTACAAGAATCTTATTGTCCTATGCAAATGATTATTTAAATCGACCTTATAAATTCAGTTGTTCTACTTTTTTACTTCGTAACAAACATGTACATATGTATCAGGAATATGCGGGTCTGTTGATATAAAATTCGATACGTAACATTATTAATCTTGTAAAGATTGCTCTAAGTCATATCCGTATTGGCCGGCGCTTGATGAACATGAGCCGGATAATAATTTATTTGTTTCAATTTAAAATTAGTGACATCGTTTTCATCTATCTAAGAAAAAAGTGAGGGGAAAGATTTTTTTAATTGTTTGGTGACTAATCAATTGCCGGGGAAAAAATAATTAATTTATAATGAGATCAAAAGCACCATTACAAGCTTTTGTTGAATAAAAATAGAGCCGTAGCCTATTTTCAAATCAGAGACCGATGAAAGTTTGGTAAACGTCATTCGATAAGAACATATTAAAAATTGCTAATTAAAGGACAATTTATAAGTGGGGAATCCACTAGATCCTGCATTTTAAGACCTAAGCTAATCACCAAATGAATATTATTGGAATGCTAGCTGTCCTTTGTCACTAACTTATTATCTTAATCCTAATTTTTAAGTGTTTATTTTTTTTGGTCTATGAAATCCTTTGCTAATAAAGATTCCAAGGAAATACACACACACATATATATATATGATACAAGTACTTTTTTAATTAAAAAAATGGCACTAGTTTGTGAAGGAACGATGTAGAATTTAGATACCGGATTCACCTCTGATATTATGGGCGCCAAAAAATACAGTAAATTTCACTTAATAAGTAATGTCACAATTGTGTTTTGTCATAAAATTTATGTAATTGCACGACTGACGCATATATCCGTAATAATCTAAAGCTTATGGTAATTGTGTAATTCTTTTTTTTTTTTTTTACCAAAGCTAATTGTGTAATTCGTTGGAAGGAACTGAGAATTGATAGTGGTTTTGCAAATATACCGATTTATACATCTCTGGTTCTTATGACTTAAGTGTGTTCTTCCTTTCTTGGCTCTCATCTGAATTTGGTTCAAGCATTTAGAGAGAGAGACCCATTTGAAAAAATTAAAAAAAAAAAAAAAAAGGAAGGAATGGAAAGGCAAACGCAGTTAAACCGATTAACGACAACAAAGGTAAAAACAGCAGCCGTAAAATAATCTAAAGCGAAAGGAAACGACATAAATCATAACATAAACTTCAGTAAAAGATAAAATCCACAATAAACATTGGAAAACAACATCATTGCCATCAAACAACAAAAAGTTCAAAACTGTAGCGACAAGAAAACGACACCAATGCTAATAAACGACAAAGAAGTTGAAAACGACATTGACAAGAGAAAACACAATAAATATTAGACATTCTAAATTGACAACAACATTACGACCTTACAGTTTAAATAATGACAGCTACAAGTAGGGCATGCTTAAAAAACGCTACAAAGATTATTAAAAACAAAAAAAGATCGCGACAAAAAAAGATAATAATAAACATCCTAAAAACGACATGAATGTTAATAAACGAATGTAAAGTTCAAAAACTCCAGCACGTAAACGACAGCAAACTATGAAAGAAACATCTACAGTAATAAACAAACAGTAACAATTGAAACCGACGGAGACAAAAAGGACAATAATCATCCGAATAACGACATGAATGCTAAAAAACAATAAAGATTTAAAACGACAGCACACTTACGAAAATGGAAGCCTCGATATAAACGACAATAAAGTGAAGTACAGCAACATGATAAGCGACAATAAATATTCTAAAAACTGTATCAATAACGAAGGATAAAACAGTAACGCCCAGAAAGACGACAATACTCATTTCAGACACATCACCTCTACTAATGACATGGACAAGAATAAAGACAATAACATCCAGGAAAACGACAGCAAAAAGGTTTGACATTAAGGAAAATTCGGGAAAACCAGGTCAACGCTAGTTAAGACATCTAAAGAGGGCAGCGTGCAAGAAAAACAACAATAAACATTCGGATAAACGACGTCGATGCTAATAAGGGACAACAAAGGTATAGGCTTATAGCGAGATCAAAAGACAAACGACAACAAACGTTGTTGAAAACGACATCAATCCTACAGAAATTAATAAAATCTAAAACGATGCCAACAAGAAGAAAGATAAGAAACGCGATCAAAATTATGTGAATGTTAATAAAACGATGGCAGAAAAACGACAGTAACAATATGAATGACGCGAAACATCCTAAAACGAGAATCATGCTAATAAACGACAACAAAGTTTAAAACCAACAGTAAGTTATATATACATATACATACATATATATATATATATATAACACGTTATTTTGCACAAATGAAAAGCTCTAATATTCGTGACTTGCTGAGGTTGTGCTGGTATTCCTCTAAATTTCTGGAGAGAGAAACAACGAAGAACAGTGGATAACGTCCAAAGGTACGTCCAGCTACAGCCCAGCCCACATGGTATGAGCAACGACAGCAGGAGGGATTGGCTAGACTTGGGCCGGGATCAAACCACTTTGACCCACTCTGGACTATCTAAAGAGTGCGGCCGAATACGTACGTTTAAAAATGAGAAATTTTAAAATATATCATCTTTTAAAGCTCTTTTATATTGCCACACATGTTTTAAACTTATTATGCCATCAAAAAATATTCTAATAAATGAGAGAGAGAAAGGGAAAGTTGAAAGAGTCATGTTACAGTCTGTATATTTGAAATGGTTGGAAAAAAAAAAAAAGATTTAAAGCGACATTATTATTTTTAAAATTAATATAAGTAATTGTGTTGCACAATTTGAGTATGGCAATATCTATTTAAAAAAGGCTTTAAGTTTATTTGTTTTCTTTATATTAACAAAAAATCCACATATTCGTAGAGGAGAATATTACGTGCAATGGCATTTTTTTTCCCATATTTTTATTTATGTCACAAAAGTTGACATTAAAAAAATCATGCCATAAATACCACAAAACTCAAATTTTCTTTATTTTCTTTTTTAACTACTCTCGAACTCAAAACTTCGACCTCTCATTTCTCTTTCTCTCCAGTGAAGTCACGTCAACGTCACTCACATCATTGTCGATGGTGTCAAGACGATCTTTGGCCATTGCCATGGTCACATTTGGTTCTCCCTCCTCACCCACAAATTGGCTTACACTCATACCACTGAAACTAGCCCAGCCATCACCGTTCGTGCCATCTCCATCCCCGATCTCACTGAAATTGTGAGGCCCAGCCCCAATCGGTGCCGATAGAGAGTCGATGCTCTTTGCCTGCCATAGCACCGCTAGATAAGATCTGTGGACCAGCTTGGGAGGGTTGTCGCCGGAGACAGTCCATCTACTCTTCGTTTATCATAACGTTGTTTTAAGGAAATCTGTGGACTAGATTAGAAGTTATATCGCGAGATCCTAGAGGAGATATGTTCTTCGCCCGAGTCCTCACGTTCCAAGCACGTCACCGTTGAATTTGTAGATCCCATTGCCATCTCGAAGACAAATCATGCCTCCGTCGCTGTCCTGGTCCTACCACGCTTGAAGACAGACCACACCACCTTGACGTTGCTGGAGGAGACCCATTTTTGTTTGTGTTTTTTGTGGTGTTTGAACTGTTATGTTTGTTTTACTTTGTTTTTTTTACTCTGTTGTTGTGGTGTTTGTTTCTGTTTTACTGTGTAAATGTGAGGGATGAAAAGGACTGTCCTGTTAGGACATGTGAAAATTTGTTGGAAAAATCGGCTTAGTGATACAACAAAATCTTAAAAATTTTATGAAATACCTAAAAAACTAACTCATGATGCTATAAATAATAAATTAAAATCTAATTTAATATACTCGTTGGAGACTTAAAACAACACTTCTAACTGAATAATTTTTTATATCGAATCTCCATTGTCAGATCTTCAATACTATCCTCTTTCTACTAGTTCTGTGTAGGCACAACTAAGCAGAAACTCATCACAGACTCTCTTTTATATTTTTTTCCTCTCTAGGAGAAGCACAAAATACTCTTTTTCTGAATCAATAAACCAAGGTGCAAAGACCTCTATTTATAGAGGTTGTTAAAGGAGGTAGAAGTCTATCAAAATTAGGAAAAGATTTTCCCTCTCCTCCACCTATCTCACATGCTAATCACAGAGGATTTATCCTCACTGTGCACGCCATTTACTAGATAGAGAAGAATTCAAACTCAACCAATCATAATATAGAATTCTGCGATTATCGACATTATATAGGATAATTCACATTTAAATAAATCTATTTAAATTATAATTCAATTATCTTTAATAATTATCTAATTTAAATAATTATGAATAATTATCCTTTATACAAATTCAAATATAATTAGGATTTAAATTAATTATCACAAAATCCTAATAATTAAATTTAGATAAATATTATCATGAAACTAATTAATTTCATTTTTTATGAATTGCCCCACCTATAGGCACCCATAGTCTAGGAGGACTGGGCCAGGTGCCACAACCACAATCCAACTGGACTATTAGGTTTGTACACTGTAGGTCCAATAACCTATCTGGTGTAACCTCCTGTATTACCTAGGATAAATCATTCTACACAACTAGTCAAGGAATTTGTGAGCTAGCATTGGGACCCAATGGACAGATATTTTATCAAGCTCTAATAATAACAAATTAATTATCATTTAATTGTTAACTTCAATGTCTCTCCACCATAGACCTGAAGTTGCACTCCAAATGACTGAGGCCTTATTATATTTTTCAATACTTGAATAATGCTTTTGAAAGGATAATATTAGCTCTTTGTCAGAGAGCTATGGATTCCCTGTTTGTAGATTATGCTCTCATCAAATATAGGTTGCAACTCTAACATATGGAGTCTTTGCTCATCGGAACTCCTGCCTTTGGCCTATCAAAAGATACAAGCTACAAACATAGAGTCATGAATCTACTTCAGGATTAAGATAATATATAGTGATTATCAAAGAGAATTAATTTAAGTTAAATGAAATTATTATTATATCAATTCTACTTTAGGTCCGGTTCAGTGTGCAATCACTGTTAGGTCTACCACACCAATGTGTCTACCATAGAGTCAATCCGCTCCGACGACCAAGATAAGCTGCCTCGCCAATTGGACATAGATCTCCATTATAGTCTTGTCATATATAAAGTACCTAGCTTTATACATAGACTACGACTATATAATTTAGACTATTAATTTTTGAATCGGATCTTTCTGTATATAAACTCCACATATGCCTAATTCTAAGATTTGGTTCTCATAGTCACGGATTACATGTTTGCTAATATATAATCATTAATATGATAGTAATATGAGGACCATTATTAATACATAAATTATTCATATTATTATTTATTTCACCAAAAATGTCATAAATACAACTAAAGTATTTATTATTTAGGGCACTAATTCTAATCAAATGTCTTAGCTAAACATGTGGGAGGTTTTCAGAATGTCCCATCAGGACATGTAAAAATGTCCTAGCAACAAATGTGAGAGGTGGGAAAGAATATTTTGTTAGAAATGTCCCAACAGGATATGTAAAAATATCCCAACCTGTCCCACCAAGACATATGGAAATATCCTGACATGTCCTGCCAAGACATGTGGAAATATTCTTGCAGAACATGTGAAACTAATAATTCATTTTGTGGCATAAGAACTTTTTTTATATTTTGTGGCATAAATAAAAATTAAATCTAAAAAAGTAACGTTTACGTGAATTCCCCTTTGTGGAATCATATACAGAGATAGAGCTTGACGGCTTGAAGTTAGATGGGATTGAGATGAGAACGTGAGTTGAGAGAAGAAGAAAGCACTCACTAGTCACCAGCTAGGTTTGACTTATTCTTCAAAAATTTTCAGACAGCTTTTTTGTTATATCATGTAAGCTATATTTTCACATGGTTGCTATTCGTTCTTGAACTCATGCATCCAGAAACTTATAGGGTGTTTGGAAAGGTGGTGGGAACCACTTTTACTGTAGCATGTGAGAGTTTTACACTGTAGCATATTTTTTTATTGTTACTGTAATATATGAGAGTTTTACACTGTTCATAACTGAGATTGTGGTGGGAACCAACACCCCCTTAATTTGGGTAATATGAAAGTTATTGTCTCCCCTCATATACGGGCATATTCTTGATTTGATCTTCGTTCAACTTCTTGAGTCGTTTAGTATTTTGCCAAACAAACAAAATCACAGATCATTCATGGTAACCTCATTCTATATGTATGTATAAGGTTTGGGGGCTATATGGTTTTTTTTTTTTTTTTTGTTAAGAAACAGGTCACCAGCCTAAATAGCAGATCCTCACTACAAAAATTTAAACTTTTAGTCACATAAGTTTTTAGCAAAAATTTTTGTTGTGACTAAATATTAGTCACAATTTTTAGTTCAATTTTTTTTAAGTAAAACTTTTAGCCACTGAGTTTTTGGTCACAAATCTTTCCATAATTAAAAACCTAGGGCTTTTTTTGCCACAAATCTTTTTATAATTAAAAATCCTGTAGCTAAAAATTTTAATCACAATAAAATATTGTAACTAAAAGTTTTGTTAAAAACTGTTATGACTAAAAGTTTAGTTGTTTATAGTAAGTATTCAATATAGCCGCAAGGGTGGAGCTAGAAAAATTAGTCAGGATGGCCAGAGTAAACATTAAAGTAGTCGGCTTTTTAAAAAGTGCATTATGGTAAAAAGAAAGAAAATTGCTTCAGTCAAACCAATTTAAGAAAAATCTGGTTCTATACCTTACTAGACTATATAATAACTTCACTTTTCTGCTACCACTTCTGATTGATTGACCCATTTTAGAGAAAGTGTTGCCTTTCGGGTATACTTTAGGAATGTAATTCTTGCAAATGGACGGATCTAGAATTTTGAAAGTTCGGGATAGGATTTTAGACAGGGCCAAGTACAAGATTTACAAGATTTTATATACAAAACTAAAAGAAAAAAAAAATCAAGGGGCCACTCACCCTCTTCTGTGAGTGGCTTTACCATCAAGAAGTAGGGTCATCTTGTCTGTGATACGCATTGATAAAGCAGGCTTGCAATAAATTTCATAAGACAATGTTACGTCAAAGAAATTATTCGGTTGAATAAGTAACATAATTCTCAAAAAATTGTCTCATATCAATTTTCAAATGATTATAGCGTAAAATCTGTTAGGTGTATGAGAAATGGAACATGAGTTAGAATTTAAGATTTTGTTTGTCTTTATGTTATTGAAGAACTGTCAAAATGTGTAAATCAATAACCTTTGTAGATAATAGTGTTTACCTATACATTTGTTTATGTGTAGGCATATAGATAGTTTACGTGCACAAAATTTGCAAGTAATTGTTTAAAACTTACGTGGGAACTTTGATGCATAATCTAATGTGGCAAATGACATGTAAGCTAACAATTCGGAATTAAATATCTATGTGGCGATCATATATTGATCTGGATGCTCAGGTGTCTATCCATATGGCAACGTTAGATTGATTTTGTGCTGAGTAAGAGGATGACGTGGCTGAACACGTGGCAGTGAGACTGTCCCACATGATTCAGCGTATCTTCTTTGTTGGATCCCAACCTACCCAACATATATGATTGATTTCAAACCCTAAATTAGAGCCTTCAAAACATGGCCTCGGACGAAGCTGCCTGGATGACTTTACAAACTTTTTGTGTCTCTTCAAATACCTAACACATATAAAAGACATACATAAAGTGGCAAATAATAACTTTATCCTAAAACATTCTCTGAGATAAACATGTGCTTTTGGATCAAATAAAAACAACTGTCTAATATAATAAAGATCAAGTGATCGATGTGAAAGAGGTTACTTTAGAAATTCATGTTTTTTTATGAAGCTCATGGGGGATTAGGAATATATATGCATCTTATAATATTAATGGAAAATAGTAAATTAGGATTAAAATGCAGTTCTCATAATCTCTTTAATTAAAAAAAAAAAACTCTCAAGGTTTGTTTGGTGCGTAGGTTTGGAACAGTATGGTTTATAACCTTATGGTTTGAACTGAGTTCTAAAATATATGGTTTAAACGATAGTTTTGAATAGGCGTTTGAAATATAAAGATTTAAAACGAGAATAAAACATTATATCAAGTTTAAAGCGAGAGTCAATGTTTAGAAAACTATAATTTATGAAGGAAAACAAGAAGAAAAATAGTTTTTACTGGAGAAAATAGTTTAGACCGTGTGAACTAAAAAGGAACAAAGATTGAATTTTTGATGTTTTGTCTAGTTTAAAACTGCTTCCATGACTTGAACTAACCTCAGTTATTGCTCTACAAAATGTTAGTTTAAACCATTTTTATGGTTTGAATTGTACTAGACTTATATACCAAATGTCAGATTAGAAAGCTTACAGACAATGACATTTTTCAAAAACAGTGATGGTATATATCTATATATCAATGCTCTATAAAATATGATCAATGGAGATAGCATGTTATTGAAAGCAAGAACTTAAAATCAATTAAAAAAAACATATAAATAAAGTTCCTCTAGAACTTTTTTAGTTTTTAAATAAAAAAGATACACACCATACAATAACAGGATTTGTATAGCATGCATTAAACAAAGGTTGACTGCATCCCTTAAAAAAAAAAAAAAAACCAAGGACTAGCCAATGCGAAGGCATCAGTTCCAAAAGATCACAATTTGGTTGGTTGTACTTATATTTGTTGAATTTGACAGGTGGATGTGGAATTATTGGTAGTTTCATTGATTCCACCTTCCCAAACGCAAGCCTTTCACATGTCTCTCTCTCTCTCTCTCTCTCTCTCTCTCTCTTTACTCCATCTCCAACTCCCAGTCTTCATGCCACCTAATTCTCTCCCCCTCTCTTTCTCTCTCTTCTTTCTCTCTCATGGTATATATATTTACAAGACACACACACGTAACACGGATAGCAGTAGTGCACAACTAACAAAATCTCCCCCGGCCCACCCACTGCCCAGCGAAATATGACGGTATGAACTGTCCGGTAAACCGACCAGTCAAAAGGCCCACGTAACGCACCATATCAACATGATGTTTTCACACCATAGCACTATGAAGGTCCTAAAAACTTTATCACTCTCTTAGATATTTTACACTTTTAATTAAACCTATAACTACGTACCGACCTTTCAAATTTTTTTTTGATCTCTTTTAAATTTATTTATTTTTCCTAGTGAGTTTTTGTTTTCTTTCAAAGTAAGGTTTCTGTGGTATTTCTTTGGCACTCTCATCCACCATTTTCTTCTTCGTTTATCTACCTGCAGGTCTCTAGCTCCCAATATAATTTCTTTTCTTTTCTTTCTTTCTTTTTTTTTTTCTTTTTTCTTTTCTTTTTTTTAGAGTCATCACCTTCTCTTCTCTCCCTCAATATTGTTAAACTATTTCATTAATTAACCTTTCTTCACGGCTCTTTTTTTTTTTTTTTCATTATTAGGTCAAACATCATCAACCAGTAATCCTCCTCCTTAATTTCTAGACTGTAATGGTTAGAACCCAGAAATGAATCTCTTGTCTTGATTTTGTTTTCCTTTTTCTTAATTATTTTTAGGAAAAAAAAAAGAAATAATCAAGGGACAATTTTGAGAAGTAACTAGCTACAGGAAGGTAATCTGGTTGGAATCTCTCCGCTTGTAAGCATGGCTGCACCGCCAAGCGACCGGCTCCAAAGCATGTTGCAGACGGCGGTGCAATCAGTTCAATGGACTTACAGTCTCTTCTGGCAGATCTGTCCACAACAAGGGTATTTTTGTTTTTTTCTTTCTTTTTTCAACACTGATAATTCACCATCTATATATATATAAATACACCGGTCAACGGTAATACATATGTGCATATCATTTTATAGTCACTAATTGGTGTGTAGAATGATACGTTTAATTTGCAATTTGATCTCGCAGTTTAAACCGTTTTACTACAAAATTTGTTTTCACAAAATACTTGAAATCTTGTTTAAATTTTATATACCAAACGATATACATGGGCTAAACTTGAATTAGTTTTATTTATGGTGGGTCAGGATATTGGTCTGGTCAGATGGGTATTATAATGGAGCAATCAAGACAAGGAAGACTGTGCAGCCAATGGAAGTAAGTACGGAGGAGGCGTCCCTTCAGAGAAGCCAACAGCTTAGAGAACTTTATGACTCCCTGTCAGGAGAGACCAACCAGCCCGCAAGACGGCCTTGCGCCGCCTTGTCTCCGGAAGACTTAACGGAGTCGGAGTGGTTCTACTTGATGTGCGTCTCTTTCTCCTTTCCTCCTGGGGTCGGGTAAGTTTGGCTATCTACTCCTCAATTCATATCAATAATACCATAATTAACCACACCAAGTTGTTTACTAAATTTTGGTCCCAAATGTTAAAATGATCATGTTGATATAAAAATGTTAATTAATAAGTCGACTTACACATAAAATTATATAAAAAAAATATTAGTGTTTACAACATTACTCATAAATAACCAATAATTAAGCTTCTCTAATAGTTATAATTAATATGGCAATCCATTTATCAAGTCCATTTTTATGGCTATTTTAGTGGCTTTCATCTATAAATAAGATCAGACATGAAAGTATTTATGGTGTCATTGTGAAATGAAGGCAATTTTGTTTACACCCTTTGGTATGAGCAGAGAACTTTCACCATCTCTCACTCTCTCGAAACTAGGACATTTATTATATTGGGCATACAACTAAATCATTTTTCAAAATAAGACATGGAAGTAAATGCTAGGACAGTACTCATATCCACTTCTGAGTCACTAGTACTACAGAGCAATAAATTAATAAAATAATAGTGGAACGGTTGTGTTGATATATTGCAGGTAGCGCGTATATATATATATGACGGCTTTAGGAAAAGTTCAGTGTAAGCCTAATCAGCCCTCTTCAAGAAGTTAATGAAAGATCTATTTGCAGCTTAGATTGATTTTTTGGTTTGGAAAAAATTAATTTTAACAGTTTTCTCATCTACTTTGTAAGACTAATGATGATGAGAAGACTATATTCTGGAAGGAGTCTGCCAAAAAGGAGTACTAATTTGTGTATTGACGTAAAGTTGTTACAATAAAGTTATTTGTACTGAGGGTACTGTCACTGACTTCGATATCTTTCCATTCACTAAATTTTCAAACCTGCCAAAAGAAGCTTCTTTTTCACAAAAAGAGGCAACCAAAATGATGTGTTTGATGACCACCCTAGGTGCAGCTTTGTGACAAAGCTTACACAAATCTGTCCCTCGTACCACACACTTCTCTGATCTGGAGTCCTTTGATATAATTCTCGTACCACACTTTTGAATTTCTTTTTCTTCCTAGAGCTTGTAAAATTTACTGGAGTCCTGTTGATATTCATCGTATGTAATGGGTTATGAAATATAAAATGCGATCCAACATGCATATTAATTTGTGTGGAAATTGGCAAATATGACCATTGCTAGATATTATTTAAAGCATAAGCGGATTCATACAAAGACAAAGGTGGGCGGCTGCTGGCCGTCCTTTGAATTTTTTGTCTTATAATTTTTGTATATAAAATTTTATAAAAATTATATTTTATTTCTCTTAAAATTATATTTTATTCTTCTTAAAATTATGTTTCACTCCTTGCAAAATCAATTTTACCCTTCATTTTGTTTGTTCAATCATACCTCTGTCCTCGTTATTAATTTTTTTTGACTCCATTCCTAATTAAGGTACGCACAATATGTAGGTTGCCAGGAAAAGCATACACAAAGAGGCAGCATGTTTGGCTCACGGGTGCTAACGAGGTTGATAGCAAAATCTTCTCTAGAGCTATTCTTGCCAAGGTATAAAACTAACCTCCATTAGTCTCTCCCTAATTTTAGCAGCATCAAATAAGTTAAAGCACTTAATTAACTAATTGTTAGATTGTACGATCATCTTTTAACATATATATATATATATATATATATATATATATATATATAATAGAGATAGAGAGACACACGCTCACACTCAAATTTATGAATTTACTACTATATAACATCCAACATAGGAAATATTAATTGGTAGTAATAAGAGCTTACCTAACCTCTTTTTTGTTTTTTTATTCTTAGTCGTATTAATCTACTTATTTAAATAACTCATTAGCTTTTTTTTTCTTATGTTCTCTCCGATGCATGGGCGTCCTTGCCACATATTCCCAACAGAGTGCTTATATACAGGTACATATTATACGAATATCTCACGTCCAATATATATTCATTTCAATAAACACAAACTTTTGTAAATCTAGAAATTATTCATTTATTCTATCATTTAATTAAAACCCAAAAAAATATTATTATTGCAGACCGTCGTTTGTATTCCTCTACTGGGCGGCGTGGTTGAATTTGGCACAACAGATAGGGTACTATATAATTTTTCCTTTATCATTATATTTATATTTCTTTTAAGAGTAAGTAGAAAGTGAAGTTATAGGCTAATTACGGTTTGTAGGTTGAAGAAGATATTGGGTTCGTGAAACACGTCAAGACTTTCTTCGACCACCAGAACCCTCCTCTGCCGAAACCGGCACTCTCCGAGCACTCCACCTCCAACCCCACCACCTCCTCCATCTACGTCGCACCCGAAGACCCCCCGGCCGAAGAGGAAGAAGAGGACGTCGACGATGAAGAAGCCGACTCCGACTCTAATGCCGAAATGGAACACAATATTGGGCGGCCAATGTCGGCACAAAACACGCCGGTGGCTGCGGCAGCAGTGGAGCCCAGCGAGCTGATGCAGCTGGAGATGTCGGAGGACATAAGGCTGGGGTCGCCGGACGACGGGTCCAACAATTTGGACTCGGAGTTTCACTTACTGGCTGTGAGCCAGCCCGGGAGCCCTGGCGAGCTTCCACGGCAACCCAAAAACTTGTGTCATGCCGAGTCGACCCGGCAGTGGCCGCTTCAACCAGACCCGTCGTGCAGTGGCGTTCCGGTACTGCCATCAGGTACTAAAACAGTGCTTTGCATTTTTGGTAAATGCTATATAATTTCGACAACTTGAAAGAATTTAGCTTATATATCTCCTCTTTCATGTTCCCTTTTTATCCGCCTAATGCTATTATAACATGTTAATTAAAATATTTTAACTGATATAATTAGTGATATAATATTTTAATTACAATGACATTTTAGTTAACATGATATAATATTATTGAAAGTACATAAAAGATACATTAACAAAAGAGACATATTCCTCAATTTATGCTTCAATATCATTCTCAAATTTTTTGAATTAAAACCAATGTGGAAAAACAGAAAAAAAAAAAAAACTCTAAAATAGTTTCTAAAAAATAATTTAAAATTTTTATGTTGTCCTAGTGGTATGGTCGACATATCTACTCTCGTTCACAAAATGATATTTTAATTTATGGTTTTGATATTTTTCAACATGTTGATATTGATGTAATTATCCCATTCAACTGTTCACCTACCATTGCTCATTATAACTAATCTTAGTTTGTAAAGAAAAATAATAGAAACATCAACTTATATATCAGCACATAGTTGTCTTATTTTATTGGTAGATGTATAGACTTAGGAACTTTGTAAGCAAGGATAAAGAGGTCTTGGGTTCAAGTGTTGAGGGATGCAAAGAAATCTCTGAAGGGATACTAAAATTAGTGTCCCAAACTAACATTACTCTTTATAAAGATCTCTCGTTTGTTTTGGCAGATTTAAATCATATATAATTAATACTCTTTAGAAAGATCTCATTTGTTTTGGTAGATTTAAATCATATATAATTAAAACTTTACCATTGTCATTTATATTAAAAATTCAAATAAATTTTTTTGTTCAAACTTATAAGAGTAATCCTATTTAATCTTTTTAGATTATAACCTTACTATTAATAAAATAATAAGACTTTGTCTAAAAATTACACTACATATTAAATTAAGACTTATAATTTTATAAGTAAGAGCGCCGTACTATGGAAAACATTTTTCAACCTATATACGAACGGGCTAAAGGCTTGTCGTTTACGAGCCGCAATGGTCAATGATCATCACCATCGCACAATCTGGTGATTCTTGGCGATGGCACATGCACGTGGGCCCTGTTGAGTATTGACTATAATCCTTTTTATGTGGAAAAATGCGTGAGGCCTAAATCATATCCCGTGTGCACGAAAGCTTTCACGTTCTGAAATCCTGTGGTAGATTTTGAAACTACGCACTACCCGTTTGCCCCTAAAAGTTGTTTTTCAGATTTCCAAGGAACCCTTTCGACTTCTCGGGATTGATGTGTTTGATGTTGAAAAACATGCCAAGTACATTGACAAAACAACTGTTTAGACAAAACATTAAATTGAGAGTTGCTATTTTGTCAATGGTAGGATTCTGTTCTAATCCCGTAAGGATTAAAAGGGGTCTTTCTTAGACAACACGTTTAAGCTTTGCGTCAGATTATAGGTTTTAAGTATATGAAGCATAACAAAATTTCCAAAAATTTTGAAGTTATAGTTACAATATTCCCACTATTAAGGATAGGACCCATCATTGGCCACTTTATTATCTTTTATTTAATTTGGCGGAAATTAATAATTGTCCCCTCATTATCAACTTAACATTTAACATGATCACAACTATATTCCATTCACTTTTCCACGACTTATGATCATTGATTGAAGTTCTCGACTTTAAAGCACATGATTCTTATTTTGCTTTAATTTTCTTCTTGCTAAACAATAATTTGTGTTTTATCTTTGACAGATCAACCTCTTCCTCCATTTGAGGACTTGAGCGCACAAGAGGACTCTCCCTACTCCGAAACAGTCTCCACCATTCTCCAAAACCACCCCAGCCTCTGGTCCCACTCCTTCTCCGTCACGTACTCCACCCAATCAGCTTTCGCCAAGTGGACATCCATCTCTTGCCACCACCACCTCCCCGTGTCGTCCTCGGAGGCCACATCCCAATGGCTCTTAAAATACATCCTCTTCAGCGTACCATTCCTCCACACCAAGTACCGCGACGAGAACTCGCCCAAGTCACGTGACGGAGGCGGCGACGGAGACGCGGCGTCTCGGTTTCGGAAGGGCAGCGGTGGCGGCGGAGGTGGAGGTGGAGGAGGAGGAGGAACGCCACAAGATGATCTCAGCGCCAACCACGTGCTGGCGGAGCGGCGGCGGCGGGAGAAGCTCAACGAGCGGTTCATCATACTGAGATCGCTAGTGCCTTTCGTGACCAAGATGGACAAGGCCTCCATATTGGGGGACACGATCGAGTACGTCAAGCAGTTGAGGAAGAGAGTTCAGGATCTCGAGGCGCGTAACCGCCAGATGGAGGTTGATCATCAACGGTCCAACTTCGGTGCCGGTGGGGACCCACAGAAGCCGACGAGTAGTAGTAGTAGTGGCACTTTAAAAGAAGGGCGGAGTGGGTCGACTGCAGTCGACCGGACACGGGTTGGCGTGGTCGGGTCGGACAAGAGGAAGTTGAGGATCGTGGAAGGGAGTTGTGGCGGGGCTAAGCCGAAGATGGTGGTGGCGTCACCCTCGCCGCTGCCACCGCCACCTTCATCGCCTTCACCGACACCAATGGAGACGTCGGTGCAGGTGTCGATTATAGAGAATGACGGGTTGTTGGAGCTCCAATGCCCGCATAGAGACGGGTTGTTATTTGAGGTCATGCAAATGCTCCGGGAGTTCAGGATTGAGATCACAACGGTGCAATCTTCACTGAATAATGGTTTCTTTGTGGCTGTACTTAGGGCCAAGGTAAATTTTGGACCTTCCTAATTCGGTATGCTATAGTCACAATGCAATTTGATTGTCCTTTTTGCTACGCTAAAGTTATAAGATTACGACACTTTTTAATTTTATTTTCAGGTTAAGGAGAATGTGAATGGAAAGAGGGCAAGTATTGTGGAGGTGAAGAGGGCAATAAATCAAATCATACCCCATAATGACACTTGAGACAAAAGGCAAAAAATTACAAGAAGGGGAACTAGGAAGATGGATTAGTTGATTATTATACACTGATTTTATTTGTTCTCCGCGGCTTTGTGTAGTGTTCTTGTTTGGCTGAGGTTGTTAGCACTCGCTAGGATAATCTAACGAAGTATATAATTGTATGTCACTTAGTACATAGAGTTTAACAAATTGATCTTGTCTATTAATGGACAAAAACATTTTTTTTCCAAACGCGGATATAACTTATGACTATTACAAAAACTTTAGATTGCTGTTAAAAACATAGCCAAAACTGACAGGAATATACATCATAAGCCTCAAGAGCAAGCAAGAGAGCAAGAAAATTGAAAATTAGCGAACTATGCACCTAAAACGAAATTTCTATGAAACATAAAGTTCAAGCTGGCAGGAAAATCAAGGCTTTTCGGTTCTACTCAGGCAACGTACAGCACAGTTTTCCTTCTTTAACTGGTGCACCAGGGACGTGAAAAAGAATCCTTAGTCAAAATTGTATTTCTAGTTGTAACTGCAGAATTAAACAAGCAGCAAACCACCAATTATTCATCGAAAATTTGCTCGCGGGGGGGAAGGTCCTTAATATAACATCTCATCGACGATCCGCTCACCCATCTTCTCCAAGTCTTCTTGGGAGAGTAGTGTTTTCTTGCCGCTGCCACCAGCCTTATCATATGGTTGAGCCATTTTTCTGAGAAACTGCAGTCAGAGAAAAGATGATTACTGTTATGACTTAAATACATGTCTGAAGATCATCAGAAATGAATTGTTGCGCACAATAGATTTTTGAAAGATTAATAGAGGGGGAGAGGGACAGAGAAGGTGATGAGCTTCTGTAAGCAGACTATATTCAAGAGTTCAGCACTAGAAATGGATTTTCAGAGCGTAAGATATCCGGATAAAAACCATGTGACAGTTAAAACAACCTCTCGTGCTATATGAAGAGCCATGTCCGTGCTTAAGTTCAAGTGAGCATCACGTAAGTGCGAGAGTATCCATCCAGGCAATTTAGAGCGCTTATCATGACGGCTATACCTAAGAGTAAAAAAAAGAAGTCCAAGAATAAGATATTTATACATAAAAGCAAACTCCCGAATGTAAATACATGAATCACATAGCCACAGATTGGTGGATCTGTCAAATCTACATCTAATTTCTCCAAAGTACCTCTCCCTATTTTTGAAAACTTAACAACGTGAATCTGATGCTATCACTTCCTCAAATGTTTACTTTGGACATCAAATTCCTTTGCATGTTTCGACTTCTGATCAGCTATTGTATTATCCTCACACTATTAACTATTTTGCAAATTTCATTTATGGAAATCAGAACTGTAACTTATTTCAGTGTTACAGTGAGTTAATTGCTTATTGAAGACAAAAGCAGCAAACATCATAGCAAAATCAGCTTATTAATTAATGCTTAGAGGTATGAAACTAATTCAACTATTAACTAATCTCAATCATACTAATTACATGGCAAATATTAACTACAATTCCACCACTAAGTATGAGTACTTGAAAATAAGAATATGGATACTAACCTTTTGTCAGCAAAAATCATCATACCATAATCAGCCTTTGACCTAATTACTCGTCCCACACATTGAGCAGCTTGCCTCTGTTACAATCAATTCCCATGAATAACAGTTCCACATTTGAAATTTAGAACTAATCCCAATAGTTAAACTTGTTTAGATGACTAAAAAGTCAACGGAATCGTACCAAAGCATCAAAAGTCAAAAAATCCCCTTCTTTTATTTGAAAGGTGTCCCTCAAGTATTCCAATCGTGCAAGCAAAATCCTGGAGAACAACAATCCCACAAACCAAATCACAACATAAGAAAGTTGATGAGCTTAATTGACAACAATAATAAAAGTTTCCACAATCCTAGTTACAAAATTGAAGAAATTTGTTTCTGAACTCTGCCATTAACAAAATAGAACAGCTGATATGTCGTAAAATTGTACTTACTTGCTTAGTGTATATTGGAAAGGAACACCAAACATAATTACCAGTCGTCCATAATGTCGATCAAAGTCTATTCCTTCAGCTACTTTACCCCTGTGAAAGTACAGATATATTTTTCATAAGCCCCTAGCCCCCTGTATTATTAGTAGCATTTCTACAATCTACTCCTTGAATTGATCAACATATCTTTTTAGGACAGGATATTGAGACAATACTGTGATGGATATGGACATGGAAACCGGGAAATTGGAAGATGTTCAAGTAAAATTTGAAATGAATTTTAGAATTTTCAAGAGGTCAGGATACCTCGCAACGGAGAAGAAGACAGCACCTCTCCCGCAGTCACAAGCCTTGCGATAGTTATCAAGAGCCAACGTAGTTTCTACCACGTCTTGGGTCTCAATGAAGACAAGCTTATGTTGCATTATTTCCTATGACATTGAGGGCAGTAAGCATCTATCTAGAGTCTAGACAACTGATTTCCTAAGTAATCTGAGGCAGAAAAGGCGATAACAAAAGAAGGGTAAAAATGGAACTTCAGATGAATAGTACACTAACCTTTAAAATGCCAGTTTCGTTCCAACTATTAACAATTCCATCCATGTAAGAGTAACTAACAAAAAAGCATACAATCCCATCAGGAACAACAGACACCATCTCCAGCAAAAGCCTCCCATAGTTCCTCACTACACCCAGGTCGCTTCTCATATCAAATTTGGTACTTACTGGAAGCTGATCACTGAAACAGCAAACCAGAATATTGAGTACAGCATATACAAAAAATAATAATAAAAACAAAAACAAAGGCAAAAACAAAACAAAACCAAAAAACTAAATAGATAAGAACTAAATGGCTAGATGCCATACAAAGAAAGAAGCGATGGGAAAGAGAATGGTGGCAAACATTATGTATGAATTAAGCAATAATAACCTTCTATGTAAAATTGTCACTCTAATAAAAAGTACAGAAAGACTATCTTGGTGAATCTTGTACCTTCCTCGAGTAAGAACCATTGGGCATATGCAATCTCTTGTCAAGGACATCGTAAAACTTCTACTAACAACTGGATTGAAATTGAGAAGACGGGGGTAGAGATCAATTGGGCTAAGGGTTCCAGATGTGATCACTACAGATTGGAATCGTTCAAATACAGGCCTTATTGCAAGAGAAGCATCATGACAGCTAAGCTGGAACGTTAAAGCACAAAGAGAACATTATGAAAAAATAAAACATTAAAAGTGTGAAAGATGAATTTTGACCATAAAACTACGCTTGAAATGTCATATACATCTGCCTATAAAACAGAAGAAAAAAAAAAGTATAATAGTAATTGCAGCTAGATACGCTCATTCATGTGCAGAAACACCAGAGATAAAACACAGTTATTAAAACATCTTTGAGTAATTTATATTACAACAAGGAGAGATGAATATAAAAGAACAATAATCATAGCCAAGATAATTTGCCTGTTCAATCGGAAAAATGGAATCCAAAAGAAGTTTCACGGTTGAGTTAAAATTTGTTCATGATATGTTCTGAATGGTACGTAGATTGTTCATAGGATTGAATAACCAACAATATTGTAAGCATGAAAAATTAAGCAATAAACTTTCCATCTTCCATAAAACGGAACAGTGACGGCAGATTTTATGTAAAAGAAAAATAATATAAAATAAGACCAACCTGCAAAATCGGGTCTGGAATATGGGGCATTCTCTCATCAAAAGGTTCAATTATAATAGAAAAACCACGTGCATACGTCCCCACAAGTGTTGCAAAATCGCATATAGTTTGGATGTGTAGGAATTCATCTGTATCAGTAATTTCTAAAGTCAACATGAGCGAGTGTAGACGATCATAACAAAACTTTAGTGTTTTTTGGTCAATTCCAGAATGTGTATTGATAGAGGCGACAAAGTTAACAGGGCCCTCTTTCTCAACATTCTCAGTCTCCAGACGCCCTTCCAGATACTGGACCAGCCTACGCAGAACATGCAAAAAATGCTCCGCTCTGCGGATATTTCCAGGCACAGCCTCCTTTAGAATATCATCAGGCAAAGCAGGGTTTGCAAGCCAAGTATCTCCAACTGTACAAAGAAAGGAATCACAGCTGATGAGAACTTATAGAAAAATGTCCAACAATAATATCAGCTTTCAAAATGAGAGGAGGAAGGTGAGTGTCCAACATACCGGGAAGATTTCCTCTTTGTGCTAAACCCTCAACAAGACGGTTGTACTCTGCACGAAGTCTCCCAGCATCAGTGGCCTTGAACCTACCTACCATGTCAAGCAAATAAAAGAACATCCAAGTTAAAGATTTGTTCAGACATATGCCTCATAATTATACATTCATATGTGTACCGCCCACCGTTGGTGTAAATAAAGGTAAGATACAGAATTGGGGTTGAACACAGGTTTTTCTTTAAGGTCATCTAAGAGAAAAATACTCAGACCAAAAGTTATTCAACAAACAAAGAGAAAAAGCTACTCCTATCTACCACCAAAACAACAAATCAAAAGATGAACCTACCTGTCAATCTCCTGACGCATCCTATTGAGATTCCTTCTAGCACCTTCAAGTGTCTGCCTCCTCACGCTAACACTAAGCGCTTCAATGCACACATTGTCTATGTTGTGAGCCTCATCAAACACCACCACGGATTCCTTCTGCATTTCCTTGGAGATGATCCCAGCCACTTTCGGATCAAGTAGATACTGATAACTGTAAACAACCACATTCGCAAACTGCACCATATGCCGCGCCAAAAAGTAGGGACACCACCCTTTTTCCTTCCCAAACGCCCTCAAATCCTAATAACCCAACACAATTCAGACATTATTCAGAAAAGAAGTATTTCAAGTTTCATGCTTTCTCATTCAAGAAAGTAGAAATAATTAAGGTCAACAAATCCAAATTACACTCCAAAAAGCATACATATATAAATCCAAAAAAAGCCTAACTCAATTTTACAACAGAATTCAGACACCATTCCGAAAAGAAGTAATTCAAGTCTCAAGCTTTCTCATTCAAGAGAATAATACAAATTCACCACTTAAGTTCAAATCCAAATTACACTCCATAGTTCAAACAGCCAAGACAACATACATCAATTCATAAAGATTTCAAACACAAATCAGACATCTTTCAGAAAGAGGTAATTAAAGTTTCAAGCTTTCTCATCAAACGAACATACAAAAAATGAAATAAAAAAAATTCAATTAGATCAACAAAAATGTATATATACCAGTCCCTAAAGCTCCAATTGAATCCCAGCATATCAAATCCTCCAGCTTTTTCCAGTCAAAAGAATAGACCTAATTAACAAACTAGAGCTAAACAAGTCCAAATTGCATTTCTCAATAAGAAAACCAAAAAAAAAAAATCCCCATCAAGTCAGCGAGTACCGTACCTGCAATGTATACACTCCGGGGGGCAAGACGGCGGCGGAGCCAGCCTTCTCATAGCTCTCGAAGAACTCGCATGTCGGAACATCGGGATTCTCGGCGGCCAAGGCGCGGACCCAGCTGGCAGTCAGCTTCCGGCAGGCGGCGTCGACGGAGTCGCGATTCTCGGCGGTGACGACGCGGGGGTTGATGCAAAGGTTCTTGCGGGAGGAGAGGCCGAGGGCGAGGATCCCGGAGCGAGGTCCGAGGTGTTTGAGCTGGTAATCATGGAGGAGCTTGAGCTCGGCGAGGGTCTTCTCCATCTCGTGAACCGTGCGAGTGCAGTAGATGAGTTTGAGAGGGGATTGGGGTTTAGAGAGAGAGTAGCTGGTGATAAGAGAGAGAAGGGCGATGGTCTTACCGGTGCCGGTGGGCATCTCGAGGAGACAGTGGCCCCTGGCGTCGAGGGCTCGTTTGAGTTCCAGCATGTAGGCGTACTGCTCTGGATATATGTGGTCGTACGGGAAGTACACCGTCACGTCCTCTATTTGGAACTTCATCGTCAATGGTGATGAGAGGAACAACAGAGGTTTTTCTCTCTTCAGGGTTTTGCTTTTGGGATTGATTTTGAAACAGCATATATTGCGTTTCCCGACTTCCGCCGTCAAACTGAGAGACCTCTCTCTCTCTTTTCTTTTCTTTCTTTTTTTTTTTTTTTTTTTTTTTGGACGAGAGAAATTTCGTTGGAGAAACGAAATGTCGTTTTGGTCTTCATAAATTTTTTGTCGTTGATCAGAGGATCGTGCGTTAAGCCACGTCTTAAATCTTATTTACGTTAAATACGTTTGATAAATAGATTTGAATTAATGATTTAATTTGAGTTAGTATGATTTGAATTAAAATTTAAGTTAGTGATTTGAATTGTTATTCGAATTGACGTTTGGATGTGTATTTAAGTTTTAATCAAAATATGAAATAAAATTGAAATTTATGTTTAGAGAAGTAGTGAAAATAATTTTTTTAACAAATCTAATAAAATCTTAATGTTAATGATCTCAAAAAATATACAATATAGATCTTAATCTATTTTTATTTTCACTAAGAACAAAATAAAAAAAGAATCATTTCAATTGTATAACAAATGAAGAAGTTATGATTTTTTTCCTCAAATATAAGAGAGAATTTTAGTTTTTAGTATAGCAGAGATATTTAAGTATCAAAAGTTTAGGGAGTCAAAATTCTAGAATCTTAAATTCTAGATACTCAAAGGGTTGAGATTTTAAGGAAAACAAACACGTATCTAAAATATTCTTTATATCTTTATACTTAAATCTAAATTTAAGTCTAATCTAAAGAGTTTTCAAAACAAATCGTCCTAAATGCAATAAAACAAATATTTAGTCTGTCGTTTAATTGTTGCTGTCGTCTTTTGCGTGAAACGACATGTCTTTTAGATCTACTCATATCATGTCGCTTCAATTGATAAACTACAAATTTTTGCTTCTCGTTACAAAGTTCGCTGTTGTAACTTGTGCAGCAAGACAAAGGAATGTCGTTCGTCTCTCTACTTTTTGTCGGGTAGGTTGCATTCAATGTTTACATTGGCATCTTTTACTCCGGCGTTGTTATTTAAAAAATATTAAAATAATGCTTTATAGTTTTTAAAAATTCATTTTGACATCTGAGTTGGTATTTTTAACGTAAAATTTTTTTGTTTCACTTTTATTAATAAAACCTAAATTAATTTTTATAAAACTATAAGTAAAAATTAAAATAAAAAATTAAACAAAAGTCATCAAAGAGAAGCATTTATGTAAATTTATTCATTTTTTGCAATTATTTGTATTTTTTTCTTTTATAGTTCGTACAAAATAATTTAAGGTTTAATAATAAAAAGATAAGTTAAAAATTTTACGCTATAAAACACAAATTAAGATATCAAATTAATATTTTTGAAAATTATAAAATATCGTTTTGATATATTTTAAACAAAAATATTAACGTAACATTTTTTAAAAATACGGAGTACCAAAATAATAATATCTCATTTGAATCCTGCGTCTCTTTTAAAGCCTCTGAACGGCATGTTGTTTCCTATCTTTTAAACTACAAAACATGTCGTTCTATATCCAAGCTTAAAAAGTAATTGCCTGCACTGAATCTATTTAGAGTTATTTGGGGGGGGTATTGCATCTTAAAAATGGCGGAATTTTTTAGGCTCAAAAAAAAAAAAAAACAATCTTCAAGAATTTATTCAATTGATTTACAACGTAATGAATAATGAGATTGTAGCTATTTCCATTAATTCAGAAATACCGCCATTTATTTTCAGTTAGTGCCCCGGCTACCCACTTTAATTTTAATTTGTGCGACCGTTTTATGTATAGAGAATGTTTGTCGCTTTTATGCCCTTTGTTTGGTAGACGGCCATAAATAAATTGTAATACTATAACAAAAGGAAAGTAGACAACTGTGAGGATTCTTTACCAGTCAACATTACAATGGCCCCGTTTGCAGTTTGGTTTAGTAAAGACTTTAACGCTGAGAGCGTACAATATATACACGTAATGAACTAATCAAGTATGCATAGAAAAGGAGATGGTGATCATGTTGTTGTATCAGAAAATCCTCATTCTTCATTTTGTGAGTTGAATGCTAGGCCTTTGATAACATGTCGACATTGGTACCTATAATATAACATCAAAAAATCACTTGGACCTTTAGAAATCAGAGGAACAAAAGTTAATGAAACAAATACAATAACAATCGCATATAGGACTTGAAAAAATGTAAGCTAGTGGAAATTTCTAGTCCTACATTTTTGTAAATTTTATAGCAATCTGAAAGTTTTGTAGCTACGATGGTCTTCGGAAGACTCATACCAGATAAATTCATTTGGAATGGACTCCGCCGAATCAGTGGAGCTGCCAGTATGATGCTCATGATCATTATCATCCATGTCTTGATGGGCTTGGATTCTACACTTGAGCCGCACTCTGAACGGAAGAATCTGCAAGAAGAAAATTTATTTGTACGATGTGGTATGGAATGGAAGCATGCCTTCTGGTGTAAAAGAACCCACCAGAAGGTTGCAAAAAAGCAAGTAGTCTGGAAATTTAAAATCACTAATACTATAATTTCTGGTTCTGCATTAAGAGTGAAATAAGACGTTTCTCTTGAAATTTCTGGATAAAAAATGCATGATGCAATCACATGGAATGAGAACACAGAGAAAGATATTAGGTATTTTATGATGCAACATAAAGTGAAGAAACATGTTCCGGGAGAAAGATATGGCCAGAGTCAGGTCTAAAAAAAACACACGGTCATGCTAGATAACACTAGATGTGTCCATTTAACCAGCATCATTGTTTCACTTTCTTATAAAAGTAGACCCTTCATGAATTTTGATTGCCACTACTCATACAAAACCCCTCCTGCTAACTGCTAACTAAAGCAGGCATTCATATAAGAAGTAAAAGATGATTTTTGTCATCAACTTTTTGCTGCATTTAAAATCACGTTTAGGGAGAAAATGAAGCGGCAGATTCAATGAAGACGGAGCTTTGACCAATAAGAATAACTTTGAAATGCCTGCAAGATTCAATTTTCAAAAGATTGCTAAGTTAACTAACTTGAAATGAACATCTAAAAATTGGAGGAAATCAACTTTTTTTTTACAAGCATTCTAAGGAAACTACCTGGAAATGAAGCAGATCCAGCACCCATTGAGATCAGTGTCCGAATGACCTGTAAAAGAAAAATTATTTGTGCACAAAAGATAGGAATTTGAAGAAATTATAAATTAAAAAAAAAAGATTGCAAATTTGAAGAGGAAGAGAAATAAACGGGCATGAACCTTTCTTGAAAGCGCTTCTGCCGCTCTGGTTTTGGCGAAATCAAACGGTTTAACGGGCGCAGAATTTCCACGCGAAAAGCTCAACTCGTACACTTGTTGTGGTCTCAAGGGACTAGCTCCAAGAACCAAAATGGCTGCTTGGATGTTTGGAACCTCGCCGATCATAAGCTTAACCGCAGTTTGGAAATCGGAAACCGAACGGATTAACTCATCAAACCGTCTGATCCCCTGCTTCGCCTCTCTCATTTTGCTAGCGCGCTTTCTTCTCAGCGACGTGTTCCCTAGGGTTTGTTTGAGACCAATTTCCTCTAAAAATGTTAAAAATCGAAATTCTTTTCAGAACAAACGAATTTGAATCTAGAAGTTCGGAAAATAATCTCTGGCTCAAAACATACCAATTCACTGTACTCTTCAGACAATGTGTCGAATTCGAGACTGATGTCCTGCAACATGCTACATGGAAATTAGCGACATTATATTCAGGGCAAAAGAATCGAAAAGAAACTGACAAAATTTCATTCTTTTACACAAATTAAAATGTTTTAGGTTCTTATTTTCCTGCGCTTTCTGAGAAACCAAACAGGAAGAAATTTCGGAAAGGTTCGGGCGGAGCAACTTACGAAGGGATTTGCTGGTGCATGTAGAGTATGAATCCGGCGACGTCATTTACGGTGTGGAAGATCGTAGACTCGTCCAGAGAATCTGCGGCGGTCTCAATCTCCAAGCAATATGTCATCCTCTCGGAGCTTCCCTGACCCTCTTCCATGGCGGAGTAAAGGAGTGACTTCAACTTCGGTTGGTCTAAAGTCATTTGAATTGAAGTTTAGAAGGGGGAAATGGGGCTCTGTGCATAGGCCCTCGAATTTGGGCCTTGTCTACTGTGCGATTTGGTTATGGTATGAGAGCCCTTTTAGATAGGCTACCCACATCTATATCTGAAGTAAAAATGCTTGACCTATATCGTCATTTATTTTCTATTTTGGTCCCTAATAACTAATAACGAATCACGATCTATTGTGGCATTTTTATGTCTTCTTAAGGGTCTTTTTAATTAAATTTTGACTTGTAAACATTTTTTTAATTATTTTTAATATTTAAGTCTTATTTGTGTATTTAAATTGTTGAGTTTAAACGATGTGACAAATAAATAATAAAAGAGACAGTCAAAACGATTGGTCAATAGGACAGTAGATGTAAACATCTTAATAGCACTTAACTAATAGACATACCGAAAGTAACTAGAATAATATATGAAAGATTAAAGTAGGACATTTTAAAGTTTCCATCAAATATTTAACACTTAAATAACAACAAGATCAATAAACTAGATACATCAACTAACAATACACCAAACTCATTACATCCGTAAGATTTGTCGTTTAAAGCTACAGTGATTGTCTTGCTTTCCAAAGGTTAATCATACTCGTGTGTAGAGAAGTTGACAAAGCTGTTCATGAATTGGCCACTTAATCTCCTTAGTTTAGACAATAAACTTATTTGGTTAAAGCCTCCGCCTATTAAGTTCGTTGTTGTAAATAATGCCTCATATATTAACTAATCAGATTCAATGTTCTCAAAAACAAAAAGTGAAGGGAGGTGAGTAAAACAAAGTAATAGATTAAAGACTAAAATAAAAATTTTAAAATTAAAGATCAAAATATGTTTGAAAGAAACGTTTGTGAGATTAAACTTTTTTTTCATGTGTAGACAAAAAAAGAATATTATTTAAATATCACATCAATTCTGTAGTAGTCCTTCCATTCACCCTTTTAGCAAACATATACACCAAGATTAGCATTCCCTAAAAACGACTCGCTATCATAATTCAAAATTAACTCTGCCTCCTCCTGAAAAAATAAAGAGATGAAAAGAAAATTCTGATCGTTCTGAAGAGAAAACATGGTCCATGTATTAGTGTCAACAACAGAAGTAGGACAATCAAAAGCAGATTAAACCAAGGTAATAAACAATGAAAGTAGACCAATATCAAAGGGGCGAGAGGAATAAAAAAATTTTCTATACCTTTCCGATTCACACCATTATACCATAACCATATCCAAGAAAACCCAGCATTAATTTATACACTAGTACAATAACATTTAAAGCTTGAGAGGATCTGAAGCCTCATCCAATACTTGTATTTGAGGACAAGCCGCATTAGCCCACAACCAACTGAATCCCTTTCTACTCCTATTTAAACCAAAATCCTCTCTAGAAGACAGTCAAGATACAAAAGATGAAGCTTCTGAGCAGCTCTTGCCGAGACAATGAACCAAGAAACCTCCATGAGAGCATAAATTCGACCATGATGTCTCATCTGGAGGTATTTTTCAGCATGGCTCTATGCTCATCAAGACACATTATTTGACAGCGGATCTATGTAGTACCAACTACGAAAATAAAAAACCCAACTCTAACAACAAGAAGCTAGCATCTAGAACTGACATTACAAACGCACAACCTCTATATCAGATTACTGTCTCGTTAGAAGTCAGACGCCATACCGCCTCAAAGCTTTGCTTAAACTTGGCATTACATTATATGCTTGATACGATCTTCTTAGTTCAATGATGGAGCCAACCTGGACAAACAATGGTCAAAGCCCAGTAAGCATGGATGGATAAAAACAGTAAGCGGTTCTGTAGACCTGCTCAATTTAAAAGTATTATTTAGATTCACGAAAAGCATATATTATCCAATCCCTATATGTGAAACAAAATCAATAGAGCTGAAGCGATAATTTTCCATGAAAATTAAACTAAACATGTCAATATCGCTGCATCATGCAACAGTTCAATGTGTGGAATATTCAACTTGGGTTTGTAGAGATCAAAGGGTTAAAGAAAAAGAAATAAGCTACCGCAAGGCTAGGATGAGATAATAAAGTCAATTTAAAAAACAGATGAGAAAGGAAAATCTAAGAAATAATAAACAGAATGAAGGATGCAAGTTTTCCCTCTTCTTGTTTAGCAGAGTCAGACGACGGTGGGGAGGAAGAAAGTAGGTAAATAACATCTGATCCTCTAGTTCTATGATTCTAATCCAATCTGATCCTTTAGTTCTATGATTCTACCCAGCAATACATTTAACATTTTGGTAAATTGATTTTGGTAGGCCCCAAGATGAACTCTTTACCCCTTTTACTTTATTCTCCTTTTCTGATTCTTAAGCCATCCCTCTTTTTTTTTTTTTTTTTTGAAACACATCCCTCCTTTTATTTTTACTATCATTTCTTCTTCCTTTTACTCCCTCACCAAACCCAATTCGTAATACTAAAGCTACGAATTATGAAGTCAGGTAAACTTTTTTCTGCACACACCAGGCCAAAATAAATGCTAGATACTCGAAACAAATTACAGTCAAGATTGTCCTCACAATAATTAAGACTGATGTAAAACCGATTGCAATTCCCGCATTGATGCGGCGTAGATAATGATCAAGTATGCTTGATGTTGTTGCCAAAATACTTAACAACAGACCACCTGCACAATTTTCAACCAGCAAACAGTCAAAAACCACGAACAATATTAGTCCTTTAAGACCGAGAGAGAACAAAACAAAAACAAAAATAAAATAAAATAAAATAAAACCAGCCTCTTACTTTGTTTAAGTCAACATATAAATTATAAAAATAAAAAAAAATAAAGAAAAAGACAAGTATACCCCAAAAACGTGTTGATGCTTGAATCTTTGTGAGGTATTCAATGGTAGCCTTTCCAGGTTTCACATTTGGTATCCTGGCACCCATCTTATTCAAGTAATCAGAAATTTCCTTCGGCAAGTTGGCCTATATTTGAAAACAAACCTAAGCAGTTAAAAAATAGAAAGAACTATATTGACAGCTTATTGTATTTAACTCTATAATTGGTTTTAATTTTATGTTTAGAAATAAAGGCTCACAGGACAATATTTACATGCACGTAAACTAAGATCAAAAAGCCACATGGAAAATATTTTAACATACAAGAAAGGAACTTCAAAAATAAATGTTCTTCAGTGTAGGGCCAAATGCAATGGTATGATAAATATGCATAAAGTTGGGAAGAAACTCACAATGTCAAATATATTGAACAAAAAGACAAAAAAGGCATATACTGAGTAGTACACCCAAGGTTTTGCCCCAACAGAAGTTTCAGGATTCAAAATCTCCTTAACATGCTCCCAGAAAGGTGAACCAAGGAGACTGCAAGTAAATCCCGTATCAGATGGTGACCATTATACTATTCAAAAAGAAAAAGAAATACCAAGCGGAAATTCTATAAACGGCATAGTGTTATAGTGACTTTCATGAAAACAGCATATGTATTTTGATCAAAAAGAAAATCATGTAGGTGAAGGAAAAAGAAGGTTCAAATTTCAGGAATGCAAAATGCATGTGCCAATACTACTCTTCAATTCATAATACAACCTTGCAAGAATACCAGGAACGGCCAACAGATAATTAGTGGTGAGAACAGGTTGCATTCCCGCTGGATTGATATTAAAAGGGATATAGGGCTCCACTTCAGTAATTGGGGATTCATCTCTGTCCAAAAGCACAGAAAGCAACAAAAGAGTGTTGGTGAACAGCATCATCTCAAATAATACAAGCTCAAGAAGGCAGTAAAAGAAAAGAGAGGAGGAGGTGGGGTGGAGTGGTACCAGGCACTTTATGAGTACCAAAGTATTCATTAGCAACCAAACTTGTAGATACAAGTATACAACAACAACAACACACATGAAAACATCGCTCTAACAGTAATGAAGATATTTGGAGGTGGGGAAACAAAGTCTGCATTAGAAAGCATGCAGGTAACACCCGTACATTCTTTGAAGAAAGGACCAACAGACAACTGAGCTAAAGAAAACATATTACCTAGCAGCCGAAGCAAGTTTAAAACCGTAATACTGCAGCTTAACCTTCCTGCAACCTTCAGTTACCACAACTGCCCACATGGTGACTAAGGTGAAAACGCCCAACAATCCTAGTACATAGGGCCACCAATTCATTGCACTCCCTGCCATACACATTAAAGAGCTTTAAGTCAACAAATACCAAATTAAAACATATTTGACAAAATCCACAACCCGTTGACATTTGTGCACGTGTGCACACACTCAAAATTTTATTCGTTGAATGGCATAATATGAATATGCAATTCGGAATCAAATTAACTTGTTTAACTCATAGGTTTCAAAGCTAAGGATTCCTGAAGTGGCACAGTTGGCAGGGCACATGCTTCTTATTGTGGTAATTAAAAGTTTAACCTGTATTTGATCCTTACACTTTTATGTTTGTCTGTTTTAGTCTGGAGGGTCTGATAAATTTTTGACACAAGTGTTGTTGGCTTGGGGTGGGAATAATGATTCATGCCACAGGCAACATTTGCAAAGGGGTGATAGAGTCATGGGCTTGTGTGGTGGCAAAATAGAATTCCAAATTGACCTTGATCCTGACACTCGTATGTTTGTGGGTTTAAGTCTTGAAGATCTTATGGATTCATTGCATCAAGAATGTTCATCACAACTGACATATGCAGGATAAAAATGCAAACATCAAGTTCATCAAGTCACATGCCTGAGAGCCGAGACAACATATTGTATAACATTTCTGTGTAGCCCGTTAATATTCCCACACATATAATTAAACTCGAACCTTGTCCTGAAATATATAACAATGCATCAGAAGAGAGAAAATATAGGATAAATCTACAAGCTTGGCAAGGATATGAAGTTATCTAAATTAGCAATAAACAAATACTAAGGTTCTTATAATATATAGCCAACATGTGAAGACCAATACCAAATCCAGATTCCGAGATGGTGTCACAAATCCACGTTATTGACATTGCACCACACACCAATAAAAGAGTAGTCACCATCACATGTTTGACCCTGCAATATCAAGAAATCATCATAAAGTTCACCATTTCAAAAGATACATGCGCCTTGGCAAGACAAAACTACCTCAAATATACAAACACCAAGATGTTAAGTCATGACAAACATACATAGGTTGAGGTTGAAATGCCATAACAAGCCGCTACTTGACTAATAAATAACTTTATGTAACATCCACTAGAAAAAGAGAGGCCGAGGTCATTGCAAAAAGAGTGTTTCAATGGCAAATTGTTACAGGAAAATGAATCAATATTCAGATCACTGTAAGAAGAGAATCTACATGTCTAATAGAATGTTTTTCACTTGTCACAGAGAAGAGATATATCGAAAATATGGAAGTAGACGATAATCTCCCTGTAAGATTACCTGTTAGTGGCTACATAGACTGAATACGGAAGTGAATAACACGCAATGATCAGACCCTCTAATATTGCAAAGCCAAGTGACATCCACCATCTAGAATTGATGAAGGAAATTCTTAGTTTGGCAGTCTTGAGAAAACATCCACCAAAAATATAATTCATCATAAATATTTGAAGCAAGAATATTGGCTCACTGCTTGAGATGAAAACTAAACACACATATAACTCTTAATCTTCTCGTGGGCATCTAAGCCTTCTTTACGCAGCTTTACCAACGAGGGGACAATATGACAGAGCACCTGTATATCGAGTGGCAAAAATTATCAATTAGTATTACTTTTCTTTAAAAGTTTAAGCTTGAAAAAATGAACAAATAAACATTACAATGACACCATTTTTTAAAAACTATTTACACATCCTTCCCTGAAAACCCAAAAAACATTATACCTAGACCCATTTCATTAATCAAATTTGATGAAAATATACCTGCTCACAATTAATTTTTTTTCTATAATGGCCGCAATATACCCCTGTATACATTGGAATCGCTAATTTTCTAAAACTAAGTGAATGTAAATTTCTGGTTGAATTGAACTCGCTGATAACTAAACACTGAAAAAGATTTATCCTTAAAGCTAAGATTAGTGGTTTAGATTGATCAATAATAGGAGAACGCAACCAAAACACAATACAATAGAGGGAAGATTCCACTGGTTTTGGTCTCTTAACACCTCTAGTTAATGGGAGTTATGGTCAAAGGGGTACCTCTAATCAATTCTAGTCAAAGGTGCCAGTGTAATGTTTTTATAAAGTTTTTGGTCGTCCCCAAAATTATTAATTTAGGTGTCATAGATACATGAGGTGACAAAAGAAAGAAATTAACCTGCATGATAATTGATGCCATGATCTGAGGGCCAACACCAAGCTGGAAAAGGGAGAGTTTAAGCTCTCCTGCAAAATCACCTAGTTCGTCTGCCATGAAAAAAGAGAGTACGGTATTTAAGCAACAAAAGAAACACCAATAATAATAATAATAACAACAATAATGCTAACAAAAATATTGACCATACACAATAGTAAGCCTAAATAAAGGATAGTTGCCCTTTACTACCCTCTCATATCTTTCCTAATCCCAAATCCCTTTAACAACCTGAACTCCAGTCCTTGTCCTTAAACAAGGAAGAGGCATAACTTGGTTACAGAGGCTGATGGACAACTATGAAAGTGTGAATCTTAAACGGTTAGTTGAAATTCATGTTAAACGGTAGCAAATAATGATGCTATATACAGACAAACCAGTGTGCATATATGCATTTTATGAGGGTTTAAGTTACTTACCTACAGAACCAGAGACAAAGCTGAGATAATCTTGAGGTATCAACCTTCTATCAAATCCAGGAAGAGGAATGAAATATCCAACACGACTAACAACAATTAGTAATGCTGTCACAAATAACCTCCGTCGTATCTCGCTCTTGAAAAAAGACTCGGCAGCATTATTGAGGACAGAACTGATACGTACAAGATTCAGAAACCTATTTTTAAACATTTTAGGTCGGGAATGCGGGTCTTGAAAGCCATTTATGTCTTGTGAAGTAAGACCATCTGTCCCTTCATTCAGACTTGGTGAAATAGTTTCAAGATTCATAGAGCTTGTGGAAGTACCCTCAATAGTCATACACTCCCTACAGAACTGATCTGAGAAATTGACAAAGGGCTTTCTATTCACTTTTGAAATAAAAGGTCTGTCAAGAAATATTTTATGTCTTCTGCTAGATTCTACTGTATTCGCCCTATGGACAGGATAAGTAGCAGCAACGGGTGGACTGTACAATTGGAGATTAGAACCTGCAGACGTACATGTATGAATCAAACTAATCGATAATTGATTTGGATGTACACTGTGAGAATATATGTAACTATTCAAAAAGACAAAAAATTTTGCAGTGAAATAAAGGAGAGGTTCGAGTATACTCTGTGGATTCACTACAGACAGAAAATAATATACTTGAGATGCATGAATTTCTATGGGCCTGTGCAACTCTCTCTCACACAACCCCTGGGGCTTTTTCTTACCATTTATCCTAATATGCTGACAGTCAAATCCACAACAAATAAAAGACTCCAGTGACTGAATCAACGGATAAATTTCTCAAAGCTCTTACTTTTAGGAATAAAGGCATTGCTATTCAGCAAGTAAAACAAGCGCACAGACCAGACCTCAATAATGAAAATCATTACTTCACTTCTAACAAAAACAAGAACATGTAATAGTCTATACAAATTTATGAAAACGGAGAATTAGATAAGTCAAGGCACTACTGAAGCAGATCATTGCGCTTGAACAAAAAAACTGAGATAGAGAAATTTGAGAATTGAACTTAACTGGGTTATACTAAAGCATTACAATAAGAAAAATCCGCCCCAATCACCCAAAACATCAGTGGAAGAAAAATTTACCATAATTGCGGTTCAACAGGCGTCAAATACAAAAACCTCGGATAGAAAAACACGAAAACATAGCAAAACGTTGAATGTTCTTTCTCTCATTGGTTTACGAAAAAAGCAAGTGAATAATACCGTAAAGTAACTTAGGGCTAACATTTTCCTGAAAAATTAGGGTTTTGTGTTGAGTGAATATTGGTGAGTTTGAGAAGGTAACCAAAAAGAAAACATAATAAAGATCATAAATTTATTCTATTTCCTTCTTCCATTTTCTTTTTCTCTTTCGCAACGTTTCCGAGAAAGTAAGGAGTGGAAAACTGACCTCTAATCTTCAAATGTATTCTCGGTTGAGGAAAGAAGCGAGTCGAGCTGAGAAGAGTGGCTTCCATGGCGGAACTTGGAGAAATACGGAGGGAAGCAGAAAGTAACGCTGCTGTTCTTCTGCGTCCTGAACTTGTGTCTTCGTTTTTATAAGGGTCTTCGTCTCACTCTCATCCTTTAAGGTCAGAATCGTCTGGTTCTCTCGCGCAGTATGTATGCAATATTTCGCAATGTGGTGTTCCGTGATTGGCTATTTATTAATGTGTTAAATTAAAGTTTTGTGTAATTTTTGGAGTTAATAAACAAATGGCTTAATTATATTTTTTAATTGAAATATAACTCTACTTTGTAAATATTATGTATATGTCCTAAAATGATATCATTAAAATAATTTCTATGTAATTATATAATAAAAAGTGTGATATTGTTGAAATAATTATTATCTAATTAAGGATATTTTGTTCAAGTTTAATTTTATAATAAAAATTTGGTCATTTATTGTAATTTTTTATTTTTTTGCTATTTTCGTACTTGGCAATACTCATTTCATTAAAAATTCATTTTTTTCCTCAAAAGAAAAAGGGATTGATTAAAAAGAAAGAAAAAAAAGAAAGAAAAGAAATTGACTAATTAGTTATCAATCTTTTAATTTTAGCTAGCTTTGGCAACAATAGTAAAATTTTAAATGAGGTAATAAAATCATATTAAATTAGAGAAAATATAATAATTTAATAAAACTTAGTGAAGTTTTGACAACTTATAAATCGATGTATTACAACTTAGCTTTGGAATTTTATTTTAATATACTAATTGTGTCCTATTTAGGTTTAAATTTTAATTCTAACTCGTATTTTTTTTAATGTCTTAAATGACTATTTGACCTTTAATCGTTGGTCAGATGGGTGCACATAATTAATTTATGTATGGATATGGTCACTTGGTTTCTTTTATTTTTTTAGTTACACGTTTGGTGTATTGTTGATCACTTGAACATCTTGTGTGGCTATATTTCTGGATTGCTTGATAAATAAATACTAGATAAATTCCTCAATTCATCAACTGTTCTCTGTTCCTGTTTGTTCGTATAAACCATGGAAAATTGTGACACCCGTTATTCTCCTAACGGGTATTGAGGTAATTAAATTAATTTTTAGTGTATAAAAAAAAAATTGCTTCATTTAAATTTATTTTATAATATTTATTTTTATCTATTTTTAAATTTTCTAAAATTCTCCTATATTTATTTACTATGATTACTAAAAAGCCTTAGACCTTCTAATAAATCTCAAAAATGTCATATTGGCATTATGTGTGTTAAAGTCTTTAGATGAGACATAAGGATATCTTTTCCAACTACTCTTGACCCTCATTTTCTTTATTTCCTCCGTGACATGCTTCAACATGTCTCCTCTATAATTGTTTCTATCACTTCTTTTCAAAGACTTCATCTTTTCTTCCTTTCTCTTCCACGGTTCCCACACTCTTCTTCTCATTTCTTTGCTGAAGCAAAATGCTTAGAGAACTTCTTCAAGGCAGCCATAAAAATCAGCCACCATCACCTCCATTTGAGCAAGAATTTCAGTCATACCGAAGTAAAGGAACCTGTTTTGAAACCATTTCAAGCTTCCAACTAACCATAATCCGAGGTTAGAATCTTATGAACAAATTTAGTCTTTCATTTATAAATTTTCTTTTATACTAAAGGATTATTCAAATTTGCGTTCTTAAACCTAAGTATATGTTTGTTGCTATTTTGGAGCATATGTATGAAGTCTAAGTGTATATGCCCTAGACAGAAAATTTATATTGTTAAACTTTATAATACCTCTATGGGCAGTGGTTATTTCTTGAAATTCTAAGATTAAATTAAAATAAATTTTATGAATGTAGTTGTATGTTGTGCTTTAGTTTTAATTGTCCTTATGCACGCCTTAGGATCAAGGGAGTATGGAGCTAACGTTAATTGATTCCAGGATTAAGAGACTGTTGATAAGCTTAAAAGGTAGGGATTCTATTACTCATCTTTTGTAAGGTTTTTATAGAATTAAAATTGATTGTTTTGCCGCAATATATATATCTATGTTGAACTGATATTATATGATTATCACATATGAAACTATGACATGGACTCGTCTTGTATTGTACGGCGAGGAACATAATGAATTGACACATGTTATAAATTGAGAAGCATGGTTAGGAAAACTAACTCTATTGATAATGATTCAATATAGAGAAATTGTGAGACATGAAGAGGGCGACGGTTACGTCCTTGGGCATGAATACCCTAAAAGGTAAAATAGGGGGAAGGCGATGACGCTTCCTTGGGTTGAAAGTCCCAGAACACACTGTACAGGAATCGATTTGGTGAGGACTCGGGGCTTGATGTCCCCTCACCGGAACACCCTTGGAATGTTTATAGGGTGATCAAGTGCGCCCATTTGGGTTTCGATGAGTTGAGTGATACTCAATTTAACATGGATACCTAGGAACAATGATGATTGGTAATATTTGTATAAATGTGTAATTATGACACTTGGTAATGATTAACTACGGTATCCATAAGATGTGATCATAATAAACCTCATAATCTGGAATATGATGTAACTTACTAACCATGCAGATTTTAATGTGGTAATGATAGAGGTGAGTAATAGCTTTCTCTACTGAGCATAGTGTTGCTCATTCCCTTATGTTTATATCTTTTCAGGACTCACTAAGTGTGAGGTGGCTACGAGAAATATAGTTGAGGAAGTGATGTAACTATATTACATTGGGACTGCTTCAATCGTTGAGAATGTTCTTCATGATAATGTAAGCATCAATTGTTACTTTCTGTGACTGTATTATAATGTGTTGAGGGTTAAAATGATGATGACAACAGTTTATATTATTAAATTTAAGGTGCTACATTAAAACTGTGGTTTATTTGTCGTTTATATTTTTATTTTTGAGTTGAGAGTTTTCATTTAAGTCCCGGGCAAATTTTAATCTTTAAGGTTTTACTTTTATTATTTATTTTTATTTTATCTCATTAAAAACTGTTAACCCCCATATAGGGGCGTTACAGAATTTTTGGTATCAGAGCCTAGGTTCGGTTAACCTAGGGAGTGTAGCACCACTTTAAAAAAAATATATTTTTGAGATGGTTTTGAAGCTGAATTTTTATTGTCATCATCAAAATGAACCTTCACATTGATTTATACAGTCTAGAAGGATGTAACATGGAAAGGCCATAGAATGAAAATATCAATAGTTATATGAGTACAATAATTATATAGAAGGAAAGTATTAATAGTTATAAGGGAATGATAATTATATGGAATGAGTTTATAAGTAGAATGCTTATGAGAGATTCGTATAATATTTGGATCTATAAGCATATCTAATTCGTATAAACGATGAGAAATTCGTATAGATACGAGGATTTAAAAGCCTTTTGTCTCGTGAAAAACAATAAGAAATATAAGGCTTGATTTATTGATTTTAAAGTTTGACATAGATATGCCAAATTTTTCGCAATTGATTCAAACCTAAGTAATGATTATGTGTGGATTCGATGGAGCACATAAGTGTCAATGTCTTTTCTTAAAAGTTCTATATATTTGAGGAATATGATATAAGTTGAAAATCATGGTATTGAATCTTGAGAGAGATAAATGTTAGACTTTTGGTCTGTTGAGACTGTGTAAAGTCTAGAATGCATGAATCTCAAAATTGGAATATTTTGTTACGTATATTGTATTTAAGTGTATCAGTGAATCTTTTGGTTACCTACGGTTTTGTTATATGAGGAAATTCGATATGGTATAAGTAGAATTGTGGGGATTGTAGATGTTCTTAAGTAGTAACATCAAGTGTCTTTGTTCATTGATATGGTCTACGTTGAAAGACGTAAATCGTATTGATTTCAAGGTTAGTCACATTCTAAACCCTTGGTAGTAATGATGATGAATCCATTGATAGATGTTGAGTATTAGGAATAACATATGGGTGTATGCATTGTTCAATAAGGTTTTGATTAAAACAAAATTATTTGAGTTGCTGGATCATTCAGGAAGATCCTTGTTGTCGTTAAATTAGATTTGTTGTTTATAGTTAACTTTATCTATAGTGGACTTTGAATTAGGTTTAAGATTCATACGAATTGGTTTTTAATTTTATGTTTGTTATTTAACTCGTTCTAAATGTGTTAAGGCCCGAAACAACCTGACCATTTTCAACTAAGAACATTTGGGCCTAGTTCAAATCTTAAATCAGTTTGATTCACACTGTCTCTCCCACGTGGTTTCTATACGTGTCATATACAGTGGTTTAATTATTGTTTACATATACGTTTACTGTGCATAAGAGTTTATTTCTCCGAGTTCACTTTTTCTCTCTTAATTTGTTATTTTCTCTCTAAATCGCAAATCCTCTTCTTTTTCATTAGAAATTCTTCTTTTTCTCTAAAAGAAGAAGGAATTCTAGGATTCTGCAATTTACTATCTTAATTTTTCCTTTCTATTTACTCTTCTTTCATCTCATCATGGACCCAAAGTACCAACACATGAGAAAGTATTTCCCATCACTCTCCCAAAAGATTCTCAGAAAGAAATATAAGGCTAGAATTACTCGGTTGTGGATTCTTATGCGTTTTGGCATCCCTTGTGATGTGAGAATGTTGATAGAGGGGAAGATCCGTCCGAGTGACTTTAGTCAAGATGTCGGTTTACCAGGAACAGGTACCAGTCGAAGTGCAATGAAAAGAAGAGCTCGTGCCATCGTGGTCGCTTGTAACAAATGTGGAAGACAAAATTGTAACGGTAAATGTACTTCACCTGGTTATATGTCTACGAATAGAGAGGATAAAATAAGGTTTTGTAGGAATGGACTTTCAAAGGAGAACTTGGATAGCATCCATCCTCCTCTCCACGGTCACCCTAGTGGATATGTTCAAGGAGCTATTTTTAAACTCTGGCCTAAATTTTATACAGAAAGACAACGCCTCAGGAATATGGTATTTCTAGATCCTGTTTGCCAAGCCATAAGAAAACTGGATGGGGAATAAGTCATCGCTCTATAAAGGTTATTTAGTCTTTACTTATTTGAAGCAGTTTTAGCTGATGTTCAACAGTTTGTGTTTTTTCTTTTACTCAGAATATTTGCTTTTGTGTTTGAAATAATTGTGATTATTAGATTGATACAGTAAGTGTTAATATCTTATTTAATTTATGATTTTCTTAAATATATATATAATAAAATATATTATCTTATCAGACACGTTACATACGGTACAGTAATATGTTTGAATTTTGAAAAGCTTATCCAGATATTTCAAGATTTGTGTCTCAAATTTCAAAAGTTCTACAGTATTTGTCGTTTATATTAAATTTCTAGACTTGGTGTATATTTGTCAAAAAGTCTACAGTTGTGTCATGAGGGTCTTTTGTCGAATTGTTCTCAATTGTCAAAAGTTATACAATTAGAGTCTAATCTTTTTCAAAAAGTGAATCAGATTTTCTGTAAACTATCAATCACCTTATCTTACTTTCTTATCCGCACAAGATTTTGTTTAAATCTTTGGATTACCTTTTCATTACCTACTCGTCTATCTCTTTAGCCCTTTTTGTGTATTTCTCATCTTTAAAAACTCATGTAGAACCCGAAGTCTAAGTGGAGCAGACATTAAGCAACCACTTCTATAAACCAAATATGTCTACCTCCCAGTCCACGAAGAAAATAAAGAATGTCTGTGTCTTTTGTGGTTCCAGCCTTGGAAAAGATAAAGCTTATTTAGAAGCTGCAAATCACTTAGGGCAAGTCCTAGCACACAAGAAGATTAACATAATCTATGGGGGTGGTAGTATAAAAATGATGGTAAATATGGCACTAGCAGCTAGGTCTAGCGACGCTACTGATGTAAGAATTTGGCCTCATATTCCAGTTGAAGGAAACCTTTGTAAGGAAGCCATAGGTAAGGGAGAAGGAGTCAGGAGTATCCCTAAAAATTTTAAAGACATAATCTATAATTCTGATGCTTTTATAGCATTACCTGGTGGTCTAGGTACTCTTGAGGAAATATTTATAGTTGCTTGTGGGCAATTGTTGGGCTTTTATTCCAAACCTTTGGGACTGCTGAACGTAAAGGGTTTTTATGACGGTCTTTTGAAATTTCTAGATTACGCTGTGGAAGAAAACATCACTACAGAATCGGAGAGACAAATCTTTGTCACTGCTTCAACAGCTGAGGAATTGATAGATAAAATGCAAATCATACATCCAGAATCCGACACTGCAACATCCAAGCTTGAATGGGAAAGGGAAAGCCGGGAGCGGCCAATTGATTTGAATCTCCATCTGTAATCTTTTTGTTTTATCTTTGGCATGTAGGCATGTGTGTCCGTATTTCGTGTGTTACGAATAACCGTTTGCCTTGTATTCTGTGTTTCTTGTGGTACGTTGTTGTTCAATCTTTTAGATTCATTGAGCCTAATGCCGGGATGGCTGGATACGGAGTACTTGATGCTCTCGAAACGCATCCTTCTTAAGGTCCGATCTTTTGTTTATCGATGTTTTTGTATCCTCTAAGCATGCATGATATGGATAGCTGGTATACGGAGTGCCTTGTACTCTCGAAACGTATCCGTATTATGTTTGTAATGTGTAATATTCTGTTAATATTATGTGGAAGTACCAGAGTCAGTTATGGGGATATTCCATATGAAATATGAGTATATTATTTGGATTGAATGTTTGTGTCATGAGGATAGCTGTTTAATGAAAAATATGTCGGGTATGTTTGCAACTCTGAGATTCCGTTTAATATCTCTATGAGTAAGTTTAATGTATAGTTTTGAATAAAAGTGTTTGTGATATATGTTTTATGATTATGTTTTAGTTTATTAGTTGAGGTATAAAATCAAATATATTTGACTTTTCCTTACTTAAAAAGGGAAAGGAACCTAAAGATGAAGTATATAAAATTTCTCTGGCAATCTCTTTAAATGTGATTGTAAATCACAGTCCATGGACAATGAAGGACTGGAATCATGATATGGTCAATATGTATGCCTGATCAGATTCTTAGACTATTATACGGTGTTATAAGTTGAAACTTGTCAGAAATACTCTCATTGAGGGATTTAGGAGTAAGATTTATTATGCAAGTAAATAAGTGGAGATACGATGACTTAAATTGGAGGACAAACAACATTAACGGTTTAGACTCGAAATTGAATCATAATGGAATTAAAATTTTTACTAGTATTGCTAGAATTGAAATTTCGAGGACGAAATTTCTTTAGGGGGGTAGAGCTGTGACACCCGTTATTCTCCTAACGGGTATTGAGGTAATTAAATTAATTTTTAGTGTATAAAAAAAAAAATTGCTTCATTTAAATTTATTTTATAATATTTATTTTTATCTATTTTTAAATTTTCTAAAATTCTCCTATATTTATTTACTATGATTACTAAAAAGCCTTAGACCTTCTAATAAATCTCAAAAATGTCATATTGGCATTATGTGTGTTAAAGTCTTTAGATGAGACATAAGGATATCTTTTCCAACTACTCTTGACCCTCATTTTCTTTATTTCCTCCGTGACATGCTTCAACATGTCTCCTCTATAATTGTTTCTATCACTTCTTTTCAAAGACTTCATCTTTTCTTCCTTTCTCTTCCACGGTTCCCACACTCTTCTTCTCATTTCTTTGCTGAAGCAAAATGCTTAGAGAACTTCTTCAAGGCAGCCATAAAAATCAGCCACCATCACCTCCATTTGAGCAAGAATTTCAGTCATACCGAAGTAAAGGAACCTGTTTTGAAACCATTTCAAGCTTCCAACTAACCATAATCCGAGGTTAGAATCTTATGAACAAATTTAGTCTTTCATTTATAAATTTTCTTTTATACTAAAGGATTATTCAAATTTGCGTTCTTAAACCTAAGTATATGTTTGTTGCTATTTTGGAGCATATGTATGAAGTCTAAGTGTATATGCCCTAGACAGAAAATTTATATTGTTAAACTTTATAATACCTCTATGGGCAGTGGTTATTTCTTGAAATTCTAAGATTAAATTAAAATAAATTTTATGAATGTAGTTGTATGTTGTGCTTTAGTTTTAATTGTCCTTATGCACGCCTTAGGATCAAGGGAGTATGGAGCTAACGTTAATTGATTCCAGGATTAAGAGACTGTTGATAAGCTTAAAAGGTAGGGATTCTATTACTCATCTTTTGTAAGGTTTTTATAGAATTAAAATTGATTGTTTTGCCGCAATATATATATCTATGTTGAACTGATATTATATGATTATCACATATGAAACTATGACATGGACTCGTCTTGTATTGTACGGCGAGGAACATAATGAATTGACACATGTTATAAATTGAGAAGCATGGTTAGGAAAACTAACTCTATTGATAATGATTCAATATAGAGAAATTGTGAGACATGAAGAGGGCGACGGTTACGTCCTTGGGCATGAATACCCTAAAAGGTAAAATAGGGGGAAGGCGATGACGCTTCCTTGGGTTGAAAGTCCCAGAACACACTGTACAGGAATCGATTTGGTGAGGACTCGGGGCTTGATGTCCCCTCACCGGAACACCCTTGGAATGTTTATAGGGTGATCAAGTGCGCCCATTTGGGTTTCGATGAGTTGAGTGATACTCAATTTAACATGGATACCTAGGAACAATGATGATTGGTAATATTTGTATAAATGTGTAATTATGACACTTGGTAATGATTAACTACGGTATCCATAAGATGTGATCATAATAAACCTCATAATCTGGAATATGATGTAACTTACTAACCATGCAGATTTTAATGTGGTAATGATAGAGGTGAGTAATAGCTTTCTCTACTGAGCATAGTGTTGCTCATTCCCTTATGTTTATATCTTTTCAGGACTCACTAAGTGTGAGGTGGCTACGAGAAATATAGTTGAGGAAGTGATGTAACTATATTACATTGGGACTGCTTCAATCGTTGAGAATGTTCTTCATGATAATGTAAGCATCAATTGTTACTTTCTGTGACTGTATTATAATGTGTTGAGGGTTAAAATGATGATGACAACAGTTTATATTATTAAATTTAAGGTGCTACATTAAAACTGTGGTTTATTTGTCGTTTATATTTTTATTTTTGAGTTGAGAGTTTTCATTTAAGTCCCGGGCAAATTTTAATCTTTAAGGTTTTACTTTTATTATTTATTTTTATTTTATCTCATTAAAAACTGTTAACCCCCATATAGGGGCGTTACAAAAATAGAATAGGACGTTTGAATCAGATCCTTCTTCAATTTTTCTCCTTTTATAAGAATGGCTGAATTTAAATGCTCATTTCCGAAGACAAGAACATCGCACAATTGCCAAAATGTTCACAAATTCATTCGTTTCGAACAAACAATAACGGAGCTGCCCAGCACGAGGGCCTGATCTCTTCTCTTTGTTCTGTGGACTGCTAAATTAAACTAACAAACTTAGTTGACTTAGAATTTAGATAAAAAATAAATAAGCAATTATAGTTTTTTGGAAAAAAAAATATATAGTACTATTATTCGGGTTAAGAATTTTGATTCTGTGCGCCCTCATTACGAACTGCATTGGTCACTGTTTTGTTTCTGTAGCATACATTGATGTATGAGCTACAAAGATGCACAATGTGCAAAGTACTAATACTTTCTCACAAAGAAAAGGAACACAACAAAAAAGAAAATAGAAATAAAAAGAAAAATTCTATAACGTCCCTAAGTGGGGTTAACAGTTTTTAATAAATAAAATAAAGATCAAAAAATAAAAATAAATCATCAAAGTAATTTGCCCGGGACTTAAATAAAATCTCTCAAATAAAATAAAAACATAAACAAATAAATAAACCACAGTTTAACGTAGCACCTTAAATTTTAATAATATAAAACTGTCATCATCATCATTTTAACCCTCAACACATCTTAATACAGTCATAGAAAGTAACAAACGATGCTTACAATATCATGAAGGACATTCTTTGATAAATGAAACAATTCTAACATAATACAGCTACATAACTTCCTCAACTATTTTTCTTGTAGCCACCTCACACTTAGTGAGTCCTGAACAAATAAAAAAATATAAAAGAATGAGTGACAACATGCTCAGTAGGGAAAACTATTACTCACCTTTAGGTTTTTATTTTTACCACATTAAAACCTGCATGGTTAGTTAGTTCTCATCATTATTCATCAATTTTATCATATTTAATTCCGGTGGATATCTTATGATCATTCTTACTAAGTTTCATACATATATATATACACACACATTAATTAAAGATTCAATTATGCTCATCTATATCCATCGTGCAAGAGAATGTCATATCACTCAACTCAACGAAACCCAAATAGGCGTGCTTGATCACCCTCCAAACATTCCAAGGGTGTTCCGGTGAGGGGACATCAAGCCCCGAGTCCTCACCAAGTCGATTCTTGTATAGTGTGTTCTGAGACTTTCGACCCAAAGGAACGTCATCACCTCCCCTATTTTACCTTTAGGGTATTCGTGCCCAATGACGTAACCGTCGTCCTCTTCATAACTCACCATTTCTCTACATTCAATCTTTTTTTTATAGAGTCAGTTTTCCTAACCATACTTCTCAATTTATAACAACATGTATCAATTCATTATGTTCCTCGCTTATAATACAGGATGAGTTCATGTCATAGTTTCATATGTGATACTCATATTATAGCAGTTCAACATATATATATATATATATATATCTTGCTGTAAAACAATCAAGTTTAATTGCATAAAAATCTCACAAAAGATGAGTAATAGAATCCCTACCTCTTAGTGAATACCATGCTGATAACTTCTAGCTTATGCTACCAAGCTCACCACATAAGCTACAAGTACTTCGTATCCTATGACGCATAAAATTATCATACTTTAACTCAATTCCTAATCCATAGTCATATTGATTACCATCTGTTCTACTATTCTTATTAGTGAGCCATAATCATTTATATGAAATCTTTGGAACATTTTATAACACAAAACGGTAAAAAACATATGAATTTGGACTGTCCGATCAGCTTGTCGATTGATATAGTCCAGCCTACTGATCGAGACAAAATCCAGAAACTCCAGCTTTCTATTTTTAAAGATTTTGAGCTTTAAAGCTCAGTTCAACTTGTTTTAACAAATCTCAAAACATGAAAAATACATAGAAACCATAGATTATCATACCAATAAAACATATAAATCTTTTTCCCTAAATTTTTAGGCATAAAACATGTTTAAAATTCTCAAACGTTGATTTTTACAGAACTTTACAAAAACATGATCTAAATAGGAAATTGTTCAAACCCAAAACAAACACAATTCAATTTGCATGCATACAAGAGCACAAGCCCAGATCATGAAATGAAGAACAATTATAAAATCTGAACATAGTAACTTGGAATAAAGGGAAGGTAGGGAAGAATTTGGGTTTTTGGTTAGAAACTCTACCTTGTTTTCTTAAAAAAATTGTTATTAGACTTGACTTTTTGCTTCAGGAAAGAGATCCTAAGTTGAAATAGAACTTTTTGATCAGATTGAGAAGGTGAAGGAGAGAGACAAAATAGAAAAAGGGGGAGAAAAGATGAGTGGTGTGAAATGTGGGGGAAAAATGAGTTATCTGATATGTTTTAGGAGTTTGTGGCTTTGGGCATATGAATGAATAGTCTTATTGGGAGACTCAGAAAAAAAAAAAAAATCCCCTTTGTGGGGAACCAAGGCATGTGACTTGTTTGATTTAAGTCTTATCTTTTATTTATTTATTTTCTTTTTAACCATTACACGTGAAAGACAATAAAAGAGGGTCTACCATGGCCCATTCGTAAATATACCAAATAGGTATAGGAAATTTTTGAAAATTCTAAAAATAAGTAGAAATAAATATTGTGAAATAGATTTTAAATTAAACAAATTTTTTATTGGCACACTAAAAATTAATTTAATTACCTTAATACCCGTTAGAAAAATAACGGGTGTCACAAATTCGGACGTTCCAAAAGTATGATTATGTCTACGATGATCGGGTACGTAAAGAAGCATGCAATTAAGATGATAATTTCATGATTTAGGGGGGAAAAAGAATAATTGAGCAAGTAAAATAGCCTTTTTAACAAAACTAATTCTAATCAACTTTTTAGTTAGAAACAGTGTAAAGCTCTCACATTGCTGCATTGTAAAGCTCTCACATGCTACAGTATTTACGGTTCTATTTAATGGATCTAACCATCGTGCCAGATATCCTAGAAGAGAAAAGAAAAGATTTCGTTATATTATATTATTTAGATTACATTAATACATGATCATCCAGGTCATTTAACAGCACAGGCACTGTTTAACAGATCTTAATCTGCCATTTTTATGTTTTATTATGCTTTGACATGTTGGAAGATACAGGAAACTAGCTAGTAAGTCCATTCCTTTGGAAGAAACAATTCTGGAGAGGAACTTCTTTTTTGGGAAATAACGAAGCATTGTGACGATGGCACGTCCTTAATATTGCCTTTTTTATTTTTCACTGACATGATTCGTTCTCCAACTTTTCTGTTATTTTTGGGATCTGAAAAGTATAATAATAATGATTCTATCAGACGTTGTACATTAATTATTCTTTTAGTTAAGTACTGAAAAAAAATATATATATGTATATCTAGATATATTAAAATCAATACTCTATAATGCAAAAGTTTATAGAGTGCATGAACCTTGTCGAGGCGAAATTTGGAGGCCTAAAGCGTGCACGTTGAGATTGAGAGCCTGAACCACGCGTGAGGGAAGGAGAACAGGAGCACAAGCTGCACCAAAGTGTACAGAAATATTAATATATATAGAAATCTACATAAAGTTACAAATTCACGGTGCAAATAATTTTTCATGAATACTAGGAAAATGGGTTTTTTTCATATTATTTTTAATAAATACCTCGCCTATTGTTAAAGTAGGAAAACAACGGTTTTTTAAATGGTTTTGGTTGATAGTATGACTGATTGACTTGGTGGTCAATAACTAATAAGGTGTTTGACAGAATGGTTTAAACTTTTGGTTAGAACTATTTTTACTGTAACATGTGAGAGCTTTACAATGTAGCAATTTTTTATTGTTACTGTAGCATGTGAGAATTTTAGATTATTTGTAACTAAAAAAGTAGCATAACCACTTTTGCCAAACACCTTTTAAATAACAGTTACTAGTCAGTGTTTAACTAATACCACACACCAACTTATCAATCAATCACTGATTGTCCAATATATCAACTATTTTAATGGCCACTTATCATTTTCATCTAAAGAAATGGACATTTGTTAAAGGATTTGGTCAAAACCACCTAATTTCTCAAGTTTAAATGTATTGCATAATGTTTGTCTTAATACAGTTCCATATGTATGTGTGTATAATATTAGACTATATACTACTTGAAAATAAATTGCAGTTCAGTAATTAGTACTCAGTTTGCATGTCTATAACTAACTAGTACCAACGTAAAGAATTGATGATATACCTGGCTTTTTATTGCTTGGATGTACGTTGGTGCCTGTTCTTTGTGGAAGAAAAACGCCTGTACCACATGATTTTTGGCCAGAATCTAGGAAAATAGCTTGCATTCCCGGTCCTCCAGATGCCCAATTGTGCACAAATTTCGGTCTATAAGGAGGCCTTGGACTAGATTTTGAGTTGTGCTGGGACATTAGACATATGTCAATTTCCTCGGATCACCAAATATATATGGTGAATTTTCATATAAATATTGAAGAAACGTAACCTATTAATATTGTTTTGTGTTAACATTTAATTAAGGGGCATTTTGAGAAATGGCCTCCGGCCAAATTTTTTTTGGGTAAATAGACCACTTATTTTTGGACAGTTTTTGGCACAAAAAAAAAGGTTTTTTGGACATCAAAACGGTTCCAGTTTTTTTTTTTTTTTATCATGTTGAGGTTCCTTATTCTGTTACAGTCATTTTTCTTATCTTGTTGAAAAAAATTGAGACAGTTTACCTGTACAGAAAAGCGTGTTTTTTTTGTTCCAAAAAAAAAAAAGAGGACTTTTACCCAATTTGAAATTTTTTTTTGCCCTTTCATCAAAATCTTCCTTTAATTTTAGAATGCTCTTAAACCCCACGCGTGATATTATTAAAAAAAAAATGTGCGTGGTATTGGGTAATCCTGACAAAAAAATAAAACAATATTAAATTTTATAAAAAAAATACAAAATTACTTTTTTTAATGTTAAAATATTAATTCCTTATTCCTAACGGAGTCTCTACTCCCTATAGATTTCATTCGTATAAAAACTAATGTATGAAGTACTAATTCGGACGACTACTTGAATTAGTAAATTATTTTCCATGGAAATTTTTGAAAGGACACGTTAATTTTTAGTACTATACAATTAGCCAGATCAAATCTAATCTCACCGCAATATATATGTGTGTGTGTATGACAAGTTTAATCAAGTCCCTACCTAGATGTAGAAAATTGGCTTGAGGCAACACAAGTGATGTTTTCACTTGCACATTTCATTTCATGATCCTGAATAGATATTTCTATTAGGGGTATAAAATAATTTCTTAGGATACTAGCTAATTCACATTAGAAAGTCTTAAGCATATCATGACATATCTTATAATAATACAAGAGAACATACTCTTTTGTCATGCCATACTATCTACAAGTAATTTGCCATTTTGATTGAAGAAGGAAAAAGGAAAAGAGTTGTTTTTCTTAGCTTAGCAATGATAATGTCTTATTTGTGTTTAGATTAATTCCTGGATAAAGAATTATTATCCCCCAAAAAGAGAATATTTACCAGAAAAAACGAGAACTGGGGAAAAACAAAATGAATTATTCCCCTCTATAATTATATATGCCGTTTTCAAATTGTGCAAGACTATTTTCCCAATTGCTATGCGACCCAAAATAACAAGACAACACTGACACCTTAGTTTCACCAATTAAGCTTAGACTGGAAGCCATGGAGGTAGTTAATTAGTAATAAAAACCATGATCGTTGCAATAGACTCTTTCTCTCTCTCTAAATTGTTTTTTTCCTACGTAACTATAAGACACCCAAATGGCATATAGAATCATTCCCAAGTAACTTGAAAGTTGAATATATATCTCGTTAGCCTGGAGATATGTATAATATCAATCAAAATTTATGCAATTTGTTCCTTGAGACATATATTAATTTCAAATGACCCCTTTTTTTAATAATGAGAGAAAAGAAAATTCAAAGTCATATTTTCATAATTTTTATGATCTGCTTTCCTTGATTAAATCGAATAGACCTGTAAATAACTGAAACTCTCAATATTTGATTAAAAAAAAAAACTAGGTACATTTTCCTCTGATAAGTAACTTCATGACTAGCTAGATTGCACCCATATTTAATTGCGGTTGTAAATATGACGTCCAAACAGGACTATGACAACTAATTTCTATTTTCTATCACATCATGGAAGTTAAACGTTTCACCCTTCTACTATTCCATAAATCTCACTCTGCCTTTCTAAAGATCCTATTAAGCTGATTGAGAACATAGTTTAAATTATAAAATCGTAGTTTAAACTAATTTTAATTGCTATTATGTTTTTTTATAAAATTTAAATTTTAAACTTATTTTTATTCGAACTTTTAATTTCTACCACGTACCGTACAATCAACAAGTCATATCATACACATCTTCAATTTCAAAACTCCTTTCGTTTTCTAGTCTTAACCATATTTCAGACCTTTTATTTCAGTGTTTTCTTTTACAAATAATTTGAATCTCTCTTTAAACTTTTTGTTGAAACGTAATAACCAAACGAGCTCATAACAATTACGGCAAACAAATCGCATAAATTCTTCAAGCCCACAAAGTTTACCTCCCCCCTATGTTCTTATCAAAAATATATGTGTGCGCGAACAAAAAAGAAGAAAGAAAAAATGAAGAGACGCGAGAGTTGGAATATTAAAGTGCGTACCAAGGGAAGTTCATCGGCCGGCAATGATCTGATCACACGACGGTGATGGCGGTGATGGAGTTGCTGCTGAAACGGCCTTAAATGTGTCTATAAAGCAACAATATAAATATATATATATATATATTTGCGCAAATTACAACAAAAACACTTTAACAAATTACAAAAATAGCAAAGATTGGGAAATATATATATATATATACACACACACAATATATACCTTTGTTTCACATGCCTCATCTAGAACCTGAGAGGGAAGCCACAACATTCCTTCTTCAAAACCAATTTCTCCTTCTTCGGCAGCAGCCATATTATTGCGTGTGTGTGATTAGAGAAAGTTTTCAAATTTTGGTTCTTTTTTGTGTCTTAGAACACACAGAAAAAAAGAGAAAAGAGAAAAGAGGTTTAGGAGCTCCAACTTCCGAACTGCAACGCAACTAATAAATAGTTAACTCGGAGAGCGGCAATCATAGAGAGAGATAGAGGGAGGAGAGAGAAATTGAGGGAGGGAAACCGCTTTATGAACAGCGCGTGCCTGTCGAGTTTGAATCCTAGGGCTTGAGAAACGACGTCGTTTTTTGTTGTGACATTCACTCTCGCCGCATGCGAGTGTGGTAGCGGAAAAGTTTTGAATGTAGAGTTATTATAATTGACCTTGATCTTGGATATAATTACTCAAAAAAAAACCCACGTACGTTGGCGACTGTTTGTCGTCGGTTTTTTTGCTTATGGCGAATTTTCAGTTTTGGCCTTTCGATTTTTGTTGCCAGATTGAGCATGTGCATGACGACCGTAAATGGAAAGTAATTGATTGCTTTTAACATGCAAGATTTTATTGTTATTATAATATATGTGTGTTTTATATTGTTTGTAACTGAAAAAATGATGTAAAACACCACTGCCAAATACCATGTTAGTTTAGGGATACAAGCTTACATGGTTATATTTGTCTCTTTAGTCTTAAAAAAATATTAAATTTAGAACTTAAACACTGTAGTATATAAAAGATTTATATTATTATTGTAACATATTTTTACTTAACACTATAATATGTGAGAGTTTTATATTATGACAGTTGTAATTTTGACGTTAAAACTTAATTTTTAAACATTTTTTATATTCTAATCACTTGCCTTTATTTATTTGACATTGTTTTTATTATGTTGCTTTAGTTTTTTACTTAATATATAGTTGCTTGAGAATGCATTGACTGACCTTCTAAAAGACTTTTTGAGAAGATATGCAATCAAGCCTACTCAATATCTTATCAAACTTTATTAATCTAATTACACCATTTTTGTTTATTAAAAAAATAGATATCATTTTTATCTCGTTAAAATAGATGTCATTTTTGTTTATCATTTTGTTTTTTGAAGTCTATTTGTTCTATTGATTGAAACATAAGCAAAAAATTTTCTAAAAAAAATGCCAAGCAAAATAATGAATTTTTTTCAATAAACAAAATAACGAATTCATTAATATCTTGTCATGTTTTTTTCTTTTTTTAATTCAAATTTAATTCTATTTTCCCTCCATAATTATTTTACCCAACAAATAATCCCAAAAAATGTGCTCTGCGAAGATCATGATTTATTGGAATAAAACAAAAAATCAAATACATATATATAGATATATATTTCCCTTTTTTCTTCCCAGCAAAAGAATGTCCTGCGGGGAGATGAATGCCATTTTATCGAAAAACCTGGCCCGACTCGTGAACAAGATACCAAAAAAAGAGCCGAAACAGTTTAGCCCCAAATAAGGACATTTCAGTCATTTACAGCTCAAAGTCATGCGGACGTGGATTGGGTTGGGTTGGGTTGGGTTCGGTGAACCTCTCTCCGCTTCCTCTTTTGGTTGTTGCAGTTACTCTCTTCACGTAAAGCCCTGATATTGCTTGCTCCATTACCCATCTTTTTTAAGATTTTAAATTTATTAACAAGAAAAGAAAAATCCTATGCTAGTTTTGGTAAATTTTTTCAAATAAAATTACAGTTAAACTACTTTTTTTTAAACCACACTTATCCGTGTATGCATCGACTAGTGCCTCTTATGCTTAACCACCATACCAACCCTCCCATCACCACCTTGAAAATGTTTCGTTTTGAAAATGGGTCCCACCTTTTAGATTTATTTATAAAAAAAACTATATTAAAATTAAGGAATATTTAAGGGGTGATTCAGGTCTACTTTGTTTATATATATTGATTGTTTGGTCTGGTCGCTTTTGTTCCTTTTTATATTTGTTTTTTTTTTTTTGGTAACTCGCTCTTTCTATTTTAAGAAAATTGATTGATTTGAGGTTTTGATTTTATCATATTCTAATTTTGTGCCCTCTTTTGGTCACCAATATGATTGACACCCTATAGCAGATGGCAGTACTAACCCTTGTGAAGCTCGCAACCGGTTCCTAAACCATATGTATTTGATCTTTAATTTATATAATATAGTTGAGTTATTTTTATAAATATGAATATGATATAGTTGAGTTGAAAAGTATAGAAGGTCTGCAATAATCCAACCAAATTATAGTAGGTCAACCCCGGACACAATAAAGTTTTGTCCATAAACCATTTTAGCTTTTGGAATGCAAGTATATTGCTGAAAAATGTTTGGTTTCATATTCAATTACATATTGCTGGCAATTTAGCCTAACAAAATCGCCATTTTAGAGAGGTCGGCGTGCTAAAGAAAAATCTAGCAACTTTGGAATGAGATTTCCGATTTAGAAGGTCCTATATATAGAAATCATTAGCCCTCAAATATATATATATATATATATATATATATATATATATAATTCATTGACATGGTCTACCACCATATTATAGGTTTTTTTTTTTCCATGTTTTCTTTATAATTGATTGTTCAATGTAAATTCATATAAAATTTAACAAGCAAACGGATTTAGTGAAACTAAAATAAATATAAAATCCTTAACGCGTAGTTTTTAATCTTCATTTTCACTAAGGTTAAAGAAATTCAAGTATTGGTGTCCATTTGGCCTCGGGCCAACAGAAGAAGAAGAAGAAAAAAAAAGGTCAGATGACAGGATCTAACTTAGCCTGACAAGCCAAGAGTTAGCTCGGCTACAGCCGCATTTTTATATCAAAATATAATGAGAAATTTTCATAAATGTTATTTTTTAAGATTTATTTTTTATAAATACTATACGTATTTATTTGTGCTACAACTTAACATGTAATATGAATGATATTATGGCATGATTTTTTTAAAATGTTGCATGATAAACACAGCTTTTAAAGGTGTGGCACTACATATAATTTTCTCATATATATAAAACTTATATAGGCCGAATCAGCTCGAGTCTTAATGCCAAATAACTAGGCCTAATTTGGCCAAAGACTTAAGTTAGGCTAAGCGTGTGGGCCACAAATTGATTTATTTAGTCCAACTCAAATTGACACTTTTACTTTTCAGTGAGTATTAATATTCATTGTGTTTCAAACATAAAAACTCATTTTGGAACTCATTTTTCGTCATACCATGCAATGTTACCTAGAGCATCACAATGCAAGTTCTAAATTAGTGTGTCAACACCAAATTTTAGCATTTAAGTTGAAAAATTACTCTTTACTATATGATATAGTGGCATTTTTGTGTTAACTTTGATACATGATATATTTAGTGTCAAATTTGACATATGGTTACTATTGCATTAATGATTTCATTCAGTCATTACAACATTGTTATTTTCATTTTATAGTGTTTAAATGTAGATATAACATTTGAAATAGTTATTATATATGCATTGCATGACTAAATACAATTAAACTATCGCATATGTGCTAAATTTATGCTTTTTATTGCTAAATGTAGTATTGGCATTGATCATGAGGGATAAATTCAATAATTTATTTGACAACAAAAAAATAAATGGCTCAATGGTTAATTCCTCGGCTCAAATATTGAGTGGACCAAAGTGATTTCGACCCAACAAAAGACTAAGTTTAATAATACCACGAGAGTAATGTTAGAGAAACTAATTTTGATCTCAACTCTTATACCGACTCATGAGTTATCATTAATTCATTGGTAGATATAACCTATTAATATGACAATCTTTAAAACACCAATAAAAAAAATATGACAACTCATAAGTTGGTATATAAGTTATGATTAAAGTTGATGTCTCTAGTATTTTTTATGTCATAAAATGATGCAAGCTAAATAGATTCCACCTTATTGGAATTACTATAAACCTAATGTAGTTGATCTTTCTTGTGTCTCGAGGGAGGATGTAAGAATTGGAGCTATTGTTATTAAAAATAGAAAAAGAAAACCTACTTGATTTGTCATGGTAACTTTGGCAAAAAACTAGAAGGGGTTTTCTTCCGTACATACCATGCTTTTCCCCCACTCATGGAAACCATATTTTTAATTTTGACTCAAAGTTAATTGGTTGTGTGAAGAGATGTTATGGTCATACCGTAGATATGAGCGCAGGGGAAGATTGCACTTTAATGACTTCCTGCTGCTGATTTGGACAAGGAACATTTGTCTAAGGTCTTTGTTTTGATGCTCAAATTACGGTTTGAATTATTTTATTAAAATATTTTATCTCACAAAAATTTAAATCTTTATTCAAATACTCTATTCAAATACTTGAACTAAATAAACCATAACTATTCATTAAAATTATTTTTATTATAATATAAAAAAATTATATTATAATAATTTTTTATTATAATATATATAAAAATTTTATATTATTTATAACGGAAAAAATTATCATGACCGTCAAACATCTTTCTAGAGTCGCCCAAACAATTTGCTCTGCTGCTTGTAGGACCCACTGATAATAAACCTTGACTGTCCATCGCCACCCTAGCCAGATCGTTTTTGGAGCTCTGTAGCACCACTCGTCGCCGAAATCCTCTTCCTGTTTTCATCATCCTCTTGCTCGTATCATCCATCTTCAGACCTTGCACTCACTTGTCGGAATGTCGTTGCCCTCCACCCTAGCCCCTCCACAGTCGTCGTTTCCCCACTCAGATTTCTCTTATTCTCAAATCTGTTTGTTGGAGATTTGTGAAGAAGAAATTTTTTTATTTAAAACTGCGAAACAGTATAAAAATCTAAATTCTTTTTCTTTTTCTTTTTTCATTCCAAACCTAAAATTTTAACTGCTAGTAAATTTGTTGATCCTAGCCTCGTTCTTAGACAAAATATTAATATTTATGTTGTTTTCTTCTCCTCGTATCATATACGCGAGAGTGGTAAGAAAGTACGAAAAAGAAAACAAATCCTATTTAAACTCTTTTATTTTAACAAGTTACATAAGCCTCACATTTTGAGGTTAATAATGCAGCCCTCTTTAACTTTCTATGCTCTTTATATGGATGAGGGACAGTTTAATTGGAGGTATACTTTTCACCTGTGTAAGTTGTCCTTATATTCCTTGCTTCGATTTAATCATAGCAATTTATGTTTTATAAATAAATTAATTAGATTTTTTTGAGGAAAACCAGTGATTAATTCACATAGGTTGTAGCAAACGACAATATGAGCCATTGTGTCCGAATATGTCTATTAGTTGAGCTAAGACCTAACCATGTCAATTGATGGCAAATTTACCTTAGAATGCCTTTCAATTGTAGGGGCGTAAAGATAAACATAAAAAAATTTATTGTGCTCAAGTTCTCTTAATCATATATCAACTTATAAATGACGAAATTCTAAGATTTTAGGAGAAGGTTATTCAACCAAATAAGTGGGTTAGTTAGTATAGAAGAAATTCTAAAATTCTTTAAATTAAATTGGCTTCTAAGAGCTAGGTTATGGTTGTTGGTTATTTTATTTTGCTTTTGAGATATTTTGATTTATATTACGAATATTAGAGTCGAGGAAGTCGACTTTTTTCCTTACTTTTGTCCACAGCCTGATACTATGGATCTTGGGTCTCGACCCCTTATCACCGCAGATATGAGATTGTAGGTCAGACATGGTGTCGTGCCTATCACTAAAGGTGGAGACTAAGCGGCGGCTTCCAGTTGTGCAAGGTGTAGCTTGTGTGTAAAAGGTTTGTGACGTGGGGATTTTGTCCCAGGTGGTGTGGCGTTACCCATCTGATGGCTTGTGGTCGGTGGCTGTTTTTCTTCTTTGGTCCTTTGGCTCAAATTTGTAGGCTTCGAACTCTGTCTTGGTGGTTGGTTTGTGGCTTGCAAGTCTCTCTGTGTGACAAAGTTTTTTTTCGTTATTTTTGTTGTGGTTGTCTATCTTTAAGAAAGGCATTGATGTTTTCGCCTTCTTGGTATGTTGTTTTATTGTTTTATGGTGATTTTACTTGTGTAATAATTGAGGTAATTTTTCCACTTTTCAGTGTTGTTTTTGTGTCTCATCGCAAGAGTTGTTATTGGTGGTGACCTTTGTGATTTAGGTCTTCTAGTCTTAATTAATGAAAGCTTTCCATCAATTGTAAAAGTATTGTTAAAAAAGCCATGTATGTTTGATTGTTGGTATCTTTTTATTAGATTCTAATGCGCTCTTGTTCCCTTTGTGTGTTTCATTAAAATTGATCGATAGACCCTATTTAAGGTTGGGATTATGTTTTCTTGTATTGCGGGGTCATGGTTGCTGTTAATTTTGTGTATTTCTTTGATTTTAAAATTGGAATGCAATCTATCTATCAAGAGGAGAAAAAAGGCCCGAGGCGCTCATGATCAGGTGCAGCTGCTTGACATTTGCTCACGTGCGGCAACACCATCTTTGACCGCTCATTTTAGTTCAACGGTAGGCTTTTATTCCTACTGAGAAAAAAAAAAAAAAAAAGGACTCGTTCCCTGCGTTGGATTAGACGTTCCCCAAATTATCGGTAAATTACACTGTTAACAATCGCAAATCAGCCGCGTAATTAGTACCTCAAAACCCTCTCCACTCTCCCCAATACTCGCTCTTCGTGCCATGCTCCGTCTTACAATCCCTCGCCAATGCCGACCTCCGGCCTCCGGTCCGGCGTTCTAGTCGTCGTCACCGGCGATCGTGGCACCGGAAAGTCGAGCTTGATCGTCACCGCCGCCTCGGAATTGTTCCCTGAGAACGTCCCTCCCGTTCACCCTCCGACTCGCCTTCCCGCCGATTTCTTCCCCGATTTCGTTCCCGTCACCATCATCGACACCTCTTCAAGGTCCGTCTGCGCATAACATATATATATATATATATATATATGTACATGTGTGTGTGTATACACACGCACATATACCAACGCACGTAACGAATGTGATACTCAGTGAATTAGATTTTGTAAAATTTCCACGTTTGTTCGATCTCGTTTTGCCATAACGATTCTGAATTCTTCTTGTTCGAACTTCGCCTCATGTGTATGGATTGATTTATCAGCTTCTGTTGTGCTTGCCTTAATAGGTGGTGCAGAATTATGTGGATTAAACTTGTTTCTTTAACTGTTTAATGTGATTATGTGAAGCTGATAATAGTCTGATTTGTTACCTTTGTAACGATACTGTTCAATTGAGGGTTGTAAAAAGGATTATAATCCTTTGATTTATTAAAAATGGAAGAAAGAAAAAAGTCCTTGACAGTAAATTTCTTTCCCTCTCAGCATATATAGCATAAATTCGAAGTTGATGTTTCTCTGGTACTGTGTATAATGCTAGCTTAGAGAGTAGAAGTAAGCGCAATGAAGAGTTGAGGCGAGCTGATGTTGTGGTGTTAACATACGCATGTGATCAACCGGCCACTCATACTCGTATTCGTACTTACTGGCTTCCTGAACTTCGTCAGTTAGAGGTTCGTAATTGTGTTGTTGATCAATGACTTTGTTTCGTAAAACAGTTTTCATCCTTAATGGATAAACGAATTAGATTATTATTTTTTTAATGATAGGTGAAGGTGCCAGTTATTGTAGTTGGTTGCAAATTGGATTTACGGGATGAGCATGAGACAGTGACCATAGAGGAGGCTATGATACCTGTTATGGTACAGTTCAGGGAAATTGAAACTTGTACAGAATGCTCTGCAGCTACCCTGATTCAGGTATAATGAGATTCCTACACAATTTGTTGCTCTCTCTTTCTCTCTCTCTCTAGCTCTCTTAAAACATAGGTGACCTTCAGAAGTTCAAATTCATGTGCTTAAATTCTTGAATAGTGGCTTTTATTTGATTGAGTTGTTGTTCAGATTTTCTCCATTGTTAAATTGCGTTGTATGCCTTGGCCTTTGGAAAAGGAGTGCCAGCATTGTCAGCACCAAGACTACATCATGTTCCTTACCATATCTATGATGGTGAAATGCAAACCTAATTCACCAAGGCGAGATAGAGAATTCTTGTTTTAATCTTTATCTTTCCACCGCTTGTTTCGGAAGTGAAAATAGAGAAGTTAAAAAGCACATCTTTCTTTGTGATCTGGAGAAAAAAATAATGAAGCATGCTAGACTAAGGCTGCTCAATAATATTTGTATCCCTTTGTTTCATGTTTTACCATGTTTTATCTACTATTTCCATTGATGGATCCTCTAACAACATGATTTTAATTCTCAAAGGGTGAAAAGGTGACAACTTTATTTCAACATATCTAATCTTCTGCTTGATTCCTGGTTTTGACAGTAATTGATCAAAGTGCAAGCATTATGTTGCTTCATTCTAGGTCCCTGAAGTATTCTATTATGCTCAAAGAGCAGTATTACATCCAACAGCCCCATTGTTTGATCTAGAAAGACAAACGTTGCAACCTAAATGCATTAGCGCATTAAGAAGGATATTTATCCTTTGTGATCGTGACATGGATGGTGCCCTTAATGATGAAGAGTTGAATAAATTTCAGGTTTCTTCTTCTTCCTTTTATGGTTTATATTGGTTTATCGTTCAATTTCCTTTGGTTTTTGAAATTCTTTATACATTATTATTATTATTATCATTATTATTTGTAAATCGATCAGGTTACATGTTTCAATGCTCCATTACAACCTGCTGAAATTGTGGGTGTTAAGAGGGTTGTAAGAGAGAAACTACCAGATGGAATTAACCAGCTTGGTCTTACTCTTAGAGGGTTCCTTTATCTTCACTCTCTTTTCATAGAAAAAGGACGCCTTGAGACAACTTGGGCTGTCCTCAGGAAATTTGGATGCAACAATGACTTGAAACTCAGGGATGATTTTCTTCCTGTTCCATCTAAGCGTTATCCTGATCAGGTAAGTATGAACATTTTGAGGCAAGGACATTAGTAGAATTTACCTGCTGTAAAGTCAAAGTATTTTTTTTGAACTATAGTTGATTATTATGCATCTTCAAGGTATAGGGTGTCACTAGAAGGGGTTACCTATGCCATATTGTGTGTTTTGTTAAAGTATCAATGAATAAACTTGGTTATTATCCTAAGTATTTAATGTTGACATGCCTGCTATATGTTATTTGTGGCCCTCGTATTGATTTCAAATTAAGAGTTGGCACTGAAATTTTATTCGTTTTCATGTATAACATGACTTGTCCTTCCAATGGCCCACATTTTATATATTTTTTAAGTTCATAATAGTTGCATTCGTAATGATCACTTTTGTTATTCCAACTGTAGTTCTGATATATCATAGATAAAGGTTTTGATTCTATTTTCTGCTTTTCATAATTTTTTCTTTATTGTTAGAAGAATTTTTCCTTGAAAATCTCATTTTGTAGGCCATGGAGCTAACAAGTGAAGCTGTGGAGTTTCTCAGGGGAATCTTCCGGTTATTGGACACCGACAATGTATGTCAAATTCTTGTTCTATACATTTCAGTGCAATATTCTTTACTTATTGGATAAGACGCTTTTTTTGCTATTAACATCTGTTATTGAATCTCGGAATTCATCGTGGAAAATTTAGGATGGAGCGCTTCAACCCGCTGAGATTAACGAACTCTTTTCTACTGCTCCGGAAAGATAATTAAGCTATTTGATTTTCTTCCTTTCTGCTGCAGTTCCACGGCATGCTTAATCAATTATCCTATGCTTGTATCTTAACATTAAACCTTGCCATCTTTTCACCCTCCCCAACACAAATATCTTACTTTTATTCATCATTTTTATTTTCTAGACCATGGAATGAGGCTCCTTATGAGGATACTGTAGAGAGAACTGCTCTGGGTAATTTATCTCTTAATGAGTTTCTATCTGAGGTCTGTATGGTCATTATTAATTGGTAGCTTATACTTGCCGTAGACTTTAATTGCTGTTTTCTCAGATGTGGTTTCCTTGCCATAGTATCAGAAGTTCCTCTAATGTCAGTGATTAACATATATGTAGTCTGATGCAACACATATCGGGGAACAAATCATGTGGAAATTGGATATCATATTTTGGGCTTGAAGACAACTGCTCTAGAAGAAAAGTCAAATTTCATTTTTAGAGGCTTTAAATTAATTGAATTAGCAATTTCACAATTAGGATTTTTTTCTATCTAATGATTGGATCTAAGAAAGTCAAATTTAAGTGTTTTAATTAGATCAAATATAAAATTATTTTCATACTTTATTTTCCTTTATTTTCAATTTTCAGAATTATTTAGTTTTCGAGTTTCTATTTGGGACAGATTAACCAATGCATTTGTTAATATGTAAGAAGGTATAATTTGTATGTAGGAAAATAAAGTGTTAACTTTTTTTATTTCCCACCTCTTTGTTGAGTGGTTGAAAAGAACATCTTAGTAGATGCCTTATTGTCCGGTAATCCATGATAATTAATGGATTTTGGGGAGGTTGTATCTTTTTTTGTGTGGTGTCTTTCTCGTTCACCTCTGCTGCTACATCGTAATCCCTCAGAGATGAAATACCTTCAGGTCCTAGACGCCTATGGTCAGACTTTATTGTAATAATGGTTAGAAAAGTTGTTTCTATAAACATTAGTTTTAGATTATAGTGGAGACTTGAATGGTAGTTTGTTTGTTTTAATGAAAGACGCTATATTCTGAATCAAGAAATGGATCATTGACGCACTTAATATAAATAGTCTGTTTGCTCCTCTACATATTTTATCTTTAAATATATTTTTTGTTTTTTGTTTTGTTTTTGTTTTTGCTTTTTTGCTTTTTGCTTTTTGTTTTTGTTTTTGTTTCTTTTTTTTTTTTTAATTAGCTATCTGTAATTATATGTGTCATTAACATGTGGTTGCAGTGGGACCTTATGACACTACTAGATCCATTGCGTAGTTTGGCTAATTTGGTATACATTGGGTACAGTGGTGATCCTGCTGTTGTGAGCACTAATGATGGGAGCATTCTTACAACCAGACCACCAATAAGATTCACCTATGCGCGACGTGGCACCAAGAAGAAGGATGAGTTGGCAGGAGCTCTACCTAGAAGAAGGGAAGGGAAAGAAAGAGGTGGCAGGGACGAGCAAATCGTGGGCAAGCAGCCTGCATGTGAGAGGGTCCCGAGAATTTAGCAAATAGTGGGACAGCAGCATATTTGTGTGAATGGTCCCGTAAATTCAGGAAGGAAGGAGTGTGGTAGTTAATTTGTTGAGGTCTCGGGAGAAGAGTGAGAAAAGGGGGAGGCGTTGAGGATTTAAGAAGGTGGAGAGAAGAAGGGAAGGCAGGAAAATTCTAGAATCTGTTTCTTGTATTGAAAGGGAGTGCAGGGCTCTCTCGAAAAGCCCCTATCCTTCTCTTTTCCCTTTTGTTCTCTTAGAAACTCTATAACAGTAAGACTACAAGTTCATTCTCTCAAGGAATTGTACTCTGCGATTAATACCAATTATAGTTTAACAAGCATACCTGAACTTATTACCTGCTTCTGCACTCCGCGTCACTAGAAGAAGAACAATAGCTCGTAAAAAGCATAACACCGAAAGAAGCGTTTTCCAGTGCTTTGTTTTGGTCCCAAAAGTGCTGGAAAATCTTCCCTTGTGAATTCTTTGTTGGGAAGGTAATATTTTTAACGGGATAGTGCAACCAATGATGCTTAATCATATAGAACTTTGTGATGTTTTTACTTCTGAGCTTTCTGCTTTGTTACTCTTACTTTTGTAGTCAAAGATGCTTAATCAGTGGAGACGATGATGGTTTTTACTCCCGAGATTTCTGCTTTTTGACACCTTTTTTTTTTTTTAATTTTTTTTTATATTGTCATCATTGTTTTGCCTTTTCTTTTAAGAATGCCAATTTATTTCTTGCCGGTCTCAAGTACAGGCCTTTCTCAGCCAGTTACCTTACTTCAACCAGAAGTGAGCGTTTTGCAGTAAATGTTGTTAACCAGGTTGGGGTGAGTACTATAAGCAATATTATCCCTATTTGATCTATAGAGTTGTCAAGTACACTTCCCCAGATTCCTTCATTTACATACATGGTTGTCAGAGTTGAGCAAAATATTGTTATGTCCGGTAAAAGGTCAACATTAGTTAACAAGAAAAAGAAGTATTGAAGTTTTGTGTCTTCTTCCTGGTATCTCCTAGATGAATGTGTCTGTAGATTGGGTTATTCATTTGACCTTGTGCACTGCTCGTACAAAATAATAGGACTCTCATATTGAGGGAGATACCAGAAGATGGATTCGACAAATTTCTCTCCAATAAGGAATTTCTTGCACCGTGTGATGTTGCTGTCTTTATCTATGACAGGTAAGTTTGAACTCTTTTAACATACTAACAACTCAATGGTCTAATATTTTCACTTGTGAGAAAATTGCTTTGTGTCAACGTGGTCAACCTGATTTTCCTCAGCCTTTCCCTAACACTTTCTGTGCCTGTTCAGTTTGTGCTCATGACACACATTTATACAGTATGTGAATTTGCCTTATAATGCCACTTGGCTCAATTGTTAATTGGCTCTTTGATACGTCTACAGAAAACAAAAAAAAAGAAAAAGAAAAAGAAAGGACTTTTATACATTTATGTATTCAGTACCATTAGCCATCGTATTTGTATTTTTAGGTCCAGCTTTTAGAGTTTAACTAGCCAAACCACGTAAATTTTGATTTATCTCAGTTCAGTATTAGAAATGATTAGTTGAAAAATTTTCCATCTTGATTGTGGTTCGTAACTGCTCGTTGTATACCTTCCTCACGCCAATGTCCATGACATGACATTGTTGTTCTTTCTCCAGTTCAGATGAATACTCATGGAAGAGATCACAAGAACTGCTTGTGGATGTCGTTAGGCATGGAGAAGATAGTGACTATGGTGTGCCTTGTCTCCTTATTTCTGCCAAGAGTGACCTGAATCCATATCCAATTGCAATTCAAGATTCAATGAGGGTACACAAGTTTTCGTCGGTTGCCTTGTTCTCAGTCGCACAGTGGCATTATGAGGCAATCAGATCCTGATAATTGCGTATTTTACTTTTCTGTTCTAGGTTTGTCTGAAATTGGGAATAGAGGCGCCTATTCCTGTGAGCGTGAAGTTGAATAATTTGAACAACATATTCAATAGAATTGTAGATGCAGCTGTGCATCCTCACTTGAATATTCCCGAAACTGAGTTGGGGAGGAGGCGGAAGCAGCACCAACAGCTTGTTAGCCACTCTATTATGTGTATGTCAGGCATATAATGTATTATCTGCATATTCTGGGGTTCGGGGATTGATGCGTTTTTGGGAACAAACTCCACCGGTATTTGTTACCTCGATGCAATTATTGACTGGCTTCTACTACAATTTTTCAGTTGGGGCTGCTGCTGCTGTATTTGGGCCTGCAATTTATCGTGTCTATACAGCGAGGAGAAACACTTCGAGTTAGGTAGCATGAGTTACCCAATTGGGGATTTTTGAAACAGGTTAGGTAGTAACTTTGGCAATCTTTTTCTGTGGGTATGCTGTCCCCAAAATTTTCAAATTCTCTCCAAGTTCACTGCGATTGTTTTGTTAAAGAAACTCGTGGACCTTTGAATATAGTATTTGTACTGTGGAGGTGTTGTTACTAGTGAGAGACCAATCGCGGTGGCGTTGACAACATTTTTTTGATCTGCTTGTGCAATATGCACGCGAGTCTGCTCTCCCATGCGCAAATCAAAGGGTCTGCTCCTCTTGTGGATGGGTGATACTGGTGTTAATTGTTGGGCCTTTGTTTGGGTCAATTAGAGAAATGCCGTTTTTGTGGCATTGTTTTTCAATTTTATTATTTTTATAGGAAAGTATGAAATATACTACTTCTTAAGTGTATCGAGACATAATTGATCATAATTATTTAGGGTTAGGGCAAGATAAACAAGTGTAATCTAAGAGTATTTTGGTTTTTTGGCTCGAAGAAGTGATATGAATGAAAGAAATAAGAAAGAAATAAAAAATAAGTGGTTGAACATAATTATGGTAATAAAGAAGTAGTATACCACCTAATTAACTCCCCAGAAGGGGGCATGCCATTTGGTCAGTTAGAGAGGTACTATATTTATGGCATTGTTTTTTAATCTTACAAATTTTATAAAAATCTTAAAACACATCACTTTTGAAGAGTATAAAGACATAATTGATCATAAGTATTTTAGGTTAAGATAAGGTAAACAAGCGTTATTTAAGGGTATATTGCCCTTTTTGGCTAAAAAGAAGTATGAATTAAAGAAATAAAAAATAAGAAGAACAAAGAAAATATCAGATTTTGTAAAATTATTAGTAGCAAAAGTCATATATTTTAATATGTAGCAAATGTTAGATATCTTAAATTAAACAATTTTATAGAACAAAGTTGTAATGACCCGCTTTTTGCTTAAATATCATGTCTTTAACTTTATTCTTACTTACTACTAAAAAAATATATATTGAGTAAATTTTTTTTCCTTTAAAACATACTTAACATTCTTGAAACTGTTGTGACTTCCATTGCAATATAAACTGAAATATAATTTAAAACTTGAGTTTATAAACACCCAAAACATTTTATAAAATTTATTAAGTAAATATTTACTTTTGTAAAACTTTTTAAAACATCTTTTCAAAACAGTCGAAAACTTTTTTTCAAAATCGTAGCGATTTTCTGTAATGGCATTCAAACCCAACCATCGCATCTGTCCCTACAACATTGAACTCTTCAATTAGTCTTATTGGTCTTTTATAGAACTACCTACGGTATGAAAAAACTTATAATAAGTTTCGCTCAGTAAGTTCAAACTAATCTCACAAAACTTTAGAACTTTCTTCTTAAAAATTTTATCATAAAACATTTCTTATAAAACTTCCTTCTTGAAACATTTCTCGTAAAACTTTTTAAGAAAACATTTTTTTATCGTAGACATTCCTTGTAACATGTTATACATAAACATTACTTGTAAAGAAAACTTTTCTAATAGGAATGCAAGCAATATCATCATGCATGATTCCATTTATGCTCTTTTTTGAATGTTTTATCATCAATATTAACTTTCTTGAACTATAGGCCCCAGTGTACGTACCAAACGCGCTTAACCATCAAATACTGAGGCCATAACATAACTTGAGCATGACACTCTCTTTGGATCGGAAGGTTGATACGACACTTTTTTTATCTTAACTTGAGGCTAGATTACCGATCTTGTAATCTTTAGTGAACATGTTATATTACATAACTTAATGTCTAACTACTAACTTGATAACGACGAGTGAAATCCTCATCGGAAACTAGCAATCTCCGATCTTCACTTCCTCAATTTCCCTCGTCGAAGTCAGTCATGCAGAGTAGACCATTGCCAGAGGAGCTTATTGAGAAGCAGTTCGCCATCGTCGCTCGTCGTTAAGGGAGAGAATCTTGTGTTGCAATAGTCTTGCCTACATAGAGCTGCTCATCGCCGGAGTTGCATAGAGCATTGCCCGGAGGAGCTTGACACCTGTCACTTCCTGACCACCCATTGCTAGTGGTAATCGCACGGAGTAGATCAAAAGGTGTCCATTGAAGGCCGTTGTCGCTCAAAGAAGAGAGAGAGAAGGCAAAGAAGAAAGGGTGAGAGGAGAGAGAAAATGGGGGAGAGGAGAGAGAATGATGGAAGAGGAGAGAGAGTAAACCCTAGATCAAATCAAAGGTATTTTGGTCTGTATAATTATATAATTTGAACAATTAGTTGAAAAATGACATTCCCTAATATTTTAAATTATGATTGATATTTACTACTAATAATTTAAAAAATTTGACATTTCTTATAATTTCCCTAAAAAATAAGTGGTAAAATACAATAACAATAATAATAATAATAAAGAGGTATACCATGTAATTTACTCACACTGTTGTTTGACATGGGTTTGGATTTTTATGCTTTGAATTGATATGGGTTTAGATTTTTGCCTCCAAACCCATTTCTGAACCCTTATTGCTGGTACAATATGATTTTTGGAATTGTAGCTTCACTTATTTGTGGTTAAGATTTTTTGCTCATTGACCTTTTTCTGTCCCTTTTTGACCGTCATTTAAATAACTAAAATATTCACCATTAAAATAACCTAAACCTAGCTTATTCTTTTATTTATCTCTCTAGGAAAGATAAATTATAGCTCGGCTTCAATTAATATGTCTTTTAATTTATATTCATTGTATGTCTTTGTAATAATATTATGTCATGTCAATTAAAAATATCATATCACCCTTGTGTCAGTTAAAATACATTAGTTGATGTGGTATGATATTTTAATTGATACAATGTTATCCACATCTGCACACACCATAGTTGACAATCGATGGTCAACCCTTTTTCGTTGCCATTCGTGTTGTCCTCTTGCCCGTCTTACATTGCTGCACCATTAATTTTTCTAACGGAGATTGAATTCGCTAGCACCGACATCAAGGTCAACTCCTTGATGTGAGAAAACTCCCTCACACAAGACATTCCTCTATAACTTCTTTTTCGTTTATTTGTTTTAAGGCTCGAATTTATCGGTGCTAGTGAATGACCCTTTTTTGGTTGAAAATAAAAAAATATGGTAGATTATTTTTTATAATCTACCAGATTACTCTTCTGAGGAGCCATGGTAGATTATTTGTGGTGATCTAGTAGATAACCTTTTTTTAATCGGTGTAACAGCACATATAGTTGACCTTTGACAAGTCCACTTGACTTGAGGGCACAAAACCGAAGCTCCAATATCTAGTGCATGAATCTAAAATTCACTTTTGAGGGCATTTCTACAAATTACTGAAGCTTCAGGAGTGTAGTGTCTCTATTTCAATATCACAAAAAACCCAATAGGATTAGGAACAACATCTTATGTGAAAAACAAAATCTTATGGGCTACCATGAGGATAATAAAAATAGAATATGGTGTAGATAATGCCTAGTTGTTTACCTATACCATTTTTGTTTATAAATTGTCTCAAATCTCACATAAATAAAGTTGTATGTGTTCCTTTAATTCATCCCATCGCTGTCCTTGTGATTTTCCTGCAATTTTAGGAATATATATTAGCTAATAGACACACCTGAAATTGTGGACAAGACCTTAGTCTGCTTTTGCAATTTCCAAAACATCTAGACTAGGAGGCACTAGGCAGGCAGCCGCCTATCGTGTATGTTTATATTACGTTGGTGGTTTGTGTGGACTGGACTAGTGATTGCATCGGTGGCAGGGCTTTTGTTGGCGCTCGTTGCTTAAGGACAAAGAATGCTGGTCTTGATGTCAAATTTGATCCTTTGTTTTCAAGTCGGCATTAATGTTATCACCGAAAGAAAAAACCCCAATTTGTCGCTGCGACAACGGCTTAATCTCTTAGATTCCCATAATCGACAACAGTCTATATATATGCATGTATTGTATGGTTCTAGGGAATTGTGTCATTGAAATGAATCTTGTCCACCCAAGAGAATTTTCCACGTCCTGAAAGCATGTCTCATTTTAAGATTAGATGGCCATTTAACATATAGCTAAATGAGTTGGGTTAGTGAGATGAGTGAGTGGGTGAAGGGAACAAGGGGCTTTGTTCATGGAGGTCTGCCTCTAGCCCCGCAGGATGTTTCTACGGGTACCAAAAAATACAGTCGATCGATCTTGTGCAATGAAAACTTAATCATTTTGTTTCAATACCGCAAGCATATATCCAGTGCGTTTGGTATCAGATATCCAACAAAATCCACGTACACAAAGTGAAACACAGGATTTAGATAACTAGTAGGGAAAGTTGCAATAACATCTCATGTACTGTTTTAATAAAATGGTGGTCTTAGATCTTGTGTTTTTTTTTTTTTTTAAGATGGAATGTACTCTGTGTTTTATAAATTGCATGTAAAAGATTCCTTTCCTTGTTGTCAGAAAAGATCAAAATTAAGGGTTGAATCAATGAATTTATCCTCACCAAATAAGTAGAGCATCATGTCCTCGAACCTGCATTCAACAATAGAATTTGCACCTAAATAAGTACTGATTGGCTTTCAATGTACGTAGGTTAGGAGATCACAAATTTTAAATCGATTCTAACTCGTGTTGCATCATGCGACGTGATCCTGGTTATTGTAATTCTAGATAGTGCTGGCAAGTGTGTGGCATGTCTGTTCCTGTTCAAGAATATGGACGTATGATCAAGTATAAAAGGCACCATTTTATTCAACAAAGAGTAAATACATGAATTAATCTGTTAATTTTTTTTTTTTGCTCTTTTCTAGCTGTAGGAGAGTTTTATAATATGAATTGTAAAATACAGGAGGATTTTTTTTTCTTTTCCAAAAAGCATAAGGTATAAAATAAAAACATGAATTGCATCCGATTTGTAAAATTTTAAAATAAAAATGGTTGTTATTATTTGTGTTAACAAGGAGTGGTTTTTTTCTTTCCAAAGAAAGATTTTATATCGATAGTACATGTTTTTAAACGCATTAGGTCTAAAAAAAACAAATAGAACCTAAACATTTAACGTTATAAAATGAGTCTATTTATTTAACTACAGAAATTCTCATTCAACTATTTATTTATTTATTTTTTGTGGTTTGGAAATGATTAATGTGGATATGATTAGTGTTGAAATATATGAGTATCTAGAACTTTTTGTCCTATATCAGCGGCGTCAAGCCCCAGAGGCAAGGCTTCTGTCCACCGTCACTCATCCACAATTAACGAGAGATCTGGGGACAGAATCTTGGTGCTAACTGCTAGGCAAAGAAAAGACGTACGTGATACTCAATTTTCTTCCCAGTGTGTCATGGAAAGTGCGGTACTACCCTCAGTTGATGTGAAAGCGTAGGAATCTCAGAGAGAAAGAGAGAGAGAGAGAGAGAGAGAGAGAGAGAGAGAAATTAGCGATTTTCTTTCGTAGTGGATATAGCGATCGAGGGATAGAGTTAAACAAGATCTTGTTTCATTGATTTCCATATCATGACATCAATACTCGAAAGAAAAGAGACTCGTATTTCATATAGTCTAGACTCTCTCTCCTTCTCTCTCTGATATCTTTCAGAAGCTTATAAGCTGCAATAATGTTGGAGCAGACAAAGAGAGCTTGGCCTTTCTTTTCAGGGAGGAAACTGCTGTAAAGCATGCAGCTGGGTTTGGGGGTGACTCTATAAAGCAATCAAACAGGTTGCTGCAGTACGTTGTTAGATGCACTTAAAAAGAGGTAGAACCTTAGCAATATGTCTCACTTCTCTACTAAGTGCTTCACGAGATTTATAACTGTAAGCGCTTTGACTATTCTGGCATTTGGATCTCAGTACCGTTCAACTCATTTCAGTTCAGATCAGACCAAAACTTTGGCAACAATTTTTTTAGAAGGTGTTGAAAATATAACTCCTCCATAGGTATCTGTCATTTAGCTGCAAAACCAAATTAACAGTTTGAAAATGTGTACATGTTTTTTTTTTTTTTAACAATTCCATTCAAATTATCATCCCCAATTTATACCTATTTGCTATAATAAAAACCATTTACTTTATAGAGAGAAGGAACAAAATAGCACATTTAGATTAAAACTTAATAAATAATGTTATATAGTTTTAAAATGTGTAATAAATAACATATCATAAGAACACAAGTAATATCTCATGAGAAATTAAAAACAAAAACCCCAAAATACCCCCACCTTTTTATTCTCTATATCTCTCACTCTCCTCCCTCGCCAGCGCTGGTGGTAGCTAAAAAATATAATATTTATTGAAAAATACTGTATTTATTATGTAAATGCAAAAATTCACCGGCAGCGGAGGTCGAAAAATACAATATTTATGAGAAATACAAGGGCTGTTTGGTATTGTTTTCAAAATAGGTGAAAATACTTTTGTTTTAAAAAATGAGAACTTTTTGGAAATTATGCTCAAAGTGTTTTTAAAATTTTTACCTTGAAAAACGTGTGAAAACGTTTTTAAAAATTTTGAAAACAAAAACAAACGAGGCCACAGTATTTACCGTGTAAATACAAAAATTTAATGATGACTTCATCAAACCGCTGTTGACCGAAAAATACAATATTTTATCAAAAAATATCGTATTTATTGTGTAAATATAAAAATTCACTGATAACTTCACCAAACCGTCGACCATCAAGAAATACAATATTTACCAGGAAATATTATATTTACCTTCCAAATACAAAAATTCACCAGCGACTTCATTAGACCTTCGGTGGTCGAGAAATACAGTATTAATCTTGTAATACTTTATTATAATGTAAATACTATACTTTACTGGCGACTTCGGGGGTCACTAGCGACCTAAAAATACAATATTTACTTGAAAATACCATATTTTACGGTCTCAATACAAAAATTCACAGATAACTTTGTAAGACCGCCGACGGCTGAGAAATACAATATTACCCTTGTAATACTTTATTACACTATAAATACTAGATTTCATAGGCAATTTCACTGGATCACCGATGGCTGAGAAATACAATATTAACTTTGTAATACTGTATTATCGTGTAAATACAAAAATTCATTGACGACTTCACCGGACCACAGGCAGTCCGAAAATATAATATTACTCTGGTAATACTGTATTATTGTATAAGTACTATAATTTACTGGTGATATTGCGGACATCACTGGCGCCTAACGACGTTGTCGCCGATGGTCAAATACCACCAAAAACCAAGAAAGTCAGAAAAAAATAAAGAAAACAAAAACACAACACATATTAACGACAACAACAAATACCTGAACATGAACTAACCATTTACAAAAACAAAACAAAAAAAACAAAAACATAAAACAAAAGTACACAAAAAATAAGGAAAAAAATCTCTGTTGTTTTGCCACCAGCTACCGCCTCCATCCCTCACCACGCACGTTAAACAACACCATAGGGATAGATTCACTCGCCCAAAGTGGATCTACACAACCACAGCAATGTTGAGCTCCTCCACCGCCGTGAAACCCTCCATCTGCGTGGTTCTCTCCCTCTTTGTTGCATCCGATAATGTTTGTTACCAAATCACACCATCATCAAATATCAAAAAATTAGATAAAAATGAAAAAAATCCAATCCAGCAAAAATAAAAAGATGCAAAACTTCACCAGAGAGTTGAGCTTCATCGTGGTTGCTCCTTTTCATGGCCAGAGAGTTGAGCTTCATCGCGATTATGTCTTCACCAGAGAGTTAAGCTTCATCACGATTTTGTCTTTGCAAGCCATCGTGATTCTGGCCGATCTTTAGCGTGGTTGCTCCGTCTCTGGTGCGACTAACACATCGACAGATCTTACAATGACAAAGGATGGTGATGCAATGGAATCAAGGTCGTGATTCTAGATCTTGCAGTATAGCATCAATTGCGACTAAGTAGGGACGATGAAAACCTTCCTAACAGATCAAGTCACGATCTTCGCAATGGAACACTTGTTAGGATTGGTGCTTATAAAGCATGTCATTTTATCCCAATTGGACATATGAGAAATAAAGTATTGTATTATTAATAAATAATATTCTTTGTTTTTCTCCATAATATATATGTTGATATACATGTATATACAAATATCATAACGGTTCTAATACTTACGAAAGTCTATAATCATGCATATGAAGTGTTCTAATACAAAGGATATGATTATATATATTAATATAAACATTGGTTTATAATCAATAGATAAAGTTAGACATTTTATCTTGCTTAAGATTGTGATGTTGTCTATTCCCAATTTGGTGGAATAATCTTATCCAGATTATAGTAATGGTGATTACTAGATAGAGACATCAATGCATTTAAAACACATTAAACTTAGATTAAGATAAAATTTAATTTCTTGTGTAATTATGTAACAAGAAATTAGAATTCTATCCATTTGATCATTTTATAAATCTTACCTCAATCCTGAGGAGATTAGTAGATTCACATCCGTTTATTATGTCTTTTTATTGTCAATGAGTGAAATCTATAACATCCATGATCTATACCTTAGTATATTGGAGACATACTAATATAGGTAGATAGGAACATTACTCACAAAAATGGAATCTACAACTCTTACAAGATAGGACATTAAAATAATATTCCCATGAGTATTAATTCGGGAACTTGGATGTAGAGATTTCGCTATTTAATATAGGATATCAAATATTATCCAAATCCTCCTTTATAATTTGTTCATAAAAAGGTCATCCATTTAAGACTTAATAGAACTCATGGATAAAGAAGTAATTAGAGAGGTTATATAGAAAAACTATGAATCTAGCTCTAATTATGAATATTATTTTGGAGGGTATTATCACATGGTAAATGATTATAACAACAGACAACCTTGTTGACGACATTTGATGTTTAAGGTTCCTTATAATTCTATATATAATTTAAGAGTGCAACCTCGATTTCCAATAGTGGCGCAAATCAAAGTTAATAATTATTATTAATTTAAAAATGAGATAATTAAATTATAAATAATTATTGGAGTTTAAAATATATATTCCAATGGGTCCCCTTGCTAACTCTACAACATTCTTTCAAAAGAATCAATGGAAATTTTCTTAGATTAATTTTTGTCAAAAGGGACAAAATTATAATTTGACACAACAGCGCATGAGGACTGTGTGTGGCGCCACATATTGGAACTTTAGGAGTCCAAATGGCGCCACATCCATGATTTAAGTTTCAAATAGATCACGTGATCTTTATGTAATATATTTGTTTTCTTGTAGCAGATAAAAATCTTTTTCAAGAGTTGAATTAGATTCTGTAGATAATTATTCGAATTATAAGATAATTTAAATAATTGAAAAGATCATAGAAGATATTTATTTTAAAAGTTAAAATAAATAATATCTCAGTTTGAACCAAAATCGAATCTCGGATGGATTCTGGATGGATACATAATCATACTAAATTAGGTAGTTAGGACACGTGTCATTCTCCTATTGGAGAAATGACAAATCACGCCCAACCACCTTAGTGGTGGGCGTAATTCTTTCCAAGAAAATATCTCTGGCAATTTTGTTTTAACCACTTAGCCAGTGTGTCTATAAATAGGTCTTGGAGATTCTATTTTCGATGAGATTTTTTTCTTGCTTCTATCGAGCATTCTTTAGCTCTCCCCTTTAGAGTGTAAAGTACCTTTGCCAAATAGAAAGGTTGGAAGGACATATTGTAAAGATAATCCAAAAAATCTCATCGTTGCCTATACACTAGTTGATCCCAAAGGAAGAGAATAGCAAGGAAGATGTTAAGGTTTTAGAATGCTTAATCATCCAGAGCTATTACCAAACTCGTAAATTTGTGTTTATTCAATTATTTGTTTGTAGCATCATGAAAAGGATCCTGAAAGTTTATAATAAATTTTAAAACTCTATTCAACTGCATTTTATATGTTTTCGGGCCTACAACCCAACAACATTGAGTTTGACAGGATCCAACAGTGATGAAAAACGGAATACTGAGTTTGATAGGATTCGACGACGATGGACAACAATCTATGTGGATTGAAGGTCTAGAAGGTCATGTTTATCAATTTGCATTCACGCCATAAGAGTGATAGAAGAGAGAGAAAAAAATTAGGAAACTAGAAGAGAGAGAAGGACAGGAGAGAGAGGGGAGAGACGAAGGAAAAAAAATTATGAATCACTAAACATTCTCTAATGTATTTTTTAGGGTATTTTTTTAGTTTTTGGGTTTCCAGGGGTGTTTTTGGATTTTTGCATGTTCTAAAATGATGATGTATCTAAATATGCTATTTATTTTACATTTACAAATCCTATGACATTATTTACTAATAACCTACCAAAATCTACTACTTGGTGCATTTTCTCTATTTTATGTATGTATTTTTTTGTCTTCTAACTTAAATTTAAAAATGTCATAACTTTTTCATCTTTGTCCTTCATAAGTTCAAAATGAAAAACTGAACAAATTCTATTCATATTGTATATGAAAATTTGTCATATACATTGGGATTTTTTTAAGGTTTACTTAAAAGCGCTATCGGTTCAAATCAATTTTTTCCACATCTATTTAAACACTCATTGCAATCCATTATAATTCAAACTATTTTTTTAAATCCACTCCAAACACATGTTTGAATTGAAAATCTCAATTTAAACCATTCAATCTAATCCAATTAAAATAAGTTTGAATTTTTCGGTCTGACTAAGGACCCCAATGTCACATACATAAATAAGGAAGAAAGAGCAAAAGAACATATTTAGGTTAAAACTATTTTTCGGTAAATAATGTCATATAGTTTCAAAATTCATAGAAAATAGCATATTATGAGAGTCGAGTAATATCTCATGAGAAATTAAAAATAAAAATCCTAAAATACCCTGGCCTCTTTCTCCTCTATATGTCTCACTCTTTTATTTCACCAACAACCGAAAAGTACAATACTAACCTGATAATACTATATTAACGTATAAATACAAAAATTTACTCGCGACATCGTTAGACCGTCGGTAGCTAGAAAATACAGCGTTAACCTAGTAATACTATATTAGTGTGTCAATAAAAAAATTTATATGTGACTTATTCAAACCACTGATGTTTGAGAACTGTATTAGCATGTAAATATAAAAAATTCACTGGCAATTTTGTCAAACCACCGACGGGTGAAAAATACAGTATTAACCTGGTAATATCGTATTAATGTATAAACACAAAAATTCACCAGCGATTTTGTCAGACCACCGACGGCCGAGATATATCGTATTAACCTAGTAATACTATATTAACATATAAGTACAATATTTCCAGGCATACAAAAAAATTACTGGTAACTTCGCTAAACATTACTAGCACCAACAACGTCGTTGGTACCGTTTTACCAAGTTAATATAATATCTTTTAATAAATTCATAGATATCATAAAAAACAAATTATATCAGTTTTACAATAGACTGATTAGAAAAATTCAGAAAACTTCAGTTCACAAAAAAAAAAAAACACTAAAACCTGCAAAAACTAAAAGACACTAACCCCCTGTTTGGCATTGTGGTGGGAACCACGGTTCCCACCACAAACTCAGTTATAAACAGTATAAAGCTCTCACATGCTACAGTAACAATTTAAAAAATTGCTACAGTGTAAAGCTTTCTCATGCTACAGTAAAAGTGGTTCCCACCACCAGTTCCCACCACCTTCCAAACACCCCCTAAGTATCGCTGTGGCATTCAAACCTGTTGCTGTTGCGTCAACTTACTCATGGACTCGCTGCTGTGCATTGTAGACAGAGATCATCATAGCAATTGACATCGCAATGAACAACCGACAATATCTCGACGGAGCAGCTTAGATCGCGATAAACAACCAACAAGGTCCCAATGAAGCAACTGAGATCGCGACAGCTTTGGTTTCTTTGCAATCGTGATGGAGTAGTCATCGATCTCGATCTCCATGATGAGCTTTCCAAGTCGATCCAATGAAGATCCATGACAACAACGTGCAACAACGAAGATCTAAGAGCTCGAAAATAGAGGAGAGAGAAACGAAGATCCATTACCAGAGCTTTTACCGTTGATGCAGTAGGAGAGAGGCTTGTCCATCGGAGCTTCTACTGTTGATGGAGTCAAAGAGAGACCGGGGAAACCGAAGCAGAGAGAATGGGGAGAGAGAGGGGAAACAAAGGAGATAGAAACAAAGATAAAGAGAGAGAAAGAATCAGATAAGAAATCAGAGAAAGGAAATAGAGAAAGAGAAGAAAAGGGGAGGAGAAAGAAAAAGTAGATCTGAAATTCTGAAACCAATCTGACCTTTGAGGGTAGTCTAGTTTTTTTTATGCTTTTAAGAAACTAATTGATACCAAATATGCTATTTTGTATATAATTTTAAAACCACTAACATTATTTACTTAGTCAATAATAAAATCTGCTATTTCATGCAAATTCTCTGTAAGCACCCTGTTTCATTTACGTGTTTAATAACTATAATTTAAATTCTCACAAAAATTTGATTTTAAACCAAAACTTTCGTTAAGCCTATAACTATAAGCCAATATAGTCTCAAAATCTCGGTTGAGGTATTCTGTTCATGTAATAAAAGAGTATATCACTACTCTTTAAAGTGTGTTACTCTAAAACTACCCAACAAAAACTAATATGACCTATTCAAACAATATTAGAGAAAAGAAAATAAGTTTTACGATGAAGTAACTAACAAATATACTACCCTTGATAATTATGCCCGTAATAATCAATGACGCTTTCAGAATAAGTATCCCAAATAATTAGGATCATATCTAACTGATTATCATAAATTACTGACCTTATTTTTTTCCCTTAATGTTTAAAGGGTTAAGATGGTGTTTCTTGCAAAGTTTGGCTACTCATGGAAGCTGGAGCCTTGCGTGACGTGTTCCAGTACATATATATATAATGCATATACCTCTTGGATAGTCTTATGATTTTTTTTTTTTTTGTTTTTTTTTGTTTTAAGACTATAGTTAGTTTTTCTCTCTTTTGAAGTTGGCCTGTTTATTCGACACTTTTGGGAACTTATGCTGGCTTAGTCAGTCTAAAACCGCTCTCAACTCTTGTTTAGGTGTGATAAGCTATCTGGATATTCTATCTAATCTCGTAGTGGAAAGCGCTTCGAAATAGTCTTGCTTGCAGGCCGTGACCTTAGCGAGCAAGGAATGGAATATAGTTGTGAAAGGTAATCTATTTCTCTGGTTTCGAAGAGGTGTTAAACTAGAAAGAAAGATATTGATCATCTCTTTAGACAACTCTTGAGGGCACAAAAGCAAAACAAGTGATAGAACCACGGTTAAAGATGGCATAGTTCCAGCCTTCCTGCTTTGATCTGGTGGCAGTTGTTGCGAGACTAGGAACTAGCGATTACTTTCAGGCTGAATTTTTATTTTATTCTTTTTTATCATTTTATACTTTTTCATCCTTAAAATAGTAAGTAGAGGTGAGGGGTGGATAAGAAACAAGACATTTAGTAGATTCCAATCTAATTGAGATGCACGTGTTTCTCGTATCAATTATCTTATGTATGTGTTTCTCGTATCAATTATCTTTTCTGATCGTTTATTGTTAATTGTTTTAAAATACATATATTGCAAGACGTTAAGTGCCTCTCATCTTAGTTGGATCCTTCATACAAACCCTTTAATTTTCTAGGACTAACGAACGACGGAAAACATGGGTTAATATTTTTCTATTTGCTTTTTTTTCCCCTTGTCAAACTCACGCAAGAAATTGTTAACCCTATTATAGGTGGGAGATCAATAATGAAAGCCACGACTAATTCACTTGCAAGTGATCGATTCTTACTTTTCATGATTCATGGTACTTGTTTAGTATAATACTGCTTTTACGGTTAAATTCATTCATGCCAAAAAGGAACCATATATAACGGTATATTGTCGGGAAAATTTATCATTTGTGTGAGGAATAACCCACAACTTGGAGTGAAATATATCAAGGTTTTTTTAATTATTTTTTATACATTGTATTTTGAGATTATCAAATTATCATACTTTATATTTTAAATTATATCCCACTTATACGTTTAAATTTAGATCATTTTATACATTATTCGTATCTTTTTTAAATCAAAAATCAATCCTGGCCATAAACACCCTTAAAAAATAAAAAGATAAAAAATAAGGAAAAACTAAAAAAAATTCTAGGTAGAAAGGATATTCAGGTCTTTAACATGTATTTGAAAGAAGGTACAAATGGGATAAATTTAACTTATGAAATCTGATTTTTTTTAATAACTTCAAAATGCTTATAGTATAAAAATGAAAAAAAAAAACCCATCTATTAATTTTTTTTTCTAAAGATTTGAAATAATGGTTTACCATGATCCAAAGTTGATTTGTCTAGCAGGTGGGAAACATGGACGGTTAGGTTGTTATTGTTGGTCCTATTCCTATATATCTAGTGCAAGTAATCAACTTGCATGAGTCGCAGCCAGGCTACATAATTAGCATTGAGGACTCGTATTATTAGCCAGAATGATGCACCTTTTTTTTTTTTTGAGGAAAAGAAGAAGAATTCACCTTTCGAATAACAAAACAAAGAAAAAAACGTCAAATTCTAATTTGTATTTTTTTAGAGTATTAATGTAATTGAAGGATTTATAATTGCGAGAAGACAGGACAATCTCATGATTACGAACAACATACTTAAGATTTCCAGAATCGCAAGGGTTATAGCCTATATAGGAATTTGGGCCCCTCCCTTCTGATACATTCCTGGATCCTCTTTTGATCTCGTATCACTATCATCATCATTTGTCGACCATGCCGTAAGAACCCACTTCGTCATCCTTCCTAATTGTGAGGAGTTTTCATGCCCCATATCTTATATATTATACATATATGTATATTATATATACAGTAACAGAGCCCGGAAATTTTTCCAAGAAAGGCATGATGTAAATCAAAATTTTTAATTAAAACATATTATTATTATTTTAATTGAGTTTAATTTAATTTTTAAAATTTGCAATTTACACAATTATAATATAAATTCATATAATATTGTGATTAAGCTATTTGTTTCGTATTTTAGTACAAAAATATAATAGGTTGTTTAGAAACTTTAGTTTTAAAGTACAACTTTTGGTTCAAATTAAGGTTATTATAGTTTTTTCTTACAAAGTTTAAATTATTGTAATGTTTATGGTTCTAACTAATAGTTTAAACTAAGGTTCTTAAATGTCCTAAAAATTCAAAAGATAAAATGAGGACGTACTTGAATTTTTTTCAAAGATTTAATATAAATGTTGTCAAAAATAAATCTCAGTTCGGGCAAAATAAGAAAAAACAAGTATAAAAAGGTTTAATATTGGATTTAAATTATAAAGAAGCTACTTGAACCAATAAGGGTGACTGCCCACTCGACTTAACTTGGCTTTTGCTCCGTCAGTATACATACATACATATATATATATATATATATATATCCATGAATGAAAGAGATAACCATATATTACAAAAATTTAAAATTACACGCACACCCATTCTGCCACACATATGTGTGTTGCTTTCATTTGTTATCTTTTAGCAAGAAAAACAAATAATACATTTGCTTTCTCTTGCTATTATTCTCACGCGCATGAGAGGTTACGTATATGTATCCGCGCACTGCACGTAGTTAGTTTTCATGCTTTTTTTTAATTATTGTTTAGGATCAATTTCGTATATTCTATATCAATATATCGCAAAAATTTGAGAAGGGTTCATTTAACCCTTTAAAGCATATTAAATCGTTCAATACCTCTGAATAATAATTTTATGTCAACCTTTTTTTTTTTTTTTTCAATCTGAAGGACAAATTAGCATAAAATTAGTCATTTAGAGGCAAGTTGACTTGTGCTTGTGTGCTTGCTTCATCATTCCATTAGTATTGTGCCCTAGATTTTGATGGATCGAGAGATGTTTTAAACTATTTTAAGTAAAATAAATCAGTTTCAACGTTTGAAAACTCATGTTAAATTAGAGTATATAGTTCCGATGATATTTATGAATTTAATCCTCAATTTTAATATAAGCACTGTAATAATTCTTCTGCATGACTTTTGTGAAAAAAGCATGTATCAGCTTATTTCACTGTATACTTGATCAGAGTTGCAATTTGTGGCGTGGGATACATAGGTCTATTTAATTTATAAAAATTTGATTTTTTCTTATAAAGCCTTTTAGAAATTTTAGTCATGTCTTTATTTTTTGCAAAAAAAATTATAACTTTACCTTTCCTGTTTTCATTGAATAATTCAAATATATAACTTTTTTCTACAATGAAATATTATCTTTAATTTTTTTTTATGGTGTCTTCTTTGAAAAAAATTTCTACGCCACTGATCACAATAAGGTATTTTTAAGGAAACAAATGATCACTTTGTGTCCTTTAAAACAATTATCATCATCCTAATTACACTAATGGCGTATTTGAGAATCAAGTTTTAACATCAAAGTTTCAACTGTTATAGTATAAATCTCTCATACACTACAGTGTAAAGAAAAAATATATTATCGTATAAAACTCTCATATGTTATAATGTATAAGTTTCAACTATAAGTTCTAACTTGATTATCAAAAACACCCTCTACCCTCTGCAGACCGAAAAGATAAGCACCGAGGACTTTTGCTAGTGGCTTTGGTTGATAGTCATGATTCATTTACAAGTCTCATGGGACCTTATACAATGACTAATTAGTGGTCCTTGTTTATAGTCTTCTTTATACCCATATAACTCTCCAAAGAGTCTGCCCAAACTTTAAATGGTCCTTTTAGACAGTGACTGTGACTCAAAATAAATACAAACGACCGGGGAATATTGATATATACATTTATATTATCTTTATAATTTCAGTATACAGGTCCTAAAAATGAAGGTAATTCTTTCGAGACTTTGATGATCATATGGTGCTTTTTAGATCGTACTCCAATGATTGAGAGAATAATTTCTCTAAATTTCATATAAGAGCTGAAAACCAGTGTTCTAAGTGGTGGCATCGACATGGAAATGCCCCATATGGTGGATTAAGAGGAGAGAGAAATTAATGGATTGGGTCGATGACATGGACGTCCAACAACTATATATGCATATTATACATACATATATATATATATATATATATATATAAAGTATAGAACCAAAAGGGTGATTAATTGGATGCATGTGGAGGACAATGAAGTTGAACACATTGGAGAGAGAGAGATTAATAAGACGAATGGAAGACCACAAGTTATATAAAAATTTGTGAGGTACACACAATCTTTTGTGTTGGCACGGTGAGACCGATGATGACCACCGAGAGAAAAAATTAATTAGTTGATTCTATCCCTCTCTTATAGTGGCCTTGTATTTGCATACATATGTATATATATAGGTCCGGTCCTCCTTAACATGTTACCTAGCAATATATCTGTTTAATCATGTGTCTTTGTGGTGCATTTTTCAGGTGCAAATGGCCTGTCATCCACACGTAACAATGATCTACAAACACGCACACACATATATAAATTATTATGTGTGTTTTTTTACATAAAAGTATATTGGCAAATCAATAACAACCCCATATATCAAAAAGGGTGAGATTCTAGTAAAAGTGAATTGAGTTGTTCCTCTTATGGCCCTGGTGTTTTGTCTTTAGGTCCAAGGCAGGGTGGACAGAATATGTCACGCCCCAAAGTACGAGAGGTGACGTGGCGGGTTAATTAAGCTAATTAATGAGAATTTAGTTAAAACATATGTTTAAGTATTTGAATTAAATAAAGAAAAATGTGAAAATTTTAAAACCTTTTTCAAAACACGCATTTATAACAATTAAACAATAAGAAAGTAATAAAGAAATAAAAAGAAACGAGAATGGGACCCACTGACCCACGTTTTGTGTACACGTATAGTACTGATAATATTATATTACAACCACAGTCCAAGTAAAGAGAAAGTTAAAATGTTACATGCCTTGATTTTATAATTTAAATGACCTACTGGGTACTTCTACTGTTCCCGTATCCTGTCTATGGACTCTTCTCCAATCCTAAGCTGATATCCACTTAGATGGGGGAAAGTTTTAAAAACAAATAAATCATGAGCGAATGACTCGGTAGGACTATAAATTTTAGAAACATTTAATTTTAAAAGAAAACTTATCCAGAAAATAGACTTGAATAAATAAATGAAATTTAATAAGAATTATTCTTACCAAAACCGTTTATTGGTCGACCTGAAAGAATATCATGTTCTTTTCCTGAGAAAACCATATGTATAACACCACCATAATGGCCCAACTGGGTTTTGAGACCTGCCCTCAAGGTCGCACGCTACACGACCCGATCTCTGATATGGCATCATGCCTTTATATTCATTTCTATTATTATTTAAAACCCATTTACCATGTATTTTCATTTACATTTATTATGGGGTTCATTATAAAATTCACCTCAATCCACGGTTTATAAAAATGACCGATAAAAATTTCTTTTTTAATCAACCGTTGAAAACATTCTAATAAAAACCCTTTTTAAGGCCAAAATCATTTGAAATTGGTTTACCAAAGGAAAGAGGTAGAAGTCCTACCTCAATACTCGTGCCGGTGTCCCACACCGTAATCCCAGTCCGCTATACGTTAGCCCCGCTGAACCACAAATGACTTTAAATAGAAACTATGTCTATCAGTATCTAGTTTAAGATGTTCTACGTTGCTAAACTATTTTATGGTGTCCTGTAACACCCGTATTTTTAACGGGCATAATTTTGTAAAATTTAATGAATAAAATGTGACTATTTAAAATTACTAAGTTGTTTATGATCATTTAAAAAAAATACCATTTTAGTATTTTCTTACCAAGTCTTCCTAAGAAACATTCAAAACTTACCAACACTTACTTCTACCAATCTTGTCTCCCTAAATTATTGCTCAATTATATAGACTTCTTCTCATTTTGCTAAAGGTATCCGAAGGGGACATTGAATTATTTTTCGTCAATTCATAGAAGACATGGAGATATTTTCTCAACCACCTAATTAATTATTTCCTTATCTTCTTCTATAATTCACTCCAATTATCCCCTCAATTATGTTGGCATTATTTGCTAAAAGTCTTCATGGGAGACAAGATGATATTTTCCTTTAAGACTCTTTTGTTTCTTCTTACAACTTTTCCCCGTAAACATCCCATTCCTCTTAAGCATTTTGATATCTTTTTATTTAACTTTCACCACCTTCTTCTCTAGTTCTCATTCTCTCCCTTCTCACTTCAAATTTCTAACTAAAGACATAGAGCACAAAGCTCTCTTTGTGGCCAAGACAATTATAATTCCCAACCATGATCGAGGCGGTTTTAAAGTTAATTCAAGCTTGATTGATAACCCAAACTTTGGTGCTTTTCAAAGAAGTTTTGAGGTAGGTTTTCTTTAATCTAAACTTAGTTTTTAGTATGCATTTTCTCCATGTTTAATGCATAAAAATACTTTAATGGCACTAGTAGACGGGTTTACACATAACTCACTTATGAATGTGATTATACGTTGTGCTTTAGTTTTAATTGTCCTTATGCATGCCTTAGGGTCAAGGATGTGTGGAGCTAACGTTAATTGATTCCAAGATTAAAAGATTGTTGATAAGCTTGAAAGGTAGGGATTCTATTACTCATTTTTGTGAGGTTTTTATAGAATTAAAATTGATTGTTTTGCCGCAATATATATATATCTATGTTGAACTGATATTATATGAGTATCACATATGAAACTATGACATGGACTCGTCTTGTATTGTACGGCGAGGAACATAATGAATTGACACATGTTATAAATTGAGAAGCATGGTTAGGAAAACTGACTCTATTAATAATGATTTAATATAGAGAAATGGTGAGACATGAAGAGGGCGGCGGTTACGTCCTTGGGCATGAATACCCAAAAAGGTAAAATAGGGGGAAGGTGATGACGCTTCCTTGGGTTGAAAGTCCCAGAACACACTGTACAGGAATTGATTTGGTGAGGACTCGGGGCTTGAAGTCCCCTCACCGGAACACCCTTGGAATGTTTATAGGGTGATCAAGTGCGCCCATTTGGGTTTCGATGAGTTGAGTGATACTCAATTTAACATGGATACCTAGGAACAATGATGATTGGTAATATTTGTATAAATGTGTAATTATGACACTTGGTAATGATTAACTACGGTATCCATAAGATGTGATCATAATAAACCTCATAATCTGGAATATGATGTAACCTACTAACCATGCAGTTTTTAATGTGGTAATGGATAAACCATAAGGTGAGTCATGATTTTCCTACTGGGCATGTCGATGCTCATCCCTATCATATCTTCATATCTCAGGTGGAACTCAGTGCAACATATTTGAAGAGGAATAAGCGAAAACAATCCTGCTGTTTTCGTGTTAGAAGACCCTGTTTAATTACAACTTATCTACAACATGTAAGAGTTGTATTATTTTTTTTATGGCTGTGTTAAGTTATTTGAGAATTGTACTATGGTAATGATGACTGTAATTATATATATTTGGTGCTACACTAAAAACTGTGGTTTGTATTTAAAACGTTTATTTTTAGTTTTCTTGTTGTTTAAAGACCCATGGGCATTGTTTAATTGATTTAAATAATATAAAATATAAAATTATTTTTATTTATTTAAAACTGTTAACCCCCACATAGGGGTGTTACATGTCCTAGTGTGCCATTTGTATTTATAAAATTATTTTATAATGTAACGCCCCTATATGGGGGTTAACAGTTTTTAATAAATTAAAATAAAAATCAAAATTAAAGTAAAATCTTAAAAATAAAATTTACCCGGGGCTTAAATGAAAACTTTCAAATCAAAAATAAAAATATAAACGACAATTAAACCACAGTTTAATGTAGCACCTTAAATTTAATATTATAAACTGTCATCATCATTTTAACCATCAATGCACTGTAATACAGTCACAGAAAGTAACAATTGATGCTTACATTATCATGAAGAACATTCTCAACAATTGAAGCAGTCCCAATGTAATATAGCTACATCACTTCCTCAACTATATTTCTCGTAGCCACCTCACACTTAGTGAGTCCTGAAAAGATAAAAATATAAGGGAATGAGCGACACTATGCTCAGTAGAGAAAGCCATTACTCACCTTTAGGTTTTTATCATTACCACATTAAAACCTGCATGGTTAGTAAGTTACATCATATTCCAGATTATAAGGTTTATTATGATCACATCTTATGGATACCGTAGTTAATCATTACCAAGTGTCATAATTACACATTTATACAAATATTACCAATCATCATTGTTCCAAGGTATCCATGTTAAATTGAGTATCACTCAACTCATCGAAACCCAAATGGGCGCACTTGATCACCCTATAAACATTCCAAGGGTGTTCCGGTGAAGGGACATCAAGCCCCGAGTCCTCACCAAGTCGATTCCTGTACAGTGTGTTCTGGGACTTTCAACCCAAGGAAGCGTCATCGCCTTCCCCCTATTTTACCTTTTAGGGTATTCATGCCCAAGGACGTAACCGTCGCCCTCTTCATGTCTCACAATTTCTCTATATTGAATCATTATTAATAGAGTTAGTTTTCCTAACCATGCTTCTCAATTTATAACATGTGTCAATTTATTATGTTCCTCGCCGTACAATACAAGACGAGTCCATGTCATAGTTTCATATGTGATACTCATATAATATTAGTTCAACATAGATATATATATTGCGGCAAAAAAATCAATTTTAATTCTATAAAAACCTCACAAAAGATGAGTAATAGAATCCCTACCTTTCAAGCTTATCAACAATCTTTTAATCCTGGAATCAATTAACGTTAGCTCCATACTCCCTTGGTCCTAAGGCGTGCATAAGGACAATTAAAACTAAAGCACAACATACAACTACATTCATAAAGAAATCATGTGTAAACCTATCTTACTAGTATGCCATTAAAGCTTTTATATAAATCTCTTTTGAATACCACAGTAAACAATTTTTGTCTTAACACAATATAAAATGTGAACAAGTAATCTATATGTTTTAGTCCCTAATAAGATTCATCAATCACTTAGGATAATATTGGAAAGGTTGCAAGACATTAAAGAATTAGGTGGTGAGCAAAGATGGGTTCTTGGTTCAGGTTAGCAGCTGGTATACCATAACAAACTGGCAGATTTACTAGTTTTCAATACAAAAATTGAATAATTCTTAGAAAATAAAATACAACTCCGATTTAGGTTTATGATAGCTCGTTAGAAAGCCTAGGATGCTACTTTTCAAATATGCAAACCAATTCATAAAATTCATTTTAATTTAATCTTAGAATTTCAAGAAATAACCACTGCCCATAGAGGTATTACAAAGTTTAACAATATAAATTTTCTGTCTAGGGCATATACACTTAGACTTCATACATATGCTCCAAAATAGCAACAAACATATACTTAGGTTTAAGAACGCAAATTTGAATAATCCTTTAGTATAAAAGAAAATTTATAAATGAAAGACTAAATTTGTTCATAAGATTCTAACCTCGGATTATGGTTAGTTGGAAGTTTGAAATGGCTTCAAAACAGGTTCCTTTACTTCGGTATGACTGAAATTCTTGCTCAAATGGAGGTGATGGTGGCTGATTTTTATGGCTGCCTTAAAGAAGTTCTCTAAGTATTTTGCTTCAGCAAAGAAATGAGAAGAAGAGTGTGGGAACCGTGGAAGAGAAAGGAAGAAAAGATGAAGTCTTTGAAGAGAAGTGATAGAAACAATTATAGAGGAGACATGTTGAAGCATGTCACGGAGGAAATAAAGAAAATGAGGGTCAAGAGTAGTTGGAAAAGATATCCTTATGTCTCATCTAGAGACTTTAACACACATAATGCCAATATGACATTTTTGAGATTTATTAGAAGTTCTAAGACTTTTTAGTAATCATACTAAATAAATATAGGAGAATTTTAGAAAATTTAAAAATAGATAAAAATAAATATTATAAAATAAATTTAAATGAAGCAATTTTTTTTATACACTAAAAATTAATTTAATTACCTCAATACCCGTTAGGAGAATAACGGGTGTCACAGCTCTACCCCCCTTAAAGAAATTTCGTCCTCGAAATTTCAATTCTAGTAATACTAGTAAAAATTTTGATTCCATTATGATTCCAATTCCGAGTCTAAACCGTTAATGTTGTTTATCTTCCAAATTTAAGTTATCGTATCTCCACTTATTTACTTGCATAATAAATCTTACTCTAAATTCTAAATCCCTCAATGAGAGTATTTCTGACAAGTTTCAACTTATAACACCGTATAATAGTCTAAGAATCTGATCAGGCATACATATTTACCATACCATGATTCCAGTCCTTCATTGTCCATGGACCTTGATTTACAATCACATTTAAGGAGATTGCTAGAGAAATTTTATATACTTCATCTTTAGGTTCCTTTTCCTTTTTGAGTAAGGAAAAGTCAAATATATTTGATTTCATACCTCAACTAATAAACTAAAACATAATCATAAAACATATATCACAAACACTTCTATTCAAAACCATACATTAAACTTATTCATAGAGATATTAAACGGAATCTCAGAGTTGCAAACATACCCGACATATTTTTCATTAAACAACTATCCTCATGACACAAACATTCAACCCAAATAATATATTCATATTTCATATGGAATATCCCCATAACTGACTCTGGTACTTCCACATAATATTAACAGAATATTACACATTACAAACATGATACGGATACGTTTCGAGAGTACAAGGCACTCCGTATACCAGCTATCCATATCATGCATGCTTATAGGATACAAAAACATCGATAAACAAAAGGTCGGACCTTAAGAAGGATGCGTTTCGAGAGCATCAAGTACTCCGTATCCAGCCATCCCGGCATTAGGCTCAATGAATCTAAAAGATTTAACAACGACGTACCACAAAAAAACACAGAATACAAAGTAAACGGTTATTCGTAACACACGAAATACGGACACACATGCCTACATGCCATAGATAAAACCAAAAGATTACAGATGGAGATTCAAATCAATTGGCCGCTCCCGGCTTTCCCTTTCCCATTCAAGCTTGGATGTTGCAGTGTCGGATTCTGGATGTATGATTTGCATTTTATCTATCAATTCCTCAGCTGTTGAAGCAGTAACAAAGATTTGTCTCTCCGATTCTGTAGTGATGTTTTCTTCCACAGCGTAATCTAGAAATTTCAAAAGACCGTCATAAAAACCATTTACATTCAGCAGTCCCAAAGGTTTGGAATAAAAGCCCAACAATTGCCCACAAGCAACTACGAATATTTCCTCAAGAGTACCTAGACCACCAGGTAATGCTATAAAAGCATCAGAATTATAGATTATGTCTTTAAAATTTCTAGGGATACTCCTGACTCCTTCTCCCTTACCTATGGCTTCCTTATAAAGGTTTCCTTCAACTGGAATATGAGGCCAAATTCTTACAACTGTAGCGTCGCTAGACCTAGCTGCTAGTGCCATATTTTCCATCATTTTTATACTACCACCCCCATAGATTATGTTAATCTTCTTGTGTGCTAGGACTTGCCCTAAGTGATTTGCAGCTTCTAAATAAGCTTTATCTTTTCCAAGGCTGGAACCACAAAAGACACAGACATTCTTTATTTTCTTCGTGGACTGGGAGGTAGACATATTTGGTTTATAGAAGTGGTTGCTTAATGTCTGCTCCACTTAGACTTCGGGTTCTACATGAGATTTTAAAGATAAGAAATATACAAAAAGGGCTAAAGAGATAGACGAGTAGGTAATGAAAAGGTAATCCAAAGATTTAAACAAAATCTTGTGCGGATAAGAAAGTAAGATAAGGTGATTGATAGTTTACAGAAAATCTGATTCACTTTTTGAAAAAGATTAGACTCTAATTGTATAACTTTTGACAATTGAGAACAATTTGACAGAAGACCCTCTTGACACAACTGTAGACTTTTTGACAAATATACACCAAGTCTAGAAATTTAATATAAACTACAAATACTGTAGAACTTTTGAAATTTGAGACACAAATCTTGAAATATCTGGATAAGCTTTTCAAAATTCAAACATATTACTGTACCGTATGTAACGTGTCTGATAAGATAATATATTTTATTATATATATATTTAAGAAAATCATAAATTAAATAAGATATTAACACTTACTGTATCAATCTAATAATCACAATTATTTCAAACACAAAAGCAAATATTCTGAGTAAAAGAAAAACACAAACTGTTGAACATCAGCTAAAACTGCTTCAAATAAGTAAAGACTAAATAACCTTTATAGAGCGATGACTTATTCCCCATCCAGTTTTCTTATGGCTTGGCAAACAGGATCTAGAAATACCATATTCCTGAGGCGTTGTCTTTCTGTATAAAATTTAGGCCAGAGTTTAAAAATAGCTCCTTGAACATATCCACTAGGGTGACCGTGGAGAGGAGGATGGATGCTATCCAAGTTCTCCTTTGAAAGTCCATCCCTACAAAACCTTATTTTATCCTCTCTATTCGTAGACATATAACCAGGTGAAGTACATTTACCGTTATAATTTTGTCTTCCACATTTGTTACAAGCGACCATGATGGCACGGGCTCTTCTTTTCATTGCACTACGACTGGTACCCGTTCCTGGTAAACCGACATCTTGACTAAAGTCACTCGGACGGATCTTCCCCTCTATTAACATTCTCACATCACAAGGGATACCAAAACGCATAAGAATCCACAATCGAGTAATTCTAGCCTTGTATTTCTTTCTGAGAATCTTTTGGGAGAGTGATGGGAAATACTTTCTCAGGTGTTGGTACTTTGGGTCCATGATGAGATGAAAGAAGAGTAAATAGAAAGGAAAAATTAAGATAGTAAATTTCAGAATTCTAGAATTCCTTCTTCTTTTAGAGAAAAAGAAGAATTTTTAATGAAAAAGAAGAGGATTTGCGATTTAGAGAGAAAATAACAAATTAAGAGAGAAAAAGTGAACTCGGAGAAATAAGGTCTTACGCACAGTAAACGTATATGTAAACAATAATTAAACCACTGTATATGACACGTATAGAGACCACGTGGGAGAGACAGTGTGAATCAAACTGATTTAAGATTTAAACTAGGCCCAAATGTTCTAAGTTGAAAATGGTCAGGTTGTTTCGGGCCTTAACACATTTAGAACGAGTTAAATAACAAACATAAAATTGAAAACCAATTTGTATAAATCTTAAACCCAATTCAAAGTCCACTATAGATAAGTTAAGTATGAACAACAAATCTAATTTAACGACAATCAAGGATCTTCCTGAATGGTATTTAAAATCATTTCATAACAACATAATCTTCAAGCAACTCAATTAATTTTGTTTTAATCAAAACCTTATTGAACAATGCATACACCCATATGTTATTGATAATACTCAACATCTATCAATGGATTCATCATCATTGCTACCAAGGGTTTAGAATGTGACTAACCTTGAAATCAATACGATTTACGTCTTTCAACGTAGACCATATCAACGAACAAAGACACTTGATGTTACTACTTAAGAACATCTACAATCCCCACAATTCTACTTATACAATATATAATTTCCTCATATAACAAAACCTTAAGTAACCAAAAGATTCACATCTAAACATCTAAAACTTAAACATTTTATTGTAATTATCCAAAATTATTATAAGTGCCTTAAGTATTATGATTTACTTAAGAAAACTCCTATTGATCATTTTTCTATTGCATCTATATATAAAGATTTACTGATACACTTAAATACAATGTACGTAACGAAATATTCCAATTTTGAGATTCATGCATTCTAGACTTTACACAGTCTCAACAGACCAAAAGTCTAACATTTATCTCTCTCAAAATTCAATACCATGATTCCCAACTTATATCATATTCCTCAAATAAATAGAACTTTCAAGAAAAGTTATTGACACTTATGTGCTCCATCGAATCCACACATAATCATTACTTAAGTTTGAATCAATTACGAAAAAAAAATTGGCATATCTATGCCAAACTTTAAAATCAATAAATCAAGCCTTATATTTCTTATTGTTTTTCACAAAATAAAAGGCTATTAAATCCTTGTATCTACACGAATTTCTCATCGTTTATACGAATTAGATATGCTTATAGATCCTAATATTATACGAATCTCTCATAAGCAATCTACTTATAAACTCATTCCATATAATTATCATTCCTTCATAACTATTAATACTTTCCTTCTATATAATTATTGTACTCATATAACCATTAGTATTTCATTCTATGGCCTTTCCATGTTACATCCTCCTAGACTGTATAAATCAATGTGAAGGTTCATTTTGATGATGACAATGAAAATTCAGCTTCAAAACCATCTCAAAAATATATATATTTTTTTAAAGTGATGCTACACTCCCTAGGTTAACCGAACCTAGGCTCTGATACCAAAAATTCTGTAACGCCCCTATATGGGGGTTAACAGTTTTTAATAAATTAAAATAAAAATCAAAATTAAAGTAAAATCTTAAAAATAAAATTTACCCGGGGCTTAAATGAAAACTTTCAAATCAAAAATAAAAATATAAACGACAATTAAACCACAGTTTAATGTAGCACCTTAAATTTAATATTATAAACTGTCATCATCATTTTAACCATCAATGCACTGTAATACAGTCACAGAAAGTAACAATTGATGCTTACATTATCATGAAGAACATTCTCAACAATTGAAGCAGTCCCAATGTAATATAGCTACATCACTTTCTCAACTATATTTCTCGTAGCCACCTCACACTTAGTGAGTCCTCAAACGATAAAAATATAAGAGAATGAGCGACACTATGCTCAGTAGAGAAAGCCATTACTCACCTTTAGGTTTTTATCATTACCACATTAAAACCTGCATGGTTAGTAAGTTACATCATATTCCAGATTATAAGGTTTATTATGATCACATCTTATGGATACCGTAGTTAATCATTACCAAGTGTCATAATTACACATTTATACAAATATTACCAATCATCATTGTTCCTAGGTATCCATGTTAAATTGAGTATCACTCAACTCATCGAAACCTAAATGGGCGCACTTGATCACCCTATAAACATTCCAAGGGTGTTCCGGTGAAGGGACATCAAGCCCCGAGTCCTCACCAAGTCGATTCCTGTACAGTGTGTTCTGGGACTTTCAACCCAAGGAAGCGTCATCGCCTTCCCCCTATTTTACCTTTTAGGGTATTCATGCCCAAGGACGTAACCGTCGCCCTCTTCATGTCTCACAATTTCTCTATATTGAATCATTATTAATAGAGTTAGTTTTCCTAACCATGCTTCTCAATTTATAACATGTGTCAATTTATTATGTTCCTCGCCGTACAATACAAGACGAGTCCATGTCATAGTTTCATATGTGATACTCATATAATATTAGTTCAACATAGATATATATATTGCGGCAAAAAAATCAATTTTAATTCTATAAAAACCTCACAAAAGATGAGTAATAGAATCCCTACCTTTCAAGCTTATCAACAATCTTTTAATCCTGGAATCAATTAACGTTAGCTCCATACTCCCTTGGTCCTAAGGCGTGCATAAGGACAATTAAAACTAAAGCACAACATACAACTACATTCATAAAGAAATCATGTGTAAACCTATCTTACTAGTATGCCATTAAAGCTTTTATATAAATCTCTTTTGAATACCACAGTAAACAATTTTTGTCTTAACACAATATAAAATGTGAACAAGTAATCTATATGTTTTAGTCCCTAATAAGATTCATCAATCACTTAGGATAATATTGGAAAGGTTGCAAGACATTAAAGAATTAGGTGGTGAGCAAAGATGGGTTCTTGGTTCAGGTTAGCAGCTGGTATACCATAACAAACTGGCAGATTTACTAGTTTTCAATACAAAAATTGAATAATTCTTAGAAAATAAAATACAACTCCGATTTAGGTTTATGATAGCTCGTTAGAAAGCCTAGGATGCTACTTTTCAAATATGCAAACCAATTCATAAAATTCATTTTAATTTAATCTTAGAATTTCAAGAAATAACCACTGCCCATAGAGGAATTACAAAGTTTAACAATATAAATTTTCTGTCTAGGGCATATACACTTAGACTTCATACATATGCTCCAAAATAGCAACAAACATATACTTAGGTTTAAGAACGCAAATTTGAATAATCCTTTAGTATAAAAGAAAATTTATAAATGAAAGACTAAATTTGTTCATAAGATTCTAACCTCGGATTATGGTTAGTTGAAAGTTTGAAATGGCTTCAAAACAGGTTCCTTTACTTCGGTATGACTGAAATTCTTGCTTAAATGGAGGTGATGGTGGCTGATTTTTATGGCTGCCTTAAAGAAATTCTCTAAGTATTTTGCTTCAGCAAAGAAATGAGAAGAAGAGTGTGGGAACCGTGGAAGAGAAAGGAAGAAAAGATGAAGTCTTTGAAGAGAAGTGATAGAAACAATTATAGAGGAGACATGTTGAAGCATGTCACGGAGGAAATAAAGAAAATGAGGGTCAAGAGTAGTTGGAAAAGATATCCTTATGTCTCATCTAGAGACTTTAACACACATAATGCCAATATGACATTTTTGAGATTTATTAGAAGTTCTAAGACTTTTTAGTAATCATACTAAATAAATATAGGAGAATTTTAGAAAATTTAAAAATAGATAAAAATAAATATTATAAAATAAATTTAAATGAAGCAACTTTTTTTATACACTAAAAATTAATTTAATTACCTCAATACCCGTTAGGAGAATAACGGGTGTCACATATAAAGTTAAAATTTCAATTGGGGTTCAAAACAGTAAAAATAGGTGAAAAATAGCAAAATCTCACCATGTTCGGTCGGCTTGTCGGTCACCCTGGTTTGGCCGGCTGAACTGTGCAGTTTGGCCTGCCAGAAAACCAGGTCTGGTCGGCCGAATTTTTTCAGGTTCAGCCTACCGGACGTATGAATTCGGCCTGCTGAACCCATGAATCTGGCCTGCCGAACTGAAAAAATCTAGAAACTTCCAGGCATGGGTTCTCGGCCTCCTGAGCCCAAATTCTCAAATTTCAACCTGTTTTCTCAAGTCCCAGGCATAAACAATGATCATAGTTGATAAAAAAAAAATAGTAAATTACTTTTTAATGCATCCAAATAAGATTTACACAAAAATCTTGAAAAATCCCAAAAATGGAGAAAAATAGAAACAAAATGAAAAATCTTAATTCAAATCCGTTTCTAGCTAAACTAAGCTTAGATTCTAGTTGTTTTAAGTTCCTCTAACTAAGATCAAGGGTTTCCTAAGCTCAAATAAACTTAGATTTTAAAATACCAAGAAAATTGAAAAGTTTAGAAAAGTTTTGAATTTTAAAAACTAACCTCGAATCGAAGCTTTAAATCACGGTTTTGGGTGCTTAATTACGTTTCTAAGCCTCCAATCCACTAAACCAAAGCTTGGTGCTCGATTTAACTCAAAAATTTTGAGAGGAAATGAGAGAGAAAGAGAGAGGCAGAATGAGAGGGAGAGACACGAGCGAGAGAGAGAGAGAGAGAGAGAGAGAGAGTTGAGTGAAAGAGAGGGACAAAGAGGAATAAATAGAGGAAAAAGTAGACGATTTCACTATACAGAAACTGTGTGCCACCCACGATTTTGAAAAAAGACGTGGTTGGTATTTGACAAATTGTTTTGTTTCTAAAAATTTAAAATAACAATTTAAAATAATTAAGCGTAATTAAAAACCATTAAAATAATCAAAAGCAACATTAATTTAGAAATTTCATAAGATGACCAAATTAAGTTTAAAACATCTATTATGGCATGCTAATCTATTATTTTACATTCTAATATTACTTAATTAATTTCGAAGCGTTACAAAATAGATGTTGAATTTAAGGTGAAAAATTGAATATATCGAAAACAATTAGCTTATATACATATGTTTAATTAGTTGTTCACCATATGACTTAAGTAGGCCCAATGATACTAACAAAACTCAGAAGATACGTATAAAATATAAGAACTTCTCAGTGTATGTTTTAAAACTGTTAAATTTATTTTTTGCTTAATTGACGGCTGAAAAATAAATACTAAAATGGTGGGGTTTTATTATTTTTTTCCATTATGGAAATTGCCATAACATAGATAGCTTTCCAAAATAAATCTTCTGCATTTTCGATTTTTGTACCACATGTAGTTTGGTTTTGCATTTCATGCGTGTTTTGCACTGTCATGTAAATCGTATTAGTTATTGATGACGCCTCTTGGAATTCTTTTCATGAAAAGTAATGCTAGGTCCTGCATGGATATGTTCCATAACTTTGGAGCACCATAAAATGACATGACCATACACTTGTTGGTTTAACCTATTGAATCTCCATTGCAGATTTTTGTAGATCAACCCTATTATCCAGCAAAAGAATACTTATAGGACCTACTAAATGTACAGGCCGTTTAGCAACTGTCGCGTTTTGCTCATGGTAGTATATAAATATTGACTATGTATGTGTGTGTGTCTATATATTGCATATATGTATGTAAATATTAGATCAGGTTCATATGGGAGATGCAGCATATGTTGAAAAAAAAAAAATCAATTTATAGAAGAAGAAATTGGCTGTCGTAGTTTAATCAAGTATATACATTTATCATTTTTTACAATTTGATTTTAAAAAAAAAGTGTAAATGGCACAAGTCCCTGAATTATTAAATTAACAATTTAGTCCCGATTTATTTCCATGGGAAAAAATCTGCTTGAATTGAAATTTATTGGTAGTAGGTCCCAAACGTTTACTTTTCCGTTGAATTAATTTGTGATAGAATTTCACGTTGTTAAATCTACTTTTACGTTTTATTATTTTTACCCCTTTAAAGCAGTGGCGGAGCTAGCCTTTCACTTCAGCAGGGGCTATGGCATACATTTTTTTTTTTTAAGAATAAATGATATAAAAATTACATTACAATATTTTTCAAGAACTACTAGATATATATTAAGAGTTCTATGTTATGAGAAATACCCTATCGGTAGGTTTTTTTTATGAAATATTTAATTTTTATTATGGTATTTAGCATTCTCAGTTTTAACCAAAACTTTTGGTTACTATAATATAAAACTTTTACATGTTATAGTGTCAAGAAAAAATGAAGTATAATGTAAAACTCTCACACACTACAGTGGTTTTAACCCAATGCTTTCAAACACAATATAGAAATATAATAAAAAAATATTTGTTTTACATATCTTTCTTATTTTGATATGATTTTAGTCATACATAGTGTTCAAAAACATGCACTAACGATAAGGATATTCTCACTAGAGTTTTATTTTATTTTTTTTCATTTGTATATCTTGTTTTTTTGAGGATATAAAAAGCTACCAAGTTTAGTATATGATAAATTTAGCAAAAGAAATGACATTGCATTGGAGAGTACTTTTTACACTCAAATGTCAATACTTGACATTGACACAACATTACAGCATTTGTATTAGAGATGTTCTAAAAGTCAGTGAGAACATATATGAAAATATTAAATCTCAATAGGGGTATAATATAAAAGTTAAAAAATTTAAAGGGTCAAATTTTAATTTTTTAAAAATAAGTGGAGGCGGCAGCCCCCATTTGCCCCCGCCTACCTCCGCCACTGCTTCAAAGTACTTGAAAGGATAACATTAAGGGTAGAAGAAACGCCAAATCAAGCGTGGTGATTGGTGTTCGTGTTAATCTTTTATTTACAGACTATCTATTGACTTAAGGCTTGTAATAATAAATTTGGGTTTTGGATAGTTATTGTTTGCGATTCAAAGGACCTTGAATGGAAAACAATTAGTTTTGTGTATTCTTCATTGCCGACTAGTTGTTACCTCGTGTTCATCTTCATAGCCGACTAATCACAATTAGCTTTTCCAATATCCTGTTAATCAGTCTTGCTCTCTTAATCCTCGGTCGTGGTTTTTTACTTTTTATTTTTGTTATAGAAACCCTTTTACTCCTCGTTATCATATCATGGTTTTTCTTTTAGTAACGAGTAATAACGCACGCGCGCACACAAACTTTTTGCAATACGTTGCATGTTAAAGAATCCAACATAAAAAGTTTCCAAGACGTACACAACAACATAAAATTTTCTGTATGTCACCACACACTGACACGATGCAAAATGAATGGCTATACATGTTTCAAGCCAATTATAGGTTGACACACAGCGAAACTAAAAACCCATGTGTGTTTGTATACATGTTTTCAAGCCAATTATAGGTTGACACACAGTGAAACTAGAAAACCATATGTATATGTATACATGTTTTCAAGCCAATTATAGGCTGACACAGAGCGAAACTAAAAACCCATGTGTATATGTATACATGCTTTCAAGCCTATCACAGTTTGACAACTCTAGTGAATATTACTGAGAATCTGTTGCGCATGACAAGCTTTTGATGGGGAGATGAGCCTGCTTAAAGTTCCTATCCATGGTCCGTTGCATATGATGCAAATTGTGGTGTCAAATCCTTGCCCTTTAGAATACTTGTGGATTAATGTATAGCATAAAGATGCCAAACATGTACTTGCCATGTTAAACGTGATATGTAAATGCGTACATGTACTTTTTGGCACTCATATATAGTGTCATGGTGAAAGCAGTTCCATCTTTTTTTTTTTTTTTTGGTTGCTTACAACATTTTGGAATTAGGAAGGAACTACTAGAAAAAAGTAAAATCATAGAAGGCAATGCAATAGAGAGAGAGAATAATCATATCTAGTAGTAATATTTCTTATTTTCCTCAACGTCTAGCGCTTCTCAAGTAATGGTAATTGTTGTTATGAGCTAATCGCCCTAATTTCTTTGACGAATGAGAGAAATAATATAAAAGAAGGCTAACAAGCATACACAGTTTATTGAGGTCACCATTAATACGAGAACACGTTTACGTTCAACAAAATTTCACTGTGATAAATAGGAAGATTTAAAGAGAATCACATACTCCTCGCTTCTTTAGACTCAATTGTTTTTTAATCTCTTGATAACATCATTATATGAAAATTAGCGTCCTCCTAATAGATGTATATTTACGGAGACCAAAATGCATGTGTGAAATCTCGATCCACATATTAACTCTGCGTCCATGGTAATGTAGAAAGGATGGTGGTGAAAATGTTACTTTGGTATCATTTTGTAGACAACTAGCCAAAGCAATATCAACCAAAAAGACTCTAAATAATGGACAAAGGTGGGGGAACTTTTTGTGTGTGCATGTGTGTCCAGTCAATAGAGAAGCAACTTTTGCCAAGTGAAGTACGACCATGGTCCATGAATACCAAAGCAATGCGACCATGAAGTTTGGGGGGTTTCGGCTAAATTAGTAATAGAACAAGCAAATCGTGGAAAGAAAAAATAAGCATGAAGAACAAACACACAAAATTTAATTATAGTGGTTCATTTTTGACGTGAAAGTTGCATCCATTTTTTACCATGTTAAAAAGTTCACTAATATTATGAAGAAGAAGCTTGCAAGAGAAAATTATCAACTATCTGTGTTTTCTCTAAACTTTTTAATTACCCACAACCAATCCCCCTATATATATAAGAAAACTAAGGGCAACAAAATTTTACAAATCCACCTTTAGTTCGTCAAAATATTAAATTAGACTTCACAAGGTAACATGCGAAATTAATAACTTGATATGATTTAAACAAGATTTGTTTCATAGTTGTGAGAGTAGTGGGCATGCAAAGGCGAGAGAAAATGCATGTGTACTCATAAGATCACTATATTTTATAGCCTCCATACAAGGTTCTTAAAAGCACATGATGTTCAAGAAAGACACAATGATATATAATGTGTTTTGTTGACAATTTCCGTCACCATCCAACCACTACAAAAGATTAGCTTAACATATGGATGTCTAAGCACCACGCCACACCACTTCATTACAAGCCTCTTTCTCAAGTATGTTAGCGACCACTCACCACCTGCCCTTTGTAACCAAACCGTATATCCTCTTTCCTATTGGTTCCTCATCAAAACTTACCCAAATATCGTATTTAATGAGAATTTGCAATATAGTGACCCTAAATTGACCGGTTTAAGCTTGATTCATGATATATCCCAATTAATATGACACATGCATATATTAATTAGTAATGAATCGTGGAATAGTGATAAGCACATGAATCAACATCAGTGATGAGGTCAGTCCATGGTTTTTTTTTTTATCACCCTTTCTGGCGACAGTTATTAGTACTTGCAAGGTCTTTGCCCCTGGAATATACTGAATTTACCAAAATGCCACTTCCAAACCTCCAAAATAAGCAAAAGCTAAGATACAACTTTCTTTTGAGAATATTCTTTTTGGGTGGAATCCAATGCTCAACTTAATTGACTCAAGAAGTTGATGGTTAATTCATAGTTACTTAAAATAATTATGAACTATTTCGGATTTCATGTCCCGTTAAACCCCAATATTATTTTGCAATATCATTTAAATATAAGAATTTAGCCATATAACAAATAGTAAATTTGCTTAATACACACTTGAACAAGCAAATGGGTTGTCAAAATACTATTAATTGGACAACTAATGAGAATGAAAAATGGGACACTAAATTTGACTCTTCAATTATTAGGATGAACTAGCTAGTATATTTCCAATTCTGCTTCAAAGTTTTAACCAACATTAGACATCGTCTCTCAAGTAGAAAATCACTAACGTAAGCCTCCAATCTTAATGAGATCGACTCGAATCCAATATCTTATATCATTTTGTAAAATAAGTAACCGAAAAAAGAGCTTTTAACTTGGAGATATACTTCAAGTTGTTATTTTGGTCGATAAATCATTTCATGCTCAGACCAACAAGAAATCAGCCATATTTTAAACGACAACCACACCCAGCTTTCTAGAGGAGAAGAACAGAGCCGTGCACGCAGAAACCGTGTTCTGGCAATACGTCAGTTTTTTTTCTTGGAATCACAAAAGTTAATTTCTAAAGCCTATGGATAAATTTGGACCATGAACTTTAGGTACACACATGCAGACTACATTTTTGAGAGATGGTCCAAACATGGGATATACAAGCCCATTTATTAGAGGCCACTCCTCGGGACCAGCCCACGACTTAAATTGTGATATATAATAGTCGATAGATTATCCTTATTATTATGTCTCTTATTTGAGTAGATTAATTAATTAATTAAAGTCTTTTGGGTAGAAGATGATCAGTAAATATTCTCTGCAATATTGCATGTCATTAAGGGTGTTTTGGGAACACTAGGCCACAGCACATAAACCAGCCATGCACAAAGAGAGAAGAAATTTGTCTAGAGTAGTAACGATAATAACTACCATTAGCATGTTGCGAATTGCAAGGTACGGAAAGAAAGCACAAAATACAATAATGAGACATAACTCGGAATAGGAAAGACCAAAAGACACTAGTACTAGTATCACTACAATCACAACAATACTGACACAGAAGTGAAATATTTCTCATCATATATGGGAGAGAAATTTGAAAGGTCTTTTCCCTTTTCTTCTTCTTCTTCAACTCTCAAGTAGCGACCAAAAATGAGTCCCAGTTCATCAACACATTGTTATTTCCATGCTTGCATCTGCTGGGCCTCTGAATCTTCTCTGCCTCATCCATTTCCTCTCCTCCATTGTCACCCCAATTCACTTCCTCTGTTTCTTCTTCTTCTTCTTCTTCATAATCTTCTTGATCTTGTTCAAGTTCATTCTCAACCCCTTCTTCTTCTTCTTCTTCTTCAGTCTTGAGAGGAAAGTTCTTCAACAATCGAAGAGTGAGCCGGCCATCAGCCCGCTCGGCGTGAAAGCAGGATGTCGAAGAGGCGACGGCTACGGCCTTCAAAACAAGCCGGCCGTCCTCTCTGTGAGGCCTGACTTTGAAGCCAGCTGAGCCGCCAACGGAGGTTAACGGAGGAGGGAAGCTTCCGTTGCGGTTCAGCCTCTTAAACGACCTGACTTCTTGGACAGCTATAGGGCTCTTCCTCACCTCCGCCTCCGAAAGCAACGACGTCTCCTCAGCGCTGTCGCTTCCCGTCTCGCTCCCCAAGCCCTCCGTGCACATTTCCAGGCTCTTAGCACTCAGCATGGAAGCTGAGCGCTTCACCATGGGGTGGACGTAGACATTCTCTGTTCCGGTGTCGTTTTTCGCCGTCAGAACCTGGAGGAAGCTCAACCCGTTTTTCATGTCGTCGTCGTCGCTGTGGTTCCTTTCCTCGTCGAATTCACAAGTGTTATAGTCGTTTTCTTCTTTTTCTTCTTGTTTTTGTTGTTCAAGCTTGTAATTGTTCCATTTGGAGAGATTGGGGTTAGGAAAGGCCAGCTTGAGCCTCAGTACTCGGGGCTCGACGAGGCAAGGTTCGAGACATGATTGCAGACCTTGACAGATGCTCGTGGACATGTTGATGACCACAATTAAAAAAAAAAATGAGACAATAAAAGCGGAGAAGGAACAGGGGAGGGTTTTGGATGAGGAATAATGATACGGAGTTTTTTTGGAGTTTATATATATGGGGGTGAAAATTGTGGGTGAATGAGTTAAGGACAAGGTTTTAAGCAAAACCCATGTTTTGGTTTGGGTGAAAAATTAGATGGGTGGCTTAAAAAAGAGTTGGGAAGGGAAAGAAAGATAGAGAGAGGGGAGGAGAAACGAAAGAGGGAAAACGCGTTGGAAGACAAGGGATTGAGAATGGAAGAGGAGCGATGGTCGTGAATTTATAGTGAAATTTTTGAGAGAGAGAGAGAGGGAGAGTTTTGTAGGCTATGTGTATAGTGTTGTAGTGACTAGGAATAGGAGGGAACTTTTTTATGCCCACTAAAATTGTGCAAATTTTACTCTGCCACACAATTTTCTTTTGTGAAGCGCAGTGAGAGAATAAAAGATTAATGAACAATAACAATAAGAGTATGAAAAAAAAAATAAAACAATTCTCACGCCAATTATGGAAAGGAAATAGCAAAACAAGATCATGATAATAAGTCGCTAAAAATTTATGTTTCTTGACTATAAAATGGCAGGACTTGAGTTAGTCGTTGAGGTGAAAGGCAAGAAATACCAAACTTGATAAGGATCATCCAAGGTTCAATATTAACTGTCTTCCATATAATGCCGCCAAAAAAAAAAACAAACTAGTGAAAGGAACCAAAATACGAACGGCCCTTTTTTTATATTTACTATCTGGGATCTCTTTCTTTGCTTTGTTCTCTCATTTTTCACGCCGCTTTATTCTGTGTTGTAATAGGGTCAAAACCTGGTGGCCCATCCTGTATAATAACCAAGCAGCTATGAGCCAAGCAAAACCCAATACAAACAATATATTCGTAAGAATTTTTGTCCATGTTTTTCTTTTCGTAGATGGTTTATTTCCTTGCCTGTGTTTATTCACATGTAGAAAGAAAAGACAAGTTATTAAATACTGAATTGGAATATTGAGGATTCTACAGTAGGTGTGAGAAAATACCTTACATCACCTTCGTGTTAGTATTATTTTAACGTAATTTTGACTAGATCTAACGTTTAAAATTATGCACTATAAAATATAGAAAGCTGTTTAGAATCTAGACAATATGTTATACGTTAAACCATTACACTGAATTAATTAACTAATACTTTCTCTCGATGTTGTAAGCTTCCACCATTAATTTTATATTTTTGACAAAGAAATTTAACCAATAATCTACTTAGGTTCAAAGAGCTGACTTCTGCACAAAATATTTTATTAAACCGACCAAAATGAGTAGTCATTGGTTTGACGCTTAAAGCAATAAGGTAAGACTCAACTTTAATGTCTTCTAAGGCAAGAGCTCTCTCCTTACCTTTGTTTTAGTGATCATGAGTTGCTTATTATGCACTCCTTAATAGAATATTAATTTTATGATTAGGGGATTACTACTCATAGCAGGGAAAAAGGAAAGGACAATTTCCTTCTTGCTATTGGGCAAATCTTTTTTGGTCAAAGATATTCCAAACCGTACGGAAATGCCTATGTTTTTCTTTTAAAATATGACTTTTTTTTTATGGGAACCCGAAACAGATACCTATTGAAAGATATCTATCTTCAGTCATCAGAATTGTAAAAGAAAAAAGCTGATTTTAGCTAGATCTAACAGTTTTAAAAGTAAACCACCGGAGAAGAATCCCAATAGAGAAATGCTCTTAAAATATATATTATTGAGTTTTTGTGTATGCCAGACAGGCCTTTTGGAAAAAAAGGAGGAGATGGCTTTTTTGTCTGTAAACTCACATTTTCTTATGTTCATTGGGTGGTAGTAAATGGCCTTTGTATCCCAACTTTGAGCTTACAATTTAGTGAAAGTTAGATATCTGATGATGTAGAGGAACGAAAATAGTGAGGAAGGTAAGAGTGAAAAAGCACTTCTCCTGATACGTTTGTTAGCAAACGGGCCTAATTTTCCCAATTGGGCTCCCTATCATGCACATGATCCTGACAATTAAAGTGAACTGTTAGGTCATAAATAATTGGCACTAGTGAATATTTATCCTTGCCCTCTTTGTCTCTTTTCTTCAGAGCACCATACATATGTGTTTAGCCAGTAATTTCAATACAGTTGATGCGTGAACAAAAAAGTTTGCAACATACATATGTATATATATAGATATATATATATATTAAAAAAGTTGAGCATGTTATATATATATATATATATTATTCAATTACTACATTTTTGTTTTCATTATCTAAATGAAAGATTATAAATGTTTCATCAAGCCTCATGGAATAATTTATACATATATGTACCAACTTAATTAATTACAAAGCTCTTTTAAGTACTTTAGGTAGTAGAATTCACGGATTCACACCTTGATCTAAAACAAATATGTAACCAATACATGAATTAAAATAAATTATGGCAGCTTGTTATTTATATATTTTAAACCAGTGATGCCTCCAAAAATATAATTTTCTAATATTCGACCCAATTGCATGTATCAAATAGGAAATAGCCCATGTGAGGAAGTGTAAAACATACATCATATTCTTAAATGAGCCTATTTATCCATATGAATTTGTTTTAATTTCTAATCGGAGACATCGCCAAATGATAGCACAAGATCTTGCATTACTTCATGACCAATTTGTATATAAGTGGATAAAAAAGGAGAATGGTCATCAATAACGGTTTTTTGGGATTTTTTAACAGTTAAATCTGTAGCAAAAAGTGATTTGGTTAGATTTAACGGTGTAAACAAAACCCTACGTATAAGTCTACGTTGTATAAGGACCAAAAAAAAAAAAGAAAAAAAGGAAGAAAGCGTATGCAAAGCAATAGAGTACAATTGTCCACTAATCGTACAAACGCATATGAACAATAAATAATCAAGTGATGAAGAATTCCGATGGAGGGATCATAAAACCCTACAGACCCATGTGTCGATCAACACAAAACATGCGTAGTGCTTTGTGTACGTACATGGGAATTATTCAAGTGTGAGTGGAAACAGAGCACTACATATTTGCCATCATAAGATCACAATTATGAATGCTGGGAAGTGAACTGATTGCTTGGGCCCCATTCCTTTTTGGCCCTTTTGGAGTCTCCAAACGACTCTCTTCGTTGAACGACAACCCCTTGTGCCTTGGTCTTTTTTCACAAGTCTGTCCACCAAAAAGCCAAAGTTCCTATTTTTTCTTGCAAAAAACACCCCTATCCAATTTCCGTGCAAATTCATTTTTTGTGATAAAATGGTTTCTCTTTTATGTCTATCATATCATAATAAGCTATGAAATGAAAAGCATATATTTTATTTGCTGATTTCTAGTAAATCATGACTATGGATTCTTTAATTATTGCATGCAATATATGTCTACGCCTACATATCACCATAAGACCAAAGAACTTTTCTTTCTGTTCTTTTAATAGTGGGTTATCTTTCCCCTTTCATGTCAGTAGGTCTTTCATACTTTTCATTTGCAATTTAAACAGTTTATTCCCAAACAAGTACTAGATCTTTGATATATTTTGATCTCTCGTATAATTTGCCATACAAAAAGGTAGTAGATCTCTTTACTCCCAAAGACAAACATAATAAGAATGAAAACTGTTATCATTTACCAATAATACGATGTACAAACTTTTTCTTCAAAGAAGTTGGTACATGCAAGGACTAATTGAGCTGTGAGGATATATAAGATTTTGAAAGAGATGGTTATAATCAGTTTTAAGTATATACGTAAATAGAGTTATCTTATGTTTGGGAGGCGTTCAAACCAATAGCTTGAACAAAAAATGGTTCAAAAGCACTATAGCATGTAAAAATTTTACATTATAGCTGCTGAGAGCTTTACACTAAGAGAGTTCGAACTCGAAGCGTTAATTAATAATTATAACATAAATATATATGAGATAAGAGAGTAGATTCTAAACTTGGGTTGTTTTTAGAAATGCAAAATCTTTAAGAAGTTCTGCATATGCAAACCCAAGAAATGGTAAGATATATTTGTTCGTGGTGGCGTGATGCAGTCAAGAATATGTGCCCTCTCGCACACTCCCAAGCCCCTAACCATCAATTTTGCTTTCGAAATCCTATCTTTCTCAAAATTTGCTTATTTTTTGCCTTTTGTTTTAGATTGGCCCGGCCAAAAGAAAAGGGCTTTTGCAATCCCTTTACTTTAAATAGAAAACCTTAAAACGTTTTAGTCCCATTTCAATTTTTTAAAATTTTTTATTTAATCTCCCTCGAATTCTTTGTTGTGCAAATGTATATATAGCAATTTATTTGCCTTTTACTTCTTTATTACGATCTTTAGAAAGAAAGTTGAGATGGTATCAAATTCATGGCTTTTGCAACAAACATCTCAACGAGCTAGGCGCACTCTGTTTGTACCCTTTTGACCATGAGGCGTTAGTGCCTTTGTGGCCCCCCCTTTTCTTTTCTTTATTATTTTTTTTTAACTTTAGTCGTACTCATATATATTTTTTACTACATCAAAATTATATTATTATTATTATTATTATTATTATTATTATTATTATTATTCCTTTTAAAAGAAAAGACACTAATGGATTATTTGGAGAGTGTAGTTGTAATCATAGTTTGTGTTTCAAAACACTGTAGCATGTGAGAGCTTTATAATATGATAACTTTTTGCTTTTACTGTAGCATGTGAGAGATTTACATATTTGGTAACCGCAACTATGGTTCTAAGGGCCTGTTTGGAATAACTTGTGGTTTTGTTTTTAAGCAGTAGAAAAAGATAAGCATGAGCTAAAGCTTTTTAATTAGCATTTAGATAGTGCATGGAAAAGTTTTTTTTATTTTAAAAGAGTTTTTGAACATGTTTAGTTAAATAAGTCAAAAGCACTTGTTGATATAAAAAGTAGTGTAAATAAAAAATATAAAAACAATTTTTAGTTTGTTATTTTTAAATACAAAATCAAAAGTGTAAATAAAAAAGCTTTTCATAAATACTTTTTTATAAATACCTTTGGCTTGAATTTTTCAATAAATGCTTAAAAAACCATAAATATTTTTTCATATATCACCAAAATAGGCTCGTAAGCACCTTTTGATAGAATAAACTAAAAACAACTTAAAATTAGCAATTCCAAACGGGCTCTATCCAATGTTGCCAACAACCCTAAACATGTGTCACAGGATACATGACTGCCTCATTAAAACGAATCTTTAATTTAAGTTTTAGCTTTACGAATGTCGTCCCAACAATTCCATCGAATCTGAAATCCCACCAACATCTCGTGAGGTCCATGTGAGCAAGGAAAATCGAATAAAATATCTTCTGATTTCCTATTCTATGACGTTGGTAATTAGTGACTTTTAAAAGCAAAAAACGTTTTTTTAAAACTAACGAATTCTTTCCGACGGGAAAAGAAGATGCCATTTGAACGACTTCTTTCTTCACATATTTAAAAAACCTTTGACTTGAACCGCAATGATCAAGATATTGGTTAAAATCTCGGGAATCGTTCAAACTTTATTCCAATAATAAGCATACCTTGCAATAGAATGACAAGCAACCACGTTAATTGATTCATTACAAAGCCTTACAAGCTTGTGCATTAATAAAAACAAAAGGAAGAGAGGCTGGGAACAAAAAGAAATGCAAATTGAGCTAGAATACAACCTGCTGATCTCATTCACTACCCATCTAGTGAAGCTTTCAGAACTGGTAGTGAAACATGAAGATTTTGAATTTCAACTTTGTGGTCCTTGCAGTTCTTTCTTGACGTTTGATATTTTAGCCTTAATCGCAAGCAGATTTTCTAGTTTATTTTGCGCTGCATCTTGGTATGGCTTGGCAACAACTTTTACAAAGTTTTCGATGTTGTTGAGAGCTTCTGAGAGATCCTTCTGCCTGGCCTCTTCAAGTTCAAGAGCCAAGGCGTCTGCGGTCTTTTTTACTTTAACTATCATTGCCTGCCTGCGAGCTGGAAAGTTTGAAACTGCTAAAAACCTATGACAAAAACAAATGATGACTGAGACGTCAGGAACAAGTGAAAAATCGTTTTTTTTTTTGACTGGGAATCTTAACGCAAAAGTGCCTTCAAATATAGAACAAAACAACTATTTGAGCTGGGTTAGTTTGCCATGAACTGATGATTCAGCAATGCTCTAGGCATAAAATTCGAGATACATAGAGATAATTAATTTAAGGAGCAGAACTCAACAGATAACATCAAGCGCTCTGTGTCAGTTTATAAGGCCGTTTTTTCTTTGCAAGTACCGTGACTCTCTAGTCAAAGTGCAAGAGATGTCAGATAATGATGATCCTAGAATCAAATCAATTGCCATGGACAAATAAACAGAGGAAAAGTTGGGAAGGTGAAAAGAAAAGAAACAAGTAATAAGCGGAAAATGAAAATGAACGATGCATCACCCTCCAGCAGAACAAAGGCCAAGAGCAAGAAGATCTTCCAGTGTTGTTGGGAGGACAGATGTCAGAAGTGAAGCAGATAAACCGGCTGCTCCAAGTCCACCAAACGTTCCCAGGAACTAAATAAACAAGAATATTAACACATCAAGTTGATTCAACTCAAAGGTGTATATCAATAAGAGAAAAACTGTACACTATACATGTCGCAAGAAATAGAATAAATTGTCCTTAACGATGATTGGAAAAACCTCCCGTGGAAACATTATTCATATATGTTAAAAAACATATAGCATTTAATTTCAAGAGAACATTCCCTGTCAACGTTGCTTTCAAAAATAACCTTCAGTTTACTTTTGGGAGTCCCTTTGATCTGTAAGTGTGTCTTACTATGTTCTTTATTTGGGAGTTATATCAGCTGGAGGAGCTAACCACTTCTCGTATTTTTTCTTGATCAAACAATTTGGAAGCAGCAGGGCCGCTGAAGTTCCGAACCACTCCCAAGCTAACTTCATTCACCTTTTTCAGCGACTCATGACTCAAAATGCAACTGACTGTTTGGTTGGACTAATGAAGGCCAACGTTTTTCGAATGAGTCCTTATAACCTATTCCTTCACAAACGATGTTGGACTGTAACCATTCTATTCTCCCAGGAAATTCTATACGCCAAGAAGACACTGAAGTTACAAGAGGGAAAATAAAATTCAAGCAACTCTGGACAAAATGTGTTATAAAACATAACAGCGAAGCAAATTTCCAAAGATGCATAACAAAGATGCATGGTTTTAACACTAACACAAGAAGAGGAGGGGGAAAAAAAAAGAGACGGGTGGGGGTTGAATAATATAAAGCAATTAACTTACTTGTACATCTATAAGTGCAGGACCAATTACGTCCTTTTGAACCCCTGAGGTGGCTGGCAAGGTGGTAGACTTTTCCCCTTTGAACGCATATGAAGCAGCAAGATCAAAATTTGATAATTGTAGCGTAGCTTGTATGAGGTCTATCACCCGTGACTTTGCATTATCAATCTGCAGTTTCATGCACAGTCATAACTTATGACCACAATTTTTTAAAAAAATAATAACAATGTGCTTTTTACTCATTTAGCTATATAAAATTCTGCAAGCTTACCAATGATAAAGCTCTTCTCCTCCAAGATATGCTCTCACTTCCCATTTTCGTTGCATAATTTTGTACAGTACTAACTAGATCGTTTATTGACGCCAAGTCTTGTTTAGCAGATCGGCAGTCTTGTCACACAAGAGTTTCACAAGAAGAAAGCAATCTTTCTGCAATTGCAATGGGTGTTCCAAGCTTAAGTTTCATTCTTTCTATTCCATTGCTTGTCGATCCATCTAAAAAGCTATACAAGAACTCCACAAATTCATCAAAGCTATTTCTTTCCCAGTGAGAATCAGCTGTTGATAGTTCCTCATATTCCTTGCCAAACTCAGAGGAAGCTGAAAGTTTTGCTTTAAGAGCTGATCGTGCAGACACAGGATGTATCGCTACATGTTTGGCATTCATCAACTGCCGTGTGTTTTCCTTGATAAATGACATTGCTTCCTCAAGCTGCACGATATCATGAAATAAGAGAAACGAGTAAGAGGAAAACTTATTGAAAATCGCATGCAAATAAAAGAAAACCTTGATTTAAAGAAGGTTGCTATAAGCATTTTATGAGAAAGTAAATGCCAAATGTAACTTTAACAATCAAAGGAATGATTCTCATCAACAAACCTCATTAGCATTCTGATAGAGGTCAGATTTTTTTAAGACAAACACAACTTTCTTCTTCCATTGTTGAATATAACGAAGAAAAGTAACCTGAAAAGATGATACAAGTGGTGAAGAAACAAAAATGAACTACAATATAGTATACTATAAAATAAAACAGCAAGCAAAAACATGGATAAATGATTAGTGGATGTATATTTTCTACCATGATGTGTGAATAACTTCCTTATTTGTGGATTTTGGATGACTAGAAACATTAATCAGTATGATATGCCATATTGATAAACTAAGCATACCTCACTTTCTGTTAAAGATCAGCAGATATAACAAAAAGAAGCAAATCTGCACGAGGCACAAATTCCTCAGTAAGGCATTGTTGCCTCTGCAGGATCACATTTATTCCAGGTGTATCAACTATGTTCATCTGCTTCCCAAAAAAAAAAATTTGCAATAGAGCAGTTTCAACCACTAAGCTAGTAGAAAGACAAGGTGTGCCAAGATCTTCTTTTACCAAAGTGACACTGATGTGTTAAAATAATAGTAATAACTAAACTGGTAAGCAGCCACTCCACAATCATGCACCAGATCAGTTCAACTTTACATCTTTTTTCTACTCGGTTCAACTTCACATTAATCATTGCCCTCAAAACGCTAAGTAATACATATACAAATGATAGGACGGTTCAGAAAAATGACTCACTTCTTTAAGAATAGGCGCTGGAAGATAGCATATATATTGACCGTCTGGATGCCTTTCACAACGTTGAGCCTCAGCAGAATCAAAATTAGAATAGCGCAAGAAAGTGATCTCATTAGTTGTAGGAACAACCCCCTCGTTAAGATATCTACTTCCAAGAAGAGCATTAATAACACTCGACTTCCCAGAGTTAAATTCACCCTGGTATTACAAGAAAAATACATCAGTAATAGAACTCAAAACCTCCTCTAACATCCTGCTATGTGACTGGAAAACCAGCTCAATTTTTTCATGTGAATCATATTATTTTTTTCTAATAATTTCTGGATATCGTCCATTAGCAAAACTGAAAACAGAAAGAGCAAAATTAATAAAATAGAAATGGAGCTTGAACCCAAGTGACAATTAGGTTTTATGATCCACTTAGAAAGATAGCAGTCAAGTCATTTCACCTTCAAAAGCAAAACTTGGGGAAGCAAGTCAAACACTTAATTATGACAGCAATCATGCCAACAAACAACTCATGTTTTGATGAAAAACAGAAGAACATATGCAGCTAGTGTTGTTTGGCCACAGAAATTATCATAGTTGATCCTGGTATTTTTTGTATTAAGTCTTCAGCAGAACCAACTTGTCCAGGGGACTTCTATGAGAACAAGAAATGGTGAGCATATCAATCCTTGTTCACAACTTATAGCTTCAGTAGCAACCGGACAAGTGTAACATATTACCTAGAGGCCATAAGTACATGACCATGAAGAATGTCATGGTAATTATTTATCCAATAGATACTACATCAGTCTTGCATGAAGACGATTAAGAACCACCTAAATTCTAAATTCTTTCAAGTAAAAGAAAAAAGATTCAAGTGAAAATAAGAGCTAATACCAATGTATATTCCTGGAACCAGAATTTGTTGAAGTTCAGCACACAATACCACTATAGCCAGTAAAAATGGCTCATCAATTTGAGCAACTGCATCTGCCAGAAGCGAAACCTCCTCCATCTGTCATGTAAAACAACATTACAGAATTCATCATAAAGCAGATACTTTTATATTATTCATTTAAACTGGAATTTCACAAAGATCAACTTCAACTACCAAATAGTATTAATTAAAAGATCACCAGTGGAGCAGCTTTCTGAATGACATTTATTGCTTTGAGCAATACCAATCTCTCTCTTTCTATGAACTGTTTTTTTGGATCCTCCAAATTGATAAAGCCCGCAACCCTTTCTTCAGCACCAATACCATTATCCGAATTCAACAATTTGTTCTCGCTGGAGTTATCAAATCCATCTCGGGTACTTTTATTTAGCGTGTACACATCACTAAATAAACTGTTCAAAACATCATCACTGAACTTCTCAAAACCTTTAACAGAAGTAAGTAATCCGCTAGCACCAGACTTGAGTAATTTTGATGCCTCCATAACTAAAGCGTCCTCACCATAAGTAAACATGACAAAAATCGGTATCTTCACATTTTCATGCACAGAGTTCAGTGCCAAATCAACACGATTCTCTTCACCAAGACTATAGATAAGAAAATCAGCTCCTTCAGAGCTAGATGCGTTCAAAGCAGCATCTGCTGTTTGCACATTTCTTGCTACCAAAGGAAGGACCACTGAATCACACTTGGAATCCATCATCGTAGTTCTTGCCACAATGGCAGGAAGACCTACAGAAGGACAAAACAAAAACTTACTTGCCTAATAAAACGGTATGAATAAACAAACAAGGCTACCCTTTTTTAATCTTTTGTTTATGTTTTCTGTTAAATAATTCAACACTTACCATCACTTACGGTAACATTGTAATAATGAAGATAAAATGATCATTGTTACATTGTTCTAGGCTATTGAATCTATCCATACGGACTACAGATTATCAGAAAAAGAATAAAAAAAACTTCCATCTATGGAAACCTGCCGTTCTGTAATTGGTGTATTCCATTAATTCTACTTCTTACAATCAAAGGACAAAATTTAAGCATTCATTTGGCAAAAAGTGGTTGGAACCATTTTTACTACAGTTTTTTTCCTCATAAAACTCAAAAGAATGGTAGTTCAAAATATAAAAAACAGTTCAAACCGCTCTCACATAACACTAAAAATTTAAAAGGACAAAATTCAAACTTGTCATTCTTTTACAGGTAAACAGCTACTACTCTATCTAGAAAAAGCTAATATCTCACCATAATGCACTGATATTAATAATGTAGCATAAAATTGGGAAACGTGTAAGCTTATAGAGCGAACTGAACTGAATAAATAACGCAGGGGAAAAAAAAAAAAAAAAACCTTGATCAGTGAGCACCACTCCACTGGCATTCGCCGCCGCAGCGATATCGACCCGTTCGGCGACCAACAAGTAGGCGCGGTCCCTAACCACCGACTTCAACTTACAAGCCGCTTCATAGATCCTCCCAGCGGTGGCTTCGCCGCAATTGAGCACCACAATCCCGGCCCATTTCGACACGGCCCGGTCGATCAACTCCAACGCGCCGTCGCCCGCGAAGACGTCGTCGGCGTCCAACTGCAGGACCAAGCAGAGGACTCTGATCTCGGGGCGCTTGTAGCCGCCGGGGAACACGGTCCTCGGCGGCTCTTGGCCCTGCAGCACCTGACGGCTCTGGTCGGCGAACTTCTGATTCCCGTTCTGCGAGATCGATCGGACAGAAAGCCGGTGAGGTCGTCGGAGAAGGTTGGGTGGTTCGAGGCGAGGAGTGAGGGTTTGGTGCAGGGTGAAGAACAGAGGGTGTTGCGTTGTGGAAGAGGCATGGGAGAAGAGGAGAGGTACCGTGGGACTTGCAGAGAAATTGGAGATGAACCAAGCGAAACCCTAACCTTTTCACCTTCTTGTTGGATTTCCAGAGAGGAAGAGAGGGAAAGATTGTCTAGTTTAGAGAGAGAGAGAGGGAGGGAGAGGAGAGTGTGGGGAGAGAAGAAGAAAAGCCTTATCGGCAAACAGAGTAGGAATTGGCTTAGGCAATTATTATCTCATCCTCATGGACAGCAAGTCAAGCACACTAAAATGAAAACCATACGTGCAATTCCAAAAAAGAAAACAAAAAAAATGAAAAATACGTGTACCAACTGTGCAACTATTTATCATTTTACATTTCTTTTTTGACCTTTTTAAATTAAAATTTTCCCACCTTTTTATCACTTCTTCTGAAATATCAGACCACTAATTACGTTAAAATTAACAGAAAATCTAAAATACATTACAAATACTCTTATTAAAAATATTCTTATTATTAAAATAATTATTATAAAATTTTGGAGTACGAAGCATTATGTTTTAATATATTTTAAAAAATCTGTATTTCTATTTATGAATTCATAATACATTCATATTGCGTGACTATTACTTTCTTTTATAAAAAACATTACTTTCTTTTTTTACGACACATTACTTTTTTAACATTTTTTTTGGGTGAAAAAATAAGAAAAAAAATGTTTTTGTTTGCTGCATTTCGACAGAAGCTGGAACTAGACCGAAGAGCTAGATGCCCAGTCGTATCCTATTTTTAATGTGAGCCTAAGCTATACACCGTAAATGTCAAATCTAAAATTACATAATAGACCTTGATTGTTGGTCTGTTTGACTGTATCCTGGGACATATAAATTAATAATCGACCACAACAGCCTCCTTTGCTACTTAACATGCAAGGTTTTTAGGACAATTGCCTTTTAAATTTTAGGTTTTTTAACCTAATATATGGTCCTTGAACTCTTTTTTACAGCAATTAGGTCATTAAACTTAGCTAAATGTGGTATTTAAGTTTCTAATCACAAAATTTTGTCAAAATTAAGATGAAAAATGATTATGTGAAATACTTAACCCATTTAGAAGTTAATGGAAGGAATTTTGATTACTACAATAATTAAAATAGACATATAAGCCAACAAAATTATTAAAACAATCATTAACAATGATGTAATTTCTTTTTTCCCTTCTTTTTTGGGCATAAAATGAAACAATTTCACTCTCATGAAAAGGAAATGAGATGCATAGGTGTTCTAAATAGGTCATATGCTTCTCATGCTTTCATTTTCGTCCTAATTTTGAAGGAAGTTTGTGATTAAGACTTAATTGTTACACTTTGTTAAGTTAAGGACTTAATTGCCATAAAAAAAGTTTAAGGACCATATTGTAAAATTTGAAAAGTTTAAGGGGGCAAATATGTCTAAACAATAATATATTTCTAATTACTTTTTGATTAAAAAATTCCTCAACTATGGTCGTTGCAATGCTATTGAGTCATTTGGCACTTCAGTTGTAGCTGAAGTTTTAAGTTTAAAAACTGTAACATATGAGAGCTTTATATTATAGCAATTTTTTACTTTTTATAGTAGTTGTTGAAAGTTTATACTGTTTATAGTTAGAACTAATGAGTTGAAACTAAAGTGTCAAACACCCTATATGTCTCCCCTGACCTTCAAAACATATTTATTCCCTTGAACTTTAAAAGGTAACATTTGCTCCCTCGGTTTATGAAATATTAACAAGAAAACTCTTTTAAGTATGAATTTGAGGATAAATGAACATTATTATACAAAATAATGGGATTGTTGAATAGTTTAGTAAACCATAACTTACTCTAGTGCAATCATATATAAGTCAATGAAGAAACCATTTGTTTTTTTTTTTTAAAGTTTGATTAATTACAAAAATTTCCTAAAACTATAGGCTTTGTAATACTTTGGCCCTAAAACTTCAAAACGTAACATTTGTTCATGTTGAAGTATGAACGGTTCCTTTTGTTAAAATTTTAACAACAGATTGACAAATAATTTTAAAATTATGGGTACTTTGGTAATCCTAATTATAAAAAAAAAAAAAATAAAACTATAATAAAAATAGACTTTGTTGGTGATTTAAAACAAAAAAATCAATTTAAAACATACTACTATCTAGGTCTCTCTTTTTTCATACTGAAATTTTCTTTAACATTTTATTAACTTTTTTCAAACCCAAAAAAAGTTTTGAAATTTTAAAAAGTACAAATACCAATAAAACCTCCAAAAATATGAAAGAAATATCAGAGTTTTTTCTCTTTAAAAATTTTGTGTTATATTAAATATTTTTGTATTATATTCTTTTTCATTTCAGTAAGATATATATAATTTTTAAGATTTCAAAATACTTTTTAGGTGTAAAAAATAAAATAAAAATTTTGAAGAAATTTTAAAATATCAAAAGAAAAGGATTCGAATGGTATAATGGTTTTCATATATTTTTCTTAATCGTCAATATAAACTATTTTATTATAGTATTAATTTTTATGCTTATTTTTATAATTAAAATTACTAAAATACCTTTATTTTTTAATTATTTAACAATTTTTTGTTAAAATTCTAACAAAATGACAATTTTTTTAATAGTTCATATTTTAAGAAAAACAGATGTTATATTTTAAAGTTCAAATGACAAAGTGTTACAAAGACTATATTCAAGGAGAATTTTTGTTATTAATCTAAAAAAGTTTTTCACAGAATTTTTGTTATTAATCTAAAAAATGTTAAGTTTTTTTCATTTATATTTTTAACAATTAAATTTTTAAATTATATCATCGTTTTAAATTTAAATTAACTTTAAACATAATAAAATTATCAAAATATTTTTATATACCAAATTTTGATTATATATTATTATAGATTCTAATAGAATTATCAAAATATTATATACCAAATTTTGAGTGTATATTATTATAGATTCTAATTGAGGGAGTTTTTTTTTTTGGTTAATATATCATAGTTAATGAGAACACCTATTACGTTTCAAAATTCAATTATAAGAGTTATAGTTAATCGAGAATATTTGTAATTAATCTATTATTCTTTTACTTTTTCAGTTGAGTTTTCCATAAAAATTTCATAACCTTGTTTATCAAAAAAAAAAAAAAAAAAAAATCAAACTTTTCATTTTCTCTCTGACAGCACTGATGAACACGAAGCTACGACTCTCGTTGAAGATCATCCCCCAAAATGAGGTCGTTTTCAGCCTCAGCCGCTGTCTCCTGCACAACGGACCGGACACTGTGGAGGAGCTCCTAGACCGGCACTTAGTGAAGAAAGATAAATCCATCGACGACAAAGAGGGCGAGCTCTCGGCGAGGCGACGGCTCACCAGCACTCGGCGGGAGGCGCTGAGTCTCTACCGAGACATCCTCAGAGCCACCCGATTCTTTACGTGGCCCGACTCGCGAGGCGTCCTTTGGCGAGACGTTCTTAGAGAGAACGCCCGAAAGGAGTTTGAGCACGCCCGTTTCGAAACGGATCCTGAAATCGTGACTCGGCTGCTCATCGGCGGGAGTGCCGCCGTCCAATCGGCTCTGGATAAGCTCATCGAGAAGCAAAGGCAGGAGATTGAAAAGGAACGTAGCGGCGGAGATCGCCAGTAATTGCTTAAGGGTTTTTTTTTTTTATTAAATCTATTAAAGAATCTGTTTGTTTGTATTGTTGTATAATGTTCGCTTGAATTGAATTAGAAATCATACAAATTGAAATTTTGTTGATTTGTGTATTTTGAAATATAATCTTGATGATTGTCTAAAGATTTTCAGGGATTCGAAACGATTTGCAAAAGGAAAAAACAAAAATTCAGGCTGAATTTGAATCACTCAAATGTCAGCATTTCAGTGATCACTACACTGCTCGTTGAGAGCATAAGAGAAGTCAAAAATTTTGCCGGCCGGTGTTCGAAAGCTTTTCTTCGGCAACTTCGCTACTATGATCCTCATCAGTTGCATCCTCTTTCGGTACAGGCGGTGGCGAAGATGAGAAGTCTAAGCGCATTTCCTGAATGACTTGTTGATAGGCGGCGGCCGAGTAGTCTTCTTGGGAGGTCAGCTGGTGGTACTCCACAAGCTGGTTGAGGCATTGGTTTTCCCTTATCGGCCAGCAGTGCCTCCAATTGAAGCCTCACCTGTCCCAAACCCACATTCACAAAGTTCAATAATTTTGAGGTCCAACCAAAAAATGTCATTGTGTATATTGGGGAAGAATAAGCACTTTGATTTTTTTTTTTTTTTCTTTTACCAAATCATCTTACTCAGGTCTTATCCCTTTAGAAAATCCATCTCTAAGCCTTCTGTTCTCCTCCTCCAAGAGCAAACGTCGCTCTTGCATAAAGCATAAATCCGACTTGATCGACTTCAGTTCCCTAGCAAGTGAAGCTGCTTTTGTTGCCATGGAAACTGCAAGCTGTTGAAGAAAGGAAACAAGAAACTATTTAGTTTGTTTGATTAGTTTGTCACTCATCATTCCAGGAATGACATTGAACAGAAGTAGACATAAAAACCTGATATTTTTGGCTTTCTTAAGCTTCCCATCTTTTGGATTGTGCTCTTTCTCATTCTTCGAGTCATCTTCTTGATCGTCGGAGCAATTATCGTCGTACTTCCTCTTCAATCCTTTATTGTGCTGTTCTTCATTCTGTTGTTTTACCAATCTTCTTCTTTACTCTCTGACAGTTTTCTTCAAGGTGCTGTGGAATATTTCTGTTAAGGTGGGCGGTTTAGCTAGATCATTAGCCCCCTATAGATAGAGGAAACACGGATTTTATAAGTTTAAATAACCCATCTGGCTTTGACATTTAATCGTTTAGACAATCGAGCAATTAGTCTCAACAGGGCTTTAATTTCACAGATATATATATATATATATCTGCATGAAGCCATGAACCAGAATTGATTGCATATTTCCCTTGCTTGGCAAAGAGGAACTATATGTTACTTTTCCGTGTATGTCAAAAAACAGGAACCTCAAAACGTTTCAAGTGTTGGAAGAATTTGAATTAGAATGTTACAGGACAAGTTATCTTTTTTAAGTTTTAACCTTGTACAAACTGGAAAGTATCTGAAATCCAGTGAATTTTATTAAAAAAAAAAAAAAAAGAGCTGAAACTCAACCTGAAGAGCAGTATCCAAATTGTTAGATAGCTGAGAGAGTGTGTGAGCAACTTAGTCAAACCCTCTTATCAAAAGCAACGCATTTTCCGTCAATCGTTTTGCAAATCCAGAATCTCCAACATTCTACACAGACAAGAAGAAACCAAAATCAGAAATCACAAAAAACTCAAAGCAAACAGAAAAAAAACTTACTAAGCACAGAAGCTAAAAATCTGTAACCAGCTAACCATTAGAGTGCGATCAAGACTCTAGGGAAGTTGCCCATTTGGGATTTTGGAGTTCTGATCCTCAAGAAGTGCGTCGATGCGACTTCTGAGAGTGGTCCAGAAGCGCTTGTCCGAGGAGGGACTGAACAGAGGAGACCCCGTCGAGAAGCTTGCCGGTTCCTACTGTTAGTAATTATAACATAGAATATGGATAAAGGAATTGCAAACAATATATTGCATGAATAAAACAAACAAGTTACAAATTTTTCAAAAATGAAAATAACAAATAAGTATAACAAAACCTTCAACTTCAACTTCAATGGAAGCAACGCAACGTGAAAATTAGACGAAAAATGGTCGAGGCAAGTATAGGTCACGCTTTCCTTAAAACAGATTCGTCCCCTCCGGTTGTGCACGAGGATTCTACGGACGTCTGCCTCCCAGGATACAACGACTACCAACGGAATCTTAAGCACTATTGGATACCGTTTTCGGCGAACTTGAAACTGTTTTTCTTCCATCACCAAAAATGACTACAACAAAAACTAGATGGAACTTGAAAAACAAAGGAAAAACTCTATGACTTAGTGAGTGCAAATTCTATGCAATTTTGCATTTCTCAAACATGTGGAGGAGAGTTCATTATATAGGCTTAGAAAATAGATGTTACAATCCACATTATAATGAGCATTATTCAGAATTTATGTGCATAATGACATTGGTTGCAACCTTCCATTTTCCATGATAATGGTGCTCATTATCTCCCATTAAACCATTGGTTGTAACCCTCCATTTTCCATGATAATGGTGCTCATTATCTCCCATTAAACCATTGGTTGTAACCCTCTATTTTCCATGATTATGAAGCTCATAATCACCTATTAATCCATACCTTTGGGTGTTACAACATGGGGTTTATGACCTCCATTAATCTCCACCAATGAGCATCAATTTCTCATTCATCCAATTGCCATTTTTCTAACAATCCCCCACATGAATGAAATTGACAAACTACAGAGGAAAAACAATGACACTACACGATGATAGAGTTCTACGGTTAATATCTGCATAAGATAGGTAGGCGTTAACCCTTGAACCTTCCCTTGTTGAAAGTATGTTTACTTTACTGGCTGACTAGTAGACGCGATGTCCTTGAACTGTTCTGCCATTTGTGTAAACGATAACATACCTCACACAGATATTTTCCTGACACAGTTTCAGTTCTCATGGTTATGTTCATTTTGGCCATGAACATCTCCCTGGTTCTGCAAGAGTTTCTAAAGAATTGAGCCCTAGCAATTCTCCTTTGAAGCGGCCCCACTTCTCTCTCACATAGGTGATTTCTTACTTAAGAGTAACCCATATTACTTCGCTCGAATTCTCAACGTATTCGACGCATAAGAATCATTAAAAGCAAACTGCTTAACCTTTCCCTACGGGTATCACTGTTTTTATTATAGGAATGGGCTGGGGTAACCCCCACAGTGATCTTATTAAGTCTATTCAGTTTAGTTATCCCAATGAACCTAGATCTTGGGATCTCCAGTCAACAAGGTTGGGTTTCCACTGTTTCAACCTATTCTTTTATAGGCTTAAGTCCCATTCCTCTTGATGTTTTCTCAACTTGATCTCTATTCAGTCCTTTGGTTAACGGATCCGTAATATTTTCTTTAGACCTTACATAGTCTATTGTCATGACTCCAGTTGAGATTAGTTGTCTAACGGTATTATGTCGACGACGTATATGCCTCGACTTACCATTGTACATCACATTCTGTGCCCTGCCAATAGCAGACTGATTATCACAATGTATGCATATTGCAGGCATAGGTTTAGGCCATTCAGGGATATCCTCCAAGAAATTCCTTAGCCATTCAGCTTCTTCACCGCTTTTATCCAAAGCTACAAATTCAAATTCCATAGTAGATCTGGTTATTACCGTCTGCTTTGAAGACTTCCATGAAACTGTTGCGCCTCCCAAAGTGAATACGTATCCACTTGTAGCTTTAGAATCCTGTATATCAGATATCCAACTTGCGTCAGAATACCCTTCAAGAACTGCAGGATCTCTTGTATAATGTAGCCCATAACTACGAGTATACCGTAAGTATCTGAGTACTCTAACAATCGCTTTCCAGTGATCATCTCCTGGATTACTCGTGAATCTACTTAGACTACTTACAGCATAGGCAATATCTGGTCTTGTACAATTCATTAAGTACATTAAACTGCCTATCACTCTAGCATATTCCACCTAGGATATACTTTCTCCTCTATTTTTGGACAGATGTTGACTAGTATCAATTGGAGTTCTGGTCACACCAGTGTCATTTTTACTAAATTTGTCAAGTATCTTGTCCACATAGTGTGACTGGCTCAAGATGAGTCCATCAGGCGACCTTTTGATTTTGATTCCTAAAATCACATCGGCAAGTCCCATGTCTTTCATGTCAAACCTAGAGTTCAACATATCTTTAGTTGATTTGATCATCCGAGCATTGCTACCCACGATTAGCATGTCATCTACATACAGACAAAGAATAACATATCCATCGTCTGTTCCTTTGACATAAACACACTTGTCACACTCATTAATTTTGAACCCATTTGACATCATAACATTGTCAAATTTCTCATGCCATTGCTTTGGTGCTTGTTTAAGCCCATACAAAGACTTCACCAATTTGCAGACTTTCTTTTCTTGTCCTGGAGCAATACAACCTTCTGGTTGTTCCATATAAATTTCCTCTTCAAGGTCTCCATTAAGAAAAGCAGTCTTTACATCCATCTGATGTACTTCAAGATTCCGCAAAGCGGCAATCGCTATGATCATTCTTATGGAGGTTATTCTCGTTACAGGAGAATAAGTATCAAAGTAATCAAGGCCTTCTTTTTGTCTATAACCTTTTATAACAAGTCTAGCCTTATACTTGTCAATTGTTCCATCAGCTTTCATTTTACGTTTGAAAATCCATTTAGAACCTAGCGGTTTACTTCCTGGAGGAAGGTCCACTAATTCCCAAGTATGATTTTGCATGATGGAATCAATTTCACTCTTTATGGCTTCTTTCCATAAAGGACCCTCCGATGAGCTTACAGCTTCTTTGAAAGTTTGAGGTTCAGCCTCTAGCATGTAGATCAGAAAGTCAGGTCCAAATGATTTTTCTGTTCGTGCCCTTTTGCTTCGTCTAGGCTCTTCCTCTTCATATTCGGTTTCAACTTCTTGATGATCCTGACTATTCTCTTCAATAGTCTTAAACGTTCGTTTAGATGAACTTGGACCATCCTCTTTGGATTTGCAGGGAAATACATGTTCAAAAAATGATGCATTCCTAGATTCCATTATCGTGTTCCTGTGAATCTCTGGGTTTTTAGATTCATACACAAGAAACCGATAAGCACTACTGTTGTGGGCATAACCAATGAAGATGCAATCAACTGTTTTTGGACCTATTCTCATCTTCTTTGGTGTAGGTACCATTACCTTTGCAAGACACCCCCACACTCTCAAGTATTTGTAAGAAGGCTTTCTAGCTTTCCACAATTCATAAGGGGTCTTGTCTTCTTTCTTTCGGGGTACCTTATTTAAAAGGTAATTAGCCGATAAAATGGCTTCTCCCCACATGTTCTGTGGCAATCCAGAACTTATCAGCATCGCATTCATCATATCCTTTAAGGTACGATTTTTGCGCTCAGCCACACCATTTGACTGAGGTGAATAGGGTGGCGTAACCTCGTGGATAATACCATGTTGTGCACAAAATTCACTAAATGGTTCTACATATTCACCACCACGGTCACTTCTTACCATCTTAATTTTCTTATTAAGTTGGTTTTCAACTTCTTGCTTATAGAGAGCAAACTTCTCTATAACTTCATCTTTGCTTTTAAGCAAATATACATAGCAATATTTTGTGCTATCATCTATGAATGTAACAAAATATTTATTCCCACCTCTAGTTTGAATAAATTTTAAGTCACAAACATCGCTATGTATCAAATCAAGTGGCTCAGTATTTCTATCAATCATTTGGTATGAAGATCTCGTTAGTTTTGCCTCTACACATATTTCACATTTGTGTTTGGGATCAATATTAAATGTGGGTATGTGATTCAAGTTAATTAATCTACGTAAAGTATTATAATTAACATGACCTAGTCTACCATGCCATAAATTAGAAGACTCAAGCATATAAGTGGAAGACCTTTTAATTATATTGATGGAATTGGGCTTAACAGCCATTACATTCATTTTCCACATCCCATCTTTCACATAACCCTTTCCCACATACATTCCATGTTTAGACAAAACCATTTTATCAGCTTCAAAAACCATCTTGAAGCCATGTGAACTCAGCAGAGTTCCAGAAATGAGATTCTTTCGAATATCAGGCACATACAACACATTTTGCAGCTTGACTTCCTTGCCTGATGTCATTTTTAGAACCACCATCCCTTGGCCCTTGATCTCAGATGTGGCAGAGTTGCCCATATATAGCTTCTCCCCAACTTCTGACAGTACGAGTTCAACAAAAGCAGCTCTATCACAGCAGACATGGCGTGTGGCCCCAGTGTCTAGCCACCACTCCTTTGGGTTGGAGTCCACCATGTTGACTTCAGAGACCACGGCAGAGAGACTGATGTCTGACACTTCTTGTGTGATGGTGTCCACCACATTAGCCTCTTTCTTCTTGTTTCTCTTTGGCAGCCTACAATCTGCCGACTTGTGACCCATCTTGTCACAGTTGAAACATTTTCCTTGGAATTTCTGCTTCTTTGAAATTCCACCCTTAGGCCCCAGCTTGAACCCCGACTTGGTTTTCTTGTTCTTGGAGCTTTTATCATGCTCCACCACATTTGCTTTGGCAACAGACTTGTTAAAAAGCTTTTTCTCAGATCTTCTATTGTCTTCCTCAATGCGAAGTCGAACAATAAGATCTTCAACGCTCATCTCTTTACGCTTGTGCTTCAGATAGTTCTTGAAGTCATTCCACGTCGGGGGTAGCATCTCTATGATTGCAGCTACCTGGAAAGACTCACTAATTACCATTCCTTCAGCATGAATTTCATGAATGAGTAATTGCAGTTCTTGTACTTGACTAATTACAGTCTTAGAATCCACCATTCTGTAGTTCATGAACCGTCCAACTATGAACTTCTTAGCACTAGCATCTTCTATTTTGTATTTATGGTCCAAAGACTCCCATACTTCTTTGGCCGTTTTTTTCGGACTGTACACATTATAAAGTGCATCAGTCAAGCCATTCAGAATATAATTCTTGCACAAGAAGTCAGAATGCTTCCATGCTTCAACAGCAAGCAAGGTCTGAGCATCTGTTTCATCCTCTCTAACAGTAGGAGGATCCTCTTTCAAGAATCTCGCAAGATTCAGTGTTGTCAAATAGAACAACATCTTTTGTTGCCAAGTTTTAAAATTTAGTCCATTAAATTTTTTAGGTTTTTCATTGTGGTTCACAGGAACTGTAACCGACAAAGGTTGCGTCGAGGTTGAAGCATGGACCCTAGGAGATGGCATCGGTGTCTCAGAAGTGCTCCCAGTTGGAACATTCTCAGTTGGAACAACATTCATGTTATCACCCATTTCTTCAAATAGAACCAAATATTAGTTTCCTTTAAAATAAAAGAAACATATTGATAACAACAAAATGTTAAACAATCTGTTATTAACAACAAATCAAAACAAAACAAATTATATAAGATTGCTTATAGAAATCGTAATATAACTTTATGATATGTATACATGTTTTGAAATAAAACTGTTAGAAACAGTAAACTTACTACATATATATATATATATATATATAACCGAAGTCTGCAAACAAACATTTAAGATGAATTACAAGCTAAATAATAAAAGCCAAAACAAACATATATTAAAGAAAAGGATATGCACCAACGTTAATGTTTCAAACAATTTATGCATATTGGACATGCACCAACGTTAATGTATCAAACAATTTATACATATTTTAATCAAAATAGTGCACACACATACACATGGAAATGAAGCAACAATTTACATTAATGAGGAAACAATAACAATACAATGCAACATCAATTTATAATCAACGAAAATGAACGTTTATAATAAATGAGATATTGATATTCATTTAGTTTGAATGTTTTCTAAACTGATATCAATAAATGAGATAGACAATAAAGTCCATAACAAAATATCATATAATACTCAATCTTTAATATATGAATAACATAAAATAAATGTTATAATACGTGAATATAATATGTGAATTTGACTAAACAAATCCCATGCAAACAACTAAAACAAGTTTACTATATGTGACAACATGACATACTAAATTAGTATTACAAATAACTAAAACAACCTCAATGTAACAATTCCAAACATTCATAACAAAAGTATACATTTATAACAATAACAAAACCAATATCAAAAGAAAACCAAACTTATCAAAGTTGAAATGCAATAATGTTCTTACAAACAAATATGCAAGCAAAGAATCTATAAAAAGATGGTTGTACTCAAATTAGCAGAATATTAAAATCTGACTAGAATAAACAATGGATTTGTAATATATGCTAACAAGCAACCAAAATACAAAAAGAAATTTATACGGTTTATTCCTTCATTCAGTAACCTGTTCGTCTTCAAAGGATAATCTGTTTTAAGATTGTTAGTAATTATAACATAGAATATGGATAAAGGAATTGCAAACAATATATTGCATGAATAAAACAAACAAGTTACAAATTTTTCAAAAATGAAAATAACAAATAGGTATAACAAAACCTTCAACTTCAACTTCAATGGAAGCAACGCAACGTGAAAATTAGACGAAAAATGGTCGAGGCACGTGTAGGTCACGCTTTCCTTAAAACAGATTCGTCCCCTCCGGTTGTGCACGAGGATTCTACGGATGTCTGCCTCCCAGGATACAACGACTACCAACGGAATCTTAAGCACTATTGGATACCGTTTTCGGCGAACTTGAAACTGTTTTTCTTCTATCACCAAAAATGACTACAACAAAAACTAGATGGAACTTGAAAAACAAAGGAAAAACTCTATGACTTAGTGAGTGCAAATTCTATGCAATTGTGTATTTCTCAAACATGTGGAGGAGAGTTCATTATATAGGCTTAGAAAATAGATGTTACAATCCACATTATAATGAGCATTATTCAGAATTTATGTGCATAATGACATTGGTTGCAACCTTCTATTTTCCATGATAATGGTGCTCATTATCTCCCATTAAACCATTGGTTGTAACCCTCCATTTTCCATGATAATGGTGCTCATTATCTCCCATTAAACCATTGGTTGTAACCCTCTATTTTCTATGATTATGAAGCTCATAATCACCTATTAATCCATACCTTTGGGTGTTACAACATGGGGTTTATGACCTCCATTAATCTCCACCAATGAGCATCAATTTCTCATTCATACAATTGTCATTTTTCTAACACCTACATATCCAAGAAAAGTATGAGAAGGTAATTTCCCATAAAGTTTGATAAAGAAGAAGAGAAAGACGTCGAGGATAAAGTAGAAAGAAACCTTGTCGAGGTGTGTAGGCGATGGTGTCCCAAGAGAAGCCCCCGTTAGAGAATGACAGAAAGAGAGAGGGAGAGAGCACGGTAACGGCTAAGTTTTAAAGGAGCTTGCGATAATGGGGGAGTTGAATAGATGGGGCCAAGGCAAATCCAAATTAAGCCGACGTTCGAAAGTCCAATACAAGAGCAGTGAATCTGGTCCACTCCTTTCAAGAGCCTGATCATTATATATATTACAAAAGTGACATGGATTTTCAACGTTGTGGGCCCCACTTAGCCACTTAGTACTAATTAAGATTACTGGAGGACCATCAACGCTGTACTGATGAATTAAGAATAAAGTCGCAAGTTATTTGGATTGGTGAATCAACTAATATGTTGTACTTGTTACCATTTACCCTTTCTTTCCTTTTTGAAGGATTGCTATTTTTGCTTTTTGGCTTTCTTTTCCAGGTAACTGTGCCCATTTACTGAATAATATGCTAACAACACATTTTGTTTCGGAAACCAAGTAGTTAATAATAATAATAATAATAATAACCACCGCAGCAGGGGTGTAAAATAAATAAGTAAATAAAATTCATTAGAACTATTGGCAATTGAAACAAAAATGCTAGGAATAGTTTTGTACTCGCAGTTGCACTTGCACTTTGAGTTGCATATATAAAATTTTTCCTCTAAAGTGACACAAAAATCAGTAAAAAGAAGTAAGTAAAATGACGCGGACAATGCACAAACTGTTAATCTAAAATTAGATGATGAAACATCTCTTTCAAGTAAAAAAGCATATAATCCATTCTCAAGAAAAAAATAAAAATAAAAATATATGATATAGTACGTGATGTGTATGTGACATGTAAGCATTACTAGGCCAACGGATTCAAGATATGATATAGTCGTCAACCAGTTTTTGTGGGTAGAATTTTATCTCCTTTTCATGGCAATACAGAGACGCTATCTTTCTATCATGTCTTTCTTCACTTTTATCTTGAGCCAGAAACTGCTGGTTCTCAGGCAATCAAGGCACAAAATTTGAGCAACATTAGTCAGATATGGCCACTCTAGCTTCCTCATCTTCTGTGCTCTTCTCTTCTCCATCCACCACAAATTACCTTGTTCCATCCAATTCCCAGCTCTCTCCTTCTCCTCGCCTCTCTCTCTCCTCTTCTTCCTTTCATCTCTCCATTTGTCCTTCTCTCTCTTTTCTCACTCCCCCCACAAGATGTTCCAGGCGCTTTGTCAATCTCCGGTGTTCCTTCAGCGTCAGGGCCAGCGCCACTGACAAGAAACGTGTCCTTATAGTGAACACCAACAGCGGTGGCCACGCCGTGATTGGATTCTACTTTGCGAAAGAGATTCTGGGTTCTGGACATGACGTCACCATCCTCACCGTTGGGGATGAAGGCTCGGACAAAATGAAGAAGCCCCCATTCAACAGATTCTCAGTTAATAACGTTACATTTTTAATCCAGGAAACATCAAGTTCTCTGCTAATAATTGAGCTGTTTGTAATGGGATTTTTATGTTTTTTTTTTTCTTTTAGGAAATTGTGAGTGCCGGAGGGAAGACTGTGTGGGGCGACCCGGCAGAAGTTGGGAAAGTTGTGGGAGGAGCAGCATTTGATGTGGTGTTGGATAACAATGGCAAGGATTTGGAAGCTGTAAGGTCTGTTTGCTTAATCATTTGTTCTAAAATGAGAGACCTATACAATGAACAACAAATTTTGTACATTGAATTAGAAAAAGAAGCACTTCATAGTTATAAATGTTGCAGAGGATTGTATATTCTCTAGTAAATGAACAAACCCTTCGCTAATTTGTCTTCAGATCACCATTCTAATACATTATCTCCATCTATATAGGCCAGTGGTAGATTGGGCCAAGGGCTCTGGTGTAAAACATTTCTTCTTCATTAGCAGCGCAGGAATCTATAAGCCAACAGATGAGCCACCTCACGTTGAAGGGGTATATTCTGTCTCTCTCTTTTTTTTTTTTTTTTTGTTGTGGGGAGGGGGGGTGGGTGGGTGAGGGGATCATCTACACATCAAAAGCTAAATTCCTCTGTTGAACCAAAAATCTTGGTTACCACAGGATGTTGTTAAAGTTGATGCTGGTCATGTTGAAGTGGAGAAGTACATAGCAGAGGTGTTCAATTCTTGGGCATCATTCCGCCCCCAATACATGATTGGTTCCGGAAACAACAAAGACTGTGAAGAGTGGTTCTTTGATCGTAAGTACTAAACAGTTTTGTAAGTTAGAGGTTTTGCCTAGAGCGGGCTTGCGTTTTTAGTAAAAGCTTCAAGTGAACTGTTCAAGCACTCAAACATTACGACAAGAATTAATTTGAACCAGTTTATGAGCAGGAATTGTTAGGGACAGACCAGTTCCGATCCCAGGTTCCGGGATGCAACTGACCAACATATCCCATGCAAGGGACTTATCATCCATGCTTACGCTAGCTGTGGAGAATCCAGAGGCTGCAAGTGGTAAAATTTTCAACTGTGTCAGCGACCGTGCCGTGACTTTGGATGGAATGGCCAAGCTGTGCGCTCAAGCTGCTGGTCGTCCTGTCAACATTGTGCATTATGATCCCAAAGCTGTAGGAATTGATGCAAAGAAAGCTTTTCCTTTCCGTAACATGGTAACAAAATTTCTTCGAGAACATTATGAACTATACAGCTCTACAGTCTCAATTTTTTAACATAATACGAATTCAAAAGATATATGTTAAAAAATTTTCCAGTTAGCTATTTTGGAGGTCTTCCAGACCAGGTATATGAGATGAAATGACTGTAACCAGAAAAATATTAACAATAATGAAACTATCTTTTCTATAGAACTTTTGACTCTGCTGCCACAATGTAATTGTATTTTGCCTGCCTGCTTTACAGCATTTCTACGCAGAACCAAGAGCTGCCAAGGACATTTTGGGATGGCAAGGTACCACAAATCTTCCAGAAGACTTGAAGGAGCGATTTAAAGAGTACGTTAAGATTGGAAGAGACAAGAAAGACATTAAATTCGAGTTAGATGACAAGATACTAAACTCTCTTAAAGTTCCAGTAGCTGCGTGACGGAACAACAACAATTATTTATTCTCTCTTGTTAGCTTCCTTGGAATAAAGATGTCATTACAATCAAGAAAATAAGAACATTTTTGCTCCTTTTTTCAGTTTTGTTAAAGACGGATGTATTACTCATTAAAGCAATAATGTCCTTTTTATGTTTGAGAAAAAAATAGACAAATAACGTTGTTGGTTTTTTTCTTTTTTTTCGAACGAGCAGGACTTCATTAAGACAACCAAGAAAAACAGAGCACAACCGAGGAAAAAGCACAGTAAGAAAGGAACTAAGAAAAGAAAAACACGACAGAAAAGAAAAACACAGACAAAACAGAGCACAAAAATTGAACAAAAAGGAACTAAGAAAAGAAAAACACACAACAAAACAGAGCACAAAAATACAACAAAAAAGCAAAACCAAAACCAGAGGCAAATTCAATTCCTTTAGCATAGCAGTACCACTACTCTAGTGTAAAATGTAAATGGAGTTTGTAGGAAAACAAGTTTTATAATTTCTGCATAATAAACACCATTTTCCTATGCAAGGATTTGAAGGTCATAATTTTCCTAGCAAGACTGGTACATCTAGAATAGTTAGCTGAAGAAATCTTCTTCAGTGGTAGCTAGCTACTATGACGTTGAGTTTTGGACAAATGTCTTGGATTAAAATAGGATGGCCACTTAATGAATTTTGGAGCAATGGAGCCGTTAACAATAACAACCTAAAATCTTGTTTTACAGCCAGTGCTGAGCACACATTAGCAGAAAACAAGATAGCTACAACCAGCAACTAAAGATAACAAGTACATTAAAGCGTACAAGACTCGGCTAAACCCAAATGTTCTAATACAAAACTAAATTCAAAAGAAAATGGTTGATTACGCTACTCGTCTTGCTTGATCTCTAGGCCCTTGAGTTTTGATTCCAATTCATCCTCATTATCAGCATCCTCTTCTTCAACGTCCTCCTCTCCTTCTGGGTCATTCTCATCCAATGGCCCAAGAATATTAGGTGAATTCTTAAAGATGTCCTTTACCTCGTCAATCCCTTCATCAGATATGTAGTTACCATTAATATTTAGCACCTTAAACCCAGGCTTACGGACAACAATTTGAGCCAAAAGCCTTGCTCCAGCCCTTCTAATCATATTTGTGCTCATATCAACCTCATTCAACTTGTCATGACCATCTTCTAATGCTTTGCCAATCAAAATAGCACCTTCGTCTTTAAGCTCATTCTCAGCCAAGTTTAACTTGGTAAGAAATTGTTTTGCTGCTATACATGTTGCCAAAGCTGCAGCAGATTTCTTCGTAATGTCATTTCCAGCTATTTCCAACACTTCAAGTGAAGGAGCAGATTCCTTAAGAGAAATTGCAAGTGCTTCTGCAGCCTCATCCTCTAAATTGAGATAACTAACGTAAATTTCCCTAAGATCAGAAAAGGCAAGTATAGCTTTACTCAAAGCTAATCCAGCCTCGACACCAAACATATTATCACGTAGATCAATCTTTTTCAAATTGGTACAGTTCCCAAGTGCTTCAGCTAAGGCCACACCCCCTTCAGAGGCCACTCTTGTAGAAGAACATCGGAAATCCTCCAAAACAGGCGAGCGTTTCACCATATCAGAAATAGCAACTGCCCCCTCATCGCCTGTCATGTTATTGTGGAAATGAAGAACCCTAAGCTTCTCTGTCGATGGGACTAATTCAGAAGCCGCTCTCGCGGCTTCTTCTGAGATACCATCATTCATCAAATAAAGCTCCTCCAACTTATTTTGTGATCTCAAAAGTGAACCAAAGGCCCTAACTCCCTTCTCACCCAAGGCATTGTTTGAAAGGTTCAGACACCTTAAAACACATCCATCCAGGGCTGCGGAAAATATATTCATGACTTCAAGAGCTTCTGCCTCTGGCCTTCCTGCAATAAAATCTGACAGGTCCACTTCTTTCAATTGATCTTTAATGGATAACAAGATAGGCTTGGCAACATGGGCTGCATCTAAACCAAAACTTCTATTGCTGAAGCATATCTTAGTATATGCACTTCCATGTTCTCCTAGTGGTTTCAAAAGCTCCTCGGCCTCCTCTGCATCAATGAAGGCTCGGTGACCACCAGATATGTCAAAGGCAGTCTCCTGGGCCGCCTTGACTTTTTCAGATGCTATTATTTCTCCATCCTTCATTCTGGGGCCTCTTTTTAAAACCTCCAGCATAAGCCTGCTTGATTCTTTGGCATATATTTGCACTGCAGAACCTCCATCGCTGTCTGGTTCCTTCTCAAAATGTTGGTTTGCAGTAGCAAAAGCAATATCCTCTATTTGCTTGGCATCCTGCTCAGCCTCTAATTTACTGACCAGGCCATACTTTCTAGAGAAAATGGATGGAGTAATAAGATTCTTGGTCATTCTTTCTACAAGCAGCAGCCTGGTACTCCGGCTTGGGGGCCACAATTTGATTGATGTCAACCGATGGTTGAAAGTTTGTGTAGTGGAATCCATGTCAAATGATCTGAAAAAACTACACTACTTAGAAAACAAAGCTACATTACAAAAAAACGAGTAAAGGGATGGAAAGAGGATCGATTTGGGAACCGGGATTGCTAATCAACTTTATCACTATCGAGATGCACATTACAAAAAGTACAAATAGAATCAACTTGTCTCGAAAGCTATGAAGATTGGCATAAATATTCACACAATCAATTGAAAAATCACTATCCAGCATAATAATAGGTCGGAAAGCAGACATGTAAAGGTTATTAATGCATTCAATTGCAACTCAAAAAAAAAAAAAAAAAAAAAAAATCTGCAATAGATTCCAAGAGTATATACAATGCAAACAACAGAACATCCAGAGGTTACTGCTACATTCCATCTACATGTTCATCAAAACGAAAATACTAAAATTCATATTTTTTTGAATATATTTCCAACACAATATTTACATCAATCATAATACGATTATTCCCACGTTCCATTGTAGAAAAGGACATGAAAGAAGAATATGAAAGAAGAGTAGATAAAGATGGCAAACGACTGACTTGCACAGAAAGTTCTAGAAGCTTCCAAACAGAGTGGATAGTCAGCGAAAGGATCTAAAAATACAAGGGTTAAACAGATCCTAAGTTCATAAGAGCGGGCGAGGAAGCAAATTTCTCGTCGTAATAACATTTACGACTCAAATTCATAAATTTGCAAAATTAATTAGCAGATCTACATGATAGAACCAAGAACGCACCTCAAACCAAAAAAAAATCACATAAATCAAAACGAAAGAGAAAAAAAAATCCTCTATCAGTTTTCTATGTAATTAAGAATACCGTAGAATATACGAATTTCTCCTGTTAAATGTAGGAAAATAACAGATGAATTTCAAAGTTTTATAAAGTGTCATAAATGAAATTTTGAAATTCATTAAATTTTGAAATTCATCAGTTATGTTCCTAACTTTAACTGAAACTGTCGGGGGATTATTTTCTGATAAAAAAAAAGGAAAAAATAACATTCATAAAAGAAAATTCAGTACCTGAAGTGAAACGAAAGATCAGATAGGTACTCGAAGTCTCAAACCCTAGAGTTTCGCCGGAAAGCCCTAGAAATCGAAGAGCGAGGAATCTCGAATCTCAATTCTGAAATCTGCCTTCTAAGAGAGGAGAAAGAAACTAATTTTAAATCTCAACTTTCCCCGAAAATGAAGAATTTTCTAGGAATTTGAAGGCATTTTGTTGGTGTGCGGCGCGGAGCAAAGCAATCATGAGAGTGATGATAACAAAAACCAAAATGAGAACTTTTTTTGGTTAGGCGGTGCGTGCGGGTATTGGAGGGAAATTATTGAACTCCTCAATCGATAAAATAACCCAAAAATTGGGAGCCAAGCGTAGATACTACGTTTGTTCCTACCCCAAAATGACTAAAATGCCCACCCATCCTCCCGGTATATTTGCGCGCCATCCGGCCAACCCCAAATTATAATTATTATTTTTTAAAAAAAAATTACATTAAATAATACAATTTTAATTTTAATGAAAGCAAATAACATACTTTAAAAAATATTTTATTATATAGTATTTTTACAATTATCTATTTTTTTAAAACACTTAAATTTTTAATTTAATCTTTCATTTTTGTTCATTTTCTTCTTCCCTTTCTCTTGTTTTTGTTTTTCGTTTTCCTGTTACTACTTCGTGTTTTTTTATATTATTCTATAAAAAATAATTTTGTTTTAATCTAAGTAGGCTATTTCTTAAACATTGTTACATTTTGGGTCTATTGATTTTTATTTTCAATTAATAATGATCTGATTCACTTATTCTACCATTTTTTTGCTCAACAAAAAAAAAGATTAGTGGTTGTTTGGCTGAGTGGTGAGAACCAAACTCAGTTATGAATGGTTCCCACTACAAACTCAGTTATGAATAATGTAAAGCTCTCACATGCTACAGTAATAATAAAAAAATTGCTACAGTATAAAGCTCTCACATGCTATAGTAAAAGTGGTTCCAACCAACGGTTCCCACCACCCTTCCAAACACAGGTAGTGCATCTTATATCTCCACACCCCTCCAGCAAACTACTGGCAATCTTAGGGACCACCGAGAAGTGAAAAGGATCCACCAAGTCTCCACATGTGAGACCTCAAAGGTCCTTGGTGTTCATAACACAAGGCCTAGCACCTAATCTCAGCCACTGGTATACCGCGGTAACTAGGTGCGAATAAGTCGGGCAAGAATTGAACCTATAAGTGGAAGAGGTCCACTAAGTTTCTACATGCAAAACCTCAAAAGTCAGTGTTTACATGTGGCATCCCCGGCCCCACTCAAGCCCCCATGAGGCCTTGGCCCCCGGCATAATTGGCTCTTATTGAGGCGTAACTAGGCCCATTCATCCGTACTGTCCCCTCTGGGGCCCTCGGGTCCCTCAGGGTTTTCTCTCACGTCCCTCACGTTCGAACCTCAAACCTCCCTTAAGAGGTTCTTATTTCTATTATGAGTATCAATTGAGCTAGTAGCCATAAAAAGTCTGGAGCCGTAAAAAGGTTGATCTCTCTTACTTAAGAGTGTTTGGGTGTGTTTTCTATGTTCACATTGATCCTACTGCTAGAAGTAAACTTGATGCCAAGTCAAAGAAGTATTTTCTAGTTAGCCATGGTGGACTTGAGTTTGGTTATCGTCTCTGGGATGACCAAAATTGAAAGATTATCAAGAGCAAGGATGTGATCTTTAATAAAGGTGTTCTGTAGAATGACAGAGATAACACTGACTCTAGGGGTTCAGGTTCTGAAAAAAAGAAGCCTAAGGTGATTCCATTGAAGGATCTTTCTAAAATGGAGGTGCAAAATCCAGAGGTTGAAGACCAAGAAGACATAGCTCTAGAAGAAAACCAGAGGACTCCTGCCACACCAGTCAGGAGGTCTAGCAGGACCATCAGACCGTCGTAGAGATACTCCCCTTCTCTACATTATATTTTGGTGACCGACAGAGGTGAGCCAGAGAGCTATGATAAAGCCGTGGAGGCTGAAGATTCGGTCAAATGGGAGTTAGCCATCAGGGATGAGATGGATTCCTTGATGTCCAATCAGACATGACAATTGACAAAGTTACCACATGGCAAAAAGGCCTTGCACAATAAGTGGGTATACCAGATTAAAGACAAAAGTGATGGCAACAAACGGTATAAGGCAAGGCGGGTGGTAAAAGAATCCAGAGATATGCTCACCAAGATGGTTCCGATCGAGAAATTGAAGTTGTGTGCAACTTCAGTTGGACTTCTCCATGAGGCGTGAGAAGTTGTTGTCGCTGCAGTTAGAGACATGGTGATTGATTAGTCTCCAAGTGGGAGATTGTTGCAGATGTGGAGCCAAATCAAGTCAACACTCTAGTAAAAAGGAAGAAAAAAAAGAGAAACGCAGCGCTCGTGAGGCAGAGAGCCAGCGTCGCGACTCTGCCAGGAGAGCGCTGCGACGCTGGAACAAGAGCGCCTAGGGGCCAGGTGAGGAGCGCCTAGGCGCTGGCTGCAAAGAGCCTAGGCTCCAGGTGAATGGCGCCTAGGCGCTGCAGCACTCGTTTCGAGCGCCGCGGTGCTGACGCACTGTGTTGAGCTATATTTTTGAGTCAGAGTCGAACTAAAACGCCCCAAAAATGAGAAACTGCTAGGGTTTCTTATTAGTTGCTATTTTTCTCTTCCTTTGGGTATAAATAGCCATAAGGTGGCTAGGGTTGAGTGTGTGTGACATTGAGAGTGGCATTATTTTGTGTGAGGCATAATTCTTGAGAGCTCCATCCTTGAGAGAGAAAAATTCCCACAGGGTGCTAGATAGAAGAGAGTTTTGGTAAGCACAATTAGAGAGTGTGTGAGAAACTTATATTGTAATCTGTAATCTCCTTTATCATAGTGGAATCTGCAAGCGGCAAAAATAGGACGTAGTCTCAATTTTGGACAGAATTTCAAAGGGCAAGTTCAACAAGCAAAGTTTCCGATTGTGGGCTCAACGATTTCAATTTTCAAAACCGGGGCGTTTTTACACCTCATCGGATTTCTCACGCAGAATTTTGACTACCTGAAACTTTAAAAAATTTTAAATAAATATTTTTGTGGAACTTATGATATAATTTAGTTTCATTGATCATAAAGGTTGAAATAAATAATTAAAATGTCTAATTTGAATGTGATGTTGATTATTGATTTAATTGTTTGTATTGATTTATTTATTTATGTTTATAAAAATTTATTTATTATTGATATATATGTTATGGGTAGCACATCTTACAGTTATGGTGTGTCACAACTATTCTGTAAATTGTTTCTTGCAGGCTTAAATTTTTTATTTTAGTTGAAAAATAGCCATTATGCTGTAGAATTTTTGTTAGAACTATTCTAACTAACGTCTTAGTAATTTTGAGAGTTTGAGAGCAACTTGAGATAATCCTTGTTCCGTAAGTTGTCATGACTCTATGCGGCATTGTTGGATTAAACTATGGCCATCTAGATAATTCCTCGAGGATTGTTAAATTTACATTACTCACGGGGTGCTCAATCGGAGCACAACAAAGGTTTTTAAATCCTTTTCTTTCCTCATTTTCTTCACTAATAACCTAAACTTGAGTGTTAGATTTAACAACGAGTTTCTAACTTTATATAGGTTTAGATTGATGTTCTTTGAATGCTTATTTATTAATTCATTTATTTACTTCTTGATTTTAAATCGAGTAGTCCATATTCCTACTGGGCTTTAGCTCACCCCTTTTTTCTCGAGGTGAAGTATAGTGCGAGTTAAGTCGTCGGAGTAGCTATGAAGACGACAAGCTTGTCACTGATTTTTTTGACAATGTCTTTTGGAAGGATCATGTATCTTTATTTATTATCTTGAATATTTTGTGTATTTGTAATAAAAAGGAATTGAGATTTAGGAACTTATTTTGTATTTAAAAATATGCTAAATGTTGTATGGTAAATGAGTGATGCATAATAAACACTCTTTATGAAAATTTATATCTGAATATAATAGGTGAACACATTACTGTAGGTCGAGTATTGAAAAGGAAAACTGGAAATTTCATTTGGAAAATTATTTGTTTCACAAGAACCCCATTTTTATGAAGTTTATTAGTTTTGTTACTAGCCCTGATTTTGAGCTATGACAAGGAAAAACCACATAAAATTGGTCCGGGATGCCTTTAATGGAGGAGAGTCTATCACTGCCGAAAAGGGCATTATTAATGATCCAATACAAATATTCATCGCTGACTACAGAGGCAGCCTCGATCAAACGACTGACTTTGGTTTTTCTTGTTTTGTCTTAGCCTCTTTTCTAGAATTTTGTAACATTTGATTTAGTAGTAAACGAAGATTGTTATTATGATTTGCTTTACAAGTATACATGGTTCTGATTGTTATTAAATGTCTCAAACGAATATATATACAGAATCAAAATTTTTGCCTGAGACCTTTGGTGGGAAGTTGGGAAGGTTCAATTCCACTTTATGTAATTTTGATCAACTTATATAACCAAAGCTATTAAATTATCTTGAAACATCCCCCTAATTGTTTGTTTGAACTGGAACAGAAAAGGCTGATATTGTTGTGCTGACATTCGTGATGACAGACAACTTTATATGATCAAACGTAGAATTCAGATTTATTGTACTATTTTCATGTTCCTTTGACTGTTCTTTTAATTAAATTTTGGAGTGAATTGCTTAATTACTTTCAACATCTAGGTCCTATTTATGTGTTTAAATTTTTAAGTTTAAATGATGTAACCTATAAATAATGAGGAGACAGCTAAAGAGACGGACAAATAAGACAGGACTCTCAAATGGTAATTTTTTGCCATCAGAATTTAGACGGAGGAAAGGAAACGAGAAAGTGAACTTAATTAGTTTCCTTTTTGCTTAGATTTTAATGATAAAATCTAAAAATAAATTAGAATAAAACGAAAAGGACCTAGTTTTGCGTAACAAGATTTCCAAAAAAAATGCCCAATAAACCAAGTAGTTGTCCGATTTTAATAGTCAAAATCTCATCACAAAATATATAGTAAACATAAATTAAATAAATTCAAATTATCAGACATTTATTCGTAAGATCATCATAAAAAACTATATGTTTTTATAATAATTGTTAAACACAAAATAGGATTTAAAAATGCTTCCTATATATATTCAAATATCTAAATTAAAAAAGGGCATATTAATTTTTTTCAAATCATAAATATTGTCGTCCATAATTTTCTCCTTGATCAGTTATGGCTTCCAAATTATCACATATTTAGCAATAAATTCTTCTATTAAATATTTATTTGCAAACTCTTTTATATTTTTTTGAAGATAAAATTTCATTCTACTAAAAAGTCTATTTGCAAACTTAATTAATTTGTTATTTCTTTTATTTTTCGGGGTTATATATAGACTGGCATCTTTTTAAGTCCTAGGTATATTTTTTTGTTTTGTTTTGTTTTCATTTTATTTTCTCTCTCTTTTGCTAACGATCATAAAGAAAAACAAGAAATGATGTACTCAACATCAAGGTCGACGAAGAAAAAGGCTATGAAAAGCATATCCCTAAATGAAGATTTGATTACAACCATCATCTCAAAGTTACCGGTGAAATCGATAATAAAACTCAAGTGTGTATGCAAATCTTGGTACAAAATCATAGAAAGCCCTTTTTTCATTGCCATGCGCCTTAATCGATCCAAAAGCGTCAAGGACGACAAAGACCAAAATATTGCTATTGTCAATTGGAATGCAAGTACTAAACAATCCTATCCTTAATCTCCTTCAACACATTCAAATTTTCCTCGTACATAAATTCCCATCACCCCATTAATGATATCAAAATTTTTCGCCCAATTCATATCATCGGCTCTTGCGATTGTTTGTTGTGTTTTTTCGTCAATAGAACTTGTTACGTAGCAAAGGCACCAATCTTGCGCTCTAGGAGCCCTCCTTGTTATGGTTTCGGGTTTGATTCGAAGACGAGCGACTACAAGTTGGTGAGACTCACGGCGCAAGGACGATGCTATCAAACCACAGTCTTGACGTTAAAAAACAACTCTTGGAGGTTAACAGAAAGTCGTGTCGCGGAAGATGTGCGCTTGAGTAAACATTGTGCTAGCAAGGCAGTATTGGTGAACGATGCTCTCCATTGGGTGGGACTAAAGAAGCGGGAGAGCCCCTTGATCGTTGCGTTTGATCTTGCCAACGAAGTGTTTCGGCACATTGCTATTCCCCACAATGCTCATGATCATCATAATGATCATGATCCTGTCTTTCATTGTTGCTCTGTGTTCCGTGGCCGCCATAATTAGTGGGACCATACTTGATCATGACCGTACGATCAAAGTGTCGGTGATGAAAGAGTACGGGGTTGAGGAATCATGGATGATGCAATACCAATTGTACATGGCTAAGGGTGTGTTTAGTCGTTTCTCTTGGAGCTCGACGGCAATGTTGGGATTTGGAAGCAATGGTGAGGCCATATTTAGTTCTGGTCACACCTTAATCGTCTTTCGTAGTGCGCCTAATTCTGAGGAAGAAAATAATAAATACTACTCTACTTTTGTTAATCTCAAGCCTCTTCAGTGTGAAGAAAACAATATTTGTATCTATAGAGAAAGCTTCGTCCCCGTTAATTGACCAGAATAGCGTCGAGAGTAAAAAGGACAGCATTTGGGGTTATTGGTGTTTTTTTTTTTTTTTTTTTTGCTGTAGCACTCTAAGTATTTAGTGTCGTTCAATTATATTGTACATTCAAGAAATTTTCTTATAATGGGAATTTGTAGTCCACTTCTTTGTGGTTTCTAATTCCATTGATTTTGTCTAATGACTCTATTTGTCAAGATTCATTGGTAGTAGGTGGTTTGCTTATATTTTCAATAAAAGTCTCTAAAACAAACTAACTAATTAATTAAATTTGAACATGAAGGCTATAGCATGAAAAAAATATCTTTTGGATTTGCGATCTTCCACAACAAAGTCCTTTGTTTTGACGTGAAAGAGTATTGGTACTTTTTCCTTAATTTTTAGCAGTTTGAAATAATTTGCATCCATTTTCAAATTAAGAAATTTCTTGATTCTGGACAATCTGATGGTGTTAAGTAACTTACCCGATTTGTTCACTAGCTCGACTTTGTTTTCAAATATTTCCTAATTAATTCAAACTTTCAATCAAAGATAAATTGCGTGATTAAGTATTATTAAAAAAAAAAATAAAGATAGCCTTGCCTTCTCTAATTTGAATTGTGAGTATAGTTGTTAGCAATTTTCTTCTCTTTTTTGGCTGAAAATTAACTGTAGTTAGCGATAGTGTATATATTCACGAAAATAATCTTTTATATATTACGAATTACTTCTCACTTCTCCCTCGGACTAGCAACATGTTTCAAAGAAAAAATCATGCCAACAGATCAAAAGCTAGGATTACTGAAAAGCCATTATCTACGTGAAGATTTGATAAGGGTATTTGGCACTATTACCCCTAAACTTTTCCCACATTTATAATTTACTTTTTGAATTTTTACGTTTAGTAAGTTGCCCCTAAACTTATGATTCTATAGCAAATCACCCCTTGTTAATAGTGATTTTAGTTTTTTGACTGAAATTGACATGTAATTTGCACATGAGTAATTGATTATAGATGTAAATGGTCATTTTTATATATTTTCTCAAATTTATGATGATTAATATTTTTGATTAAGTTTCCATTAAAATTGAAAATTTTGAATTAACTTTGGTTTGAATATAAATTTAGGTTAACATTTATACAAAAAAAATCCTTTTTATACCTTTAATTAACAACCTATGTAAAAATCACATATTTATTTTAGTCAAAAACTAAAAATTGCTATCATTAGAGTGATTTGTTATAAATTTACAAATTTATGGGACAATTTAACAAAATTAAAAGTTAAAGGGATAAATTATAAATATACGATAAGTTCAGAATAAAACGGTACCAAATACCCTAATTAAAATCCTCTCAGAGCTACCCGTGAAATTACTCAAACGATTCAAGTGCGTCTGCAAGTCGTAGTACAATCTCATCCAAAGCCCTAGTTTTATTGAAATGCACCTTAAGCAATCCAATAAAACGTCTTACAATTATAAGGATCACAATAAAAAAGACCACCTTGTTATCCTCAGTACTTGTGATAACGGTGCAAGAAATGTTATTTCCTTCACTTCCTAAGGTACATTCGAGTTTTCCTCAAATATATATACCATAATGGGTTCGGCTTTGATCCGAATAATAGCACAAGCAGAACTTTTGATCCGAATAACACAGCTTTTGTTCTTCTTCTTTTACTAATTAAAAGCACAAACAGAATCTAGCCAAACGGGCTAATCATCTTTTATCACCGCTTTATCGGCATTATATGTGAAAACCAAGCCTCTAACTACAGAGAGAGCCTAATTCGAAATTACGAGAATTGACGAAGAGACTAATTTCTTAGTTCTAACCTATGATCTTAATTTGTTGTCAGGGGATGATAGGAATTGGACTTTCTTATAGGGAATCTGGCTTCTATACATTTAATGAAGGAATGAAGGGTCAATTTGTCAAGTTAGTTAGCTTAATATCCTTGTAACAAAACTATCTGCTAACCAGTCTATTTGTGCAGCACAAATTCGAAACTACAATATCTATGACATAAAGTTGAAGATGATATATATATATATATATATTTTTTGCTTTCTTCAAAATTTTCTATTATAAGTTTATGGTTGTTTTATATTTAAATGGTGTATGACTCAAGTTTTATTCTACTATAGTTTGGTGTTATATTTTTTTTTCAGATAATTTTAATTTTCTAGAACTAATAATTAACGGGTTAATATAATTAATTAATTTGGAGGAAGACAAATGCTCGTTGCAAATGAGGTTGCATCAATATTATTTAAAGATTTTACAATATATTGGGAGAACATCATATTAATTTCGACACTCTTCTTGGTTTTTTTTTTTTCTTGACAAGGGATCACACAGATTGGTCTGGTGTTGATTTCTTTTTGTAAATCCAATTAGTTAGCCATTCAAGTTCCAACCTATATTGTTGTGAAGAGTGTATATATATATATAATGTTTGTTTTCATCTTGGCGCTTTGAATTTGATCCTCCTAAAATTACTTTCATGCTTTACATCTATATCTGCCTCTGTGAAAAATGTCAAAAGAGCAAACGTCATATTTTTAGAGAATGAATTTGCTGTGTGTTGAGTTTAAAATGGTTAATTATATTCCTGATCTATACAACAAAACAAGCTCCTTCCAGGCTCCTGCAGTTTGGGTTCTTGCTTGAACCGACACTTTGTCCAGTTGTCATCTCATATTTTATAATTTATTAATATGGTATAGTTTTTATGTTTAGTGTATTATATATGAATCCAAATATAAACAGCCAAGAAACTGATTATAAAATATATTAAGGCTCAGTTGTCTCCTTTCATACCAACCTAATTAATTTCATAATAAACATCAGCTACAAATTTAATTTTTATTTATATATTAGCTTAAACATATTCCCCGGCTCAGCTCCAGGACCCATGCATCTGATAATGAAGGCTACACTGCATATAATTAAATTCAAACTACAAATAATTTGATTTTCTTGGATTTTTCTATACTATCTTATATCTGTGTAAATTATATCATGGAACACACGTTACATAAGTGATTTTCAATTTTTTTTTTGGGTTAATTATTCATTTGATAGTAGCAGGCTTAATCTTTAGCTTGATTTCTCTCCTAATTTCTTGTACATATATCGCGAGCTTATTATAGCAAAGAAAGTGATCATGAAGTACTGAGACAAATTAGACTATTACTAGTTTAAATATTCTGTTATTTAGGTTAGTTAAATAGACTAAGCCAGAAAAAAAAAAGTATTGATCATGATTCATGAAGACATGGAAACTTTTTATAAAGGGAAAAAAAAGATAAATCTTACTATGAAAATGAAAAAAAAAATACACTACTGTTAGGGTTCAATTTGGAAGTATTAGATTTATATCAAATTTAGCCAATTTTATGTACTTTTTCATTTTGATATAACTTGATCAGCTTTAGCATTAAAAAACATGCACTATGATATCCTTACCCTAAAATAAAAGAAAAATAAAAAAAATAAATAAATAAACTTAGGCAAGAATAGTCAGAGTTCAATTATGAATTTGTATTAGATTATGTTTGTTTTGATTTTTTTTTTTCATTTTGATATAATTAAGACCAAACGTAACGTTTAAAAGAATACACTATAGGATATATGGGGCCTGTTTGAGAGAGCTTTTTTAAAAGTTGTTTTTGATTTTATGAGTCTAAAAATTATTTTTGAAAATGTTTGGATGAACTATCAGAAGAGTTTTTGTTCTCCAGAAGTGTTTCCTGTCAAAGCCACAAAATTTAGATTCTCAAAAAAACATTTCTAAAATATATTTGAAACTATACCCAAATATTATAATACATTATAAGCTTAAATATAATATTTTTATAAATTTTAAAAATAATTAAAATTATTTTAACATATTAAATTTTATTAAAAATATAACTCTAAATATTTACTAAAAAATTACAATTATTATTATTATTATTATTTTACTACCAAAAGCACAAAATAAGAAAATGTGTCGAAGAGGACCATACCATGCTACAGAGAGAGAACATGAAAGCTTGGAAAGAAAATGTGCATATGAAATGACATGGTTTCCTAAGCGGAAGGCGCGGTAAAGGCAAAGAGGGCCCCTGCCACATGCGTCACTTGCAAGTACATGTACCTTGTATACAACAAGGACATGTTCAACAGCACAAAGTGGTGGGACTCTGGTTCACTCGACACCGTAAAAGTATCCATCATTTTCGGTTGGATAACATTGACATTTGGTCTCAACTCTGCTACTGAAAAACGAAAGATCTTTTTCATTCATATGGTTCATTTTTTATGATATGTCAATTAGATCATTGAAAGTTGTTGACAGGAAAGCCTCCACTAATTGCTAAGATAAAATTATAAGCTTGTTTAGCAAGAGATAATACTAACTATTATTTTAGTTATAAATAATATGAAGCTCTCATATGTTACAGTAAAAAAAAAAAGTTACTATATTATAAAGTTCTTATATACTATAATAAAAATAGTTATAACCATCATATCAAACTTTATATTACAACTAAAGCCTATACATGGATGAAAATAGGTTTACTTTTTTTCAGACTTTTTTTTGGAACAGCGATTTACAATTATTTATATATGTATAATATATAGTGTAAATGCAAGCTTTACCAGCTCATTGTTATTTTCAGCAGCTTTTTAAGACCTATATATCTACTTTAGTTGTTCACATTGATGACCTAACATATTGTAGCTTTTCTACAAGCAAATAAATGTCCTTTAATGGTGAGATTTCTGGTAGGCCTCTGTGTTTTATTGTTGGATCCTGTTAAACTTATTATTTTTTGAAATATTACGATTATACAATAAACGTCTAAGTTGTCTTTGAACTATAAAAACTCTGAACATTTAGAGCGTATTTGAGAAAATAGTTAAAACTAAAATATTGTGGACGTTTGGTATTATTTTTAAATTATGTGAAAATGTTTTTTATTTTAAAAAATGAGAATTTTTTGAAAATGATGCTGAGAGTGTTTTTTAAAATTTGTCTCAAAAAATATACAAAAATATTTCTAAAAATTTCAAGAACAAAACCAAATGGAGCCAACGTTATAACTTGTAAAAGGTTTACATTATAATAAATAAGAGTTTTATACTATAATAATTAAAACTAATATGATAAAACCAGATCACCAAACTATTACAAATATTCCAAATGCATAGAACATGTGAAAAGTGGAAGTTGGTGTGATCCAATCAGCTATAGGTTATGAAGCAAACTAGTCACCAGTCACTAAATTATGCATCACAAGGCGTTTGGACTGATGTAACAACATGGAAACAATGAAGTCCACATCTTAATAAAACCGTTTTAAGCTTTAACTAGCAAAAAAAAAATTAAAAAATTGAAGCCCACATCAAATATCTTTTCTATTAAGCTATGATTCTCAATCATTGTTATTACACGGGTGGAGTGTGACTCACTACCTCTTGCTCATCTTTCGGCGTAATTTGATGTTTTATTGAACAAAAAGCATACATTCAGTGGCATGTTTACCAAACCCTAAAAAAATATAACAAAAAAGATAAAAGACATTAAAAAAAAGTAAAGTAATAGGATTAAATATTATTCATTTTATTTCTGGTGTTTTCTTAATAATTTGATGGTATAATCGATAACAATTTTATTTTCTTTTTAGTGCTTACTTACTTAGAAATAACCAATCTTATTCAATGTAATTACAAAAATATGATTTTATATAACTAATAACTATTGAATAGTAACATTTTAATTTGACATTTAAATAAATATGATATTTATTTCATTTTAAAAGTAATCAATACTAAAATATATGAGAGAATTAGTATTCTCTTTCGAGAGCTTTACAAATATGCCACCTTAGGTTGTCAATTGAAATACATTGTATAGAAAAAAAAAAACTCTATTAAAAGTGCCATAAGTTACTTTTTTTTTTTGGATAATTTTACTCTTATATTAACTCTTGTGGGTGGCATATAGCGTGAAAGTTTTTGTACAGGTGGCAAAAGTCAATCTATTATCCAATAAGGTGATAGTGGGTATAAATATCTCTTATCTTTTCTCATTTCTTATATTATCTAGGACTTATAAAACTCTTATTATTAATTTTATAAATAAACATATTATTTAAAGAGAAAAAGAACTGCTCATTACCTTTCCTTTTCCTTTAATGCAAATAAACATGCCCTCAAAGAAAAAACAAGATAAAAGCATAACCACTTAGTATCATTTATCATTTTTTTTTTTAATTTAGCAGTTATCATTGCTACACAGTTATTAAATCACATTCGGCCCTTTTGCACCCTTCAAAATAAATTAAGAAAAAACCTTTGCAATCATCCTGCCAGAAGCCTAGAGCACTTAAGCTAGAGAAGTAGGCTTAAAAAAAATGTATAGGGTGTTAGGCATTCAGTTTTAATAAATATTTATGGTTGTTATATAATATCTATATATAAAAAAAAGAAGAGTTTAATTTAAAGCTCTCACATAGTATAAAGTTCTCATAGGTTACAATATCAATAAAAAATAAGCTTTAGTTTAAAGCTCTCATATGCTTTAATGATTTTAACCAAAATTAGTTTAAACTATTAGTTAAACCAAAGCTACCAAACACTCTAGTAATCTAATTAATGAACCCAAAATCCTAATTTTGCACTTATTGTACATGCCAAAATTTAGTAGAGAAAATCTTGTAACGAGATGTGACTGTAAATACTTTTTAATGACTATGATATCACATTTTATTGATTAAAAAATAAAAGATTACACCGCGTACTAGGCAAATTAATGAAAAAAATAAAAAGAAAAGAGTAAACAATCCTAAAAAGAAAGATATTAAGAATTTCCTTGCTACATTTATGGGAATTATTATGAGATTTGATTATGGCACTATAGACTTTGAAAAGGGAAAAAATATTAGTTGAATTCTATTTTAGAAAAAGAAAAGAAAAATTATATATATATATAAGAAAATTCTATAGTAGAGTGCACTATTTTTTTTTAATTAGCGAAGAACAACTAAACACCTTTAGATTAAAATCTAAAGATAGAAAAAGATAAAGAGTATCAAAACAAAAATAGACGTAACCATAAATGATTATTTTAATTTATCAAAAAAATTAAAAAAATGAATCGTTGTTCGCCAACTGCTCTGCCCTCATCATCATCGCCATCAAATATCTAAGATCTAAGTTTTCTTCCCTTCTCCAGCTATTTTTTCTTCTTCCTCCTCTTCTCTTTACGGTGGCTGAACATCTGCAAGCTGCCCAGCAATCTCTTCCCCGACCAGGCTGTTAGCCCAAGAATAACTACCTAAGAGGGGGGTTTAATTAGGTTTTTAAACATTTTCAAAATTATTAGAATTTACTAGATTAAGCGCACAAGTAAATGCAACACACAAATGACAATATGATAAACTGCAACAAAATGTAAATACAATAATGTAAAGAGGTAAGAATAGAGAAATGTAAACACAATTCATAGTGGTTCGGCAATATGCCTACGTCCATTGTCACCGAGCAAAATCTTCAACTCGATCTCTTCTACTATTATGACTATCTTTTCGGCACGATCACTCCTTGTACAAACCAATGAGTTTTTCTACCTGAGGCTCACTACACCTTCTTACAACCGTCAATTTTATATAGAGATTGCCTAACCACAAACCTACCAATTTTACAGAGATTGGCAAACCAATAATTTCCCCAACTTCTAAGACTTAGTAACCTATCACTCATTTATAATTTTTGGCTCACTCACAGGATAAACTCTCCAAATGTAGATGAATACAATATAAAGTCTATATGGAGGGTGTGGGCAATTCTCAAGAATGAATATAGACGATGAAGGCTCAAGAGTATATAAGAGTGTGAAAAGATTAAAACAATATTAGAACACTTAGCAATTTGTTCTCCTTATTCGCTATCTTAAGCACAATGAATGGATGGATACTAGCTTCTAAGTGCTTAGATATTGCTTAAAATATCAATTTTTGGTCAAAATAGCCATTGCAATTAAAGTTTCTAATGATAAAAAAAACTAGTTGTTATAAGCAATTTGGCAGGTTGGAATTTGAAAATTTTAAAATAGGACTCCAAACGGTCATCTGATTGGCAGGCTGATGTGGCAGTTCAGCAAGCCCAAACTTTAGCCACCGGCAGGCTAAACTTGGAGTTCGACAGGCCGTCCGAAGCTCTACAAAACAAGGCTTAAAACCCTCAGATCGGCAGGCTGATATAGGGCATTCGACAGACTGATCTTGGGCCATCGATAAGTCGATCTGTGTTGCCCAAAACCACTTTAAAAGGTGTTTCAAAAACCTGTTTTTGTAGAAATCCGTTTAAGTAATTGTGGGCACTTTTAAAACACATTCCTTATAATAAAGCAATTTAAATACTTTGAAAAACACATATGCAAAGATTAAAAACATTTGTGAATGCATGTGTGTATGTGGATTGAGCTTGCATTGGCTATATATCATTTGAGAGTTTTACTCACTTACATTAAGACTTAAAGCAAATAACAACTTGTAATCTTTTAGTCTTCGTGAATCCAATCCCCTGCTTGCTTTTCCTTGTGATTTGATTCAAGCTTATTCTTCAAGTCTCGGCAATTGATTCATCCTTGTATTTAATTGCTTATGAGTCCTGAGCAATAATTCTTTCAACTATCTTGAGATGTTAGAAATAATACCATCAAATTGCTCTAAATACTCAAAATAAATTATTTGTGATTAAACAATAAATTATTTATTATCATCAAAACAAAAATAAATATTTCATTTGAAACTTGAAGCCAACACAGGAAGCATCTGTGGTGAAGGTCTCGATAAACATAGGGTTGATGAACTTCATTGCGTGCTGGTTTGGGGCGATGCCAATGTGCCACGGTGCCTGCGGGCTGGCCGAGCAATACCGTTTCTGGCAATCATTTGAATTTACCACGATATGAAGGCTTTTGGGCTTATTCCTATTCATGCAAACGCTAGCTATGGCGACAACACTCGACTTGTCCCTATTCTTGTCAAACCACTCGCGTCTGATCACGATGAAGTCTCGACAGTGACAAAGAATGGAGTCGCAGATCGAAGTCTGCTGCCGGAGTTGGTTTTCTTTGGAGTTTTCGTTTGTCCTTTTGGTGCTAAATCTGAGTGTTTCTTGTTCTTGAAGAGTCGGGTTTTTTTGGGTTTCAGAGCTTTGCAGAAGGAGGGATTCGAGATCTTGATCTAAGGTAAGGAAATTAAGCTTGTGTTATCATTGTTGTTGTTGACGATGACGGTGCCAAAGTAGATGGTTGTAGAGGGAGGAAGTTGCCGGAGAGGGAGAAGAAAATTAACCCAAATTTTTATTTGTTTTAATTCTTTAAAATTTTTATCGAATATAGTATAAGAGAGCTTACCTAAATTTTTGTATCTTTTGTTTTTTTTTTTTTATTTCAATCTTGTGGTTGTTTATTGCCTTTACGAAGAATTTTTCCGCCCCCATCGTAGACAAACCCGTATTGTACTATATATAGTATAAAATTATTTCCTTTTTTTAGTTGGTAGTAAAACACTATTTCAATAGAGCCCATCCCAATATAAAATAATGTAATGATGGGTGCAACCCACTACCAGACACAGTCTTTTATTTGCAGTTTAATTTAGCTTGGACAGAGGCCGAGAGGGATGGTGTATCTATGAGCCTCAACGTGAACCAGAAGAGGGAGACGTGAACCAGAAGAGAGAGAAAGAGAGGGAGACAGAGAGACAGAGAGAGAGGGAACTAATACGGGAACTCTCTTTCTGTTGCAAAAGTAGTTGCAGAGATAAGAAATATAGAATGCCCAAGTCCCTTGGATAAGAATTAGAAGGTCATAAATATATATGTGTTCAGTGAATCTTTTTCGCGCCTTATAAAATTATTGTTATGCTGAAGAAACTGCCAAGTTCTGGGAAATAGAAGAGACATTTCGTTAAAGAATCTCATCTCTGTAAGTTCTTCCTTTTCTCTTTAAAGTCTCTCAGATCTTGTGTTATGTACTTGTAATTGGATGAAAAAATGTGTCTTCTCAATTTTTGATGGAATTCTATTGGTGGGTTCTGTTTATTTTGTTGAATTTCTTGGTTTACTCTTCTGGGTTCGTGTCAAAGTCACAATTTAGTACCCCAAATCGGATGTAATTCGTCGGCGGGACTTTGATCTGACCTCATTTTCTGGAAAATTTTGGTGGGCTTTGCTTATTTGGTACATTAGGAATGAGCAGTGTCAGTTTCATTGAGTTGGACAGCTTGGTCACATATTTATCAGCAAATTTATTGTTTGTTTCCATATTTGGGAAAAAAATTAGTAGGTGCACTGGGGAGTGAAATGAGAAGTCAGAACTTTAATAGTAGAAAGAAACAAAGCTAGATCTAGAATTAAGGCTAATAGTAGAGCAAGATGTCATTTGCAATTTGTTAATCTTCTTAAAAATTTTCTTTACTGCAGATTTGATTGATCGAAAATTCAGTTTCTAAATATTGGTCTGTTTTGTTAGCATCCCTGCTTGAGAAGAGTGGATTACTTGTATTTTTGTCACTCTAGTTTCCCAGCCTTGGAAATCAATTTGACTCGATAAGATTGGAATTTGTTGAGGAATTTAGCTTAAGGAATATTTAATTTAGTAACAAAGTGACATACATACTCAAGGAAGATTGTATAAATATATATATATATATATATATATATATATATATATATGCTCGACTTTGCAGATTTAATATGGGAACTTTGGCAGTAGAAACCAAAAACAAACTCGGCTCAGATGTTTACCTTTCTTTGGGGCTAAAAGAATTAGGGAAAGGAGTTAATAAAATTCCTCGGGTTCTGTCACTTCTCTCTTCACTTCTTGAGAAATCCGTTCAAAGGAATGAAATGCAATTGGAGGCTGCACAGATCAAAGATGTCCTCACAATTTTCCATGGTTTAAGAGCACCGAGTTTGAGCATTAGGCAATATGTCGATCGCATATTCAAGTACTCAGGCTGCAGCCCGTCCTGCTTTGTTGTTGCGAACATCTACGTGGACAGATTTATCCAGAGCACAGAGGTTCACTTGACTTCTCTTAATGTTCACCGGCTTTTAATAACGAGTGTAATGCTAGCTGCGAAATTTATGGACAATGCGTAAGTAATAAAACTCCAAAGACGAGAGACATCACGTAGTTTCATTGCTTTGTTATGTGTTTTGTCGGCATCATTTATCCTTCTGTAGAGTTGATTTATGTCTATTTTGTGAATGGTTTCTGCAGATTCTTTAACAATGCTTACTATGCAAAAGTGGGAGGAGTTAGCACAGCAGAGCTTAACAAGTTAGAAATAAAATTTTTGTTCACAATTGATTTCAGGCTTCAAGTGAGCATAGAGACATTCAGGAGATACTGTTCGCAATTAGATAAAGAAACTTCGGAAGGACTACAGATTGAGAGGCCAATCCAAGCTTGTGGAATTAGAGAGGGTTGGTCAAACAAAGATGACTCAACTTGTGCTCCGACAATTGCAAGATGAAGAAGAACACGCAAAAACATTTCAATGAGCTATTATCACGCCATATTCAGATATGCAATTTAGTTAGATACTTCGATTGTGTGCCGAGTGAGCACTTGACTGAAAACACATTCTCCAGTCTCTCTTGCCATATTCATTCTGTGATTTTTTTTTGGCATACTTACTCGCAGTTGAAGCAACTTGAGCTCTGAGATCTCCATTTTCTGAGCGGAAGATCTCCGGCCGAGTTGTCAACAATTTACATTGTCAAACAAAAAGAAGCATGTCAAGGAAGGATGTTGCGAAAAGGAAAAAGACGTGTTCGTGGACACCAAGAAGATACTAAAGGTAAACGACATGTTATTAGCAGACAAAACGACATCAAGCCATTAAAACGAAAACGAGATGTCGTCTAAGTTCTGTTAAGATTCCTAACCTTCAAATCCTGAACGACATGTAGTTTTAGGACAAACAACTTAAAAAAAAAAAAAAAAAAAAGGATTTTTAGGATACCTGACACGTCTTTTGATGCTGCTATTTTCATGAGCAAGGTTAGTGATTGCATTAGCCGCTCACCTGATAGCATTACTCACCGCTTTTATTCCCTTTCAACAGACCCACGAGATGCGATAAAGCTCCGGAATCAACTGTGAGGTGTTGATACTCCCGCTTTTATGAAATAGTAAATCGATTGGCAAACAATTTAGGTCTAGAGATAATAAATTAATCGTCATGAATTGATAACAGCGAAATGGAAAAGAGACGAATTGATTTACTTTAACAGCAAGAAGTCCAAGCGCGAAAGCACTTCCTTTCTCAACCTCGTACTCGTACTGCCTCGTCACACCGTCGCCGCCTCTCGCCGCCGGCGTCTGTAGATGCTTAACCAGAACCTCGTAAATCTCAACAAATTAAAGACAAACAGAGAGTTCAGCTCAATCAACACAAAAAGGCGAAGTTCGGCGTATCGTCCTTGGCGAGTTCACAGAGGGCGTGGGTGGCTCTCTTGGCGGCGACACGATCGGAATCGGAGGATGAGAAGGTGGAATCGAGGATGCTAACTTGAGATCGGACCTCGGGTATCAGATCTAGGCGAGCATCGCAAGGGATCCTGCCATGGGAAGTGAGATCATGATGTTCTTGGAACTCTTGATCGAGCTTCCGCTTCAAGCTTCTTCTGACCGGGTTCTTAGGGTTCTCCATGGAATTAAATTCTTGTTTAGGTTTTTTTTTTGGTTGAGAAATGGGGAGAGAACACTAGAGAAAAAATATTTAATTGGACGAAAGAGAGAAAATGGGGGATTGGCGGGTTTTATAGATGTGATAGTGATATTTGAAATGGCCGGCCAATTTGCTTTTGGAATTGTCGTGCGAACTCGCGCTCCCGCCCTTGGCATTTATGAATTGTTGCTAAACTGCACATCGCTTTTCTTCCAAGTTGTAAATCGAAAAACAGAGGAGATGTCAAATGGGTTGACCTAGCCCGTCAACACAGCAATATAACACGACATGATACGTATTAGGCATGGCATAATGCGATGATTCAGTTATATGGAGTATGTTAGGCTTGAGCTCAAGCGTTGAGCACGTCGTCGAACGTGATATTATACCAAGACAATGCTAGGTATAACATATTTATTACGTAAATTATATACATTTTTTTGTTTATTTTTTCTTTGATGTACAAAAAACTCTAAAATTAAATACAAGAAATTTGATGTTATATTAGACTTTCCTTCTCACTAATTGCTATAAATAACTTGATCGAAATCAGAAATGAGATTTAATATTTATGCATATATGCCAAATTGTCAATCCCTACACTTTGTTTCCGTGTATTTAATCATTTCATGAAAAAAAAAATGGAAATCAAAATAGTGCCTTCAAAAAAACAAAATAGAAAATCAAAATAGTGCCTTCAAAAGAACAAAACATAAAATATTGATATTAAAATTTGGCAATTAATTTCAATAGCCTAACAAAGGCTAACACGATTAAGTACATGGAATAGCCCAACACATAAGGGCATGGATTAATGTCGGGGACGATCTATTAGTCCATGCGAGGAAAAAAATTGTGGGTCATGCGAGCACAAATTGATCTATTTGACGACTCTTGAGCCCAATCCAAGAAAAAAAAAAAAGACAAAAATGAGAAAGATATTAATTAGTACTCATGATTATATATGATTACTATGAAGCTATCTCCAGGTTCTAACAATGTTGAAAGAAAATGATGCTTTATTAAAACGTTTTCTTAAGACCCAGAATATAAAACATATATAAGGTGTTTGGAAGAGTAGTTTAAATCAATTGTTTAAACTATAAACAGTATAAAGTTTTCATATATTTTAATATAAAGCTCTCGCATATTACAGTTTTTAAACTCAAGCTAATGATTTAAACTACTCTCCCAAACACCTTATATAATTTTCTTTTACAATCGTTTCAGATAATTGATCCCAATTTATTTAGGAAAAAAAAGTAAAAAGAGTATAAAAAAAAAAGCCCCTGTTTAGGGTTAGTCCTGTTTGGCTATAGTGGCTGACGTTACTTTTTAACATTCTCAAAAATAAAAATTGTAGCGATATTAGCTTATAATCAAACCTATTGGCTGGGGGAGGGAAAAAAAAAAAAGGAGAAAAGTATTGTAAATTGAACTAATTTTTGAGCTTTTGCTAAGAAGTGGTGAAAAAAAAAATAGTTGTTGTGAAATGGTAATTTCCTTCCTTGGTTCCTTCTTTTTTTTTCTTTTTTCTTTTTTTCTCCTTTGGCCAAAACGATTAGAAGTTGACGTTTCAGGCTAAAATAGACGAACGCATGTCGTTGCAAACATATGCAAGGCACGCAGTTTGTTAGACGTACTATCCCCTAAAAAACGACGTATCGTGCTTGTCTCAAATTATGGCGAGTTTTAAAAAGGTAAACGACATGCAGTGTCCTTTTTACAAAAAACGATAATCCACATAAGGAAAGAAATATTAATCGTTAATTTTTTTATTTTTTTTTGAACGACATCGAGATTCAGCCGAAGCGGCATGTCATTTATCTAAATAAACGACAGAAAATGAACTACTCGCAGCTGACGTACTTCAACGACTTGCCGTTTCCTCTGAACTTACTACAACACAGCAGTCATAAGGCAAAAAACGACATGTTATTTTTACTCAAAACAGTCATACTTCACCCGCTCTTATGAACGACACGTCCTTTTTAACTGAAACGACAATCATCCTTCTGCGGTAGTGGACAGACAAACTTTTACCGAAGCGACATGTTTTACGTACGTAAACGGTAAACTATACATGTTTTCATAATTTGAACATTCATTTTTTCCCCACAATATACGACAAAATTTAAGAAAAATAAATGTTTGATGAAACAAAAATCTTATTAGTTTGAAAACGTTACGAACAATTAATTCCATGCTAAATAAATTACAAATCACAGCGGTTGAAGAAAAATCCCCTCTCTTAATAGGGTGCTTGAAATAATGATTAAAACCCCTTGTTAAAATTTTAAACACTATAATATATAAAAAATTTATACCGTAGTATTTTTTTTTATTATTATACGAGAAATTTAAACTATTCATAAGTTTCATTTCATAAGTTTCATTTCATAAGTTCCATAAGGACAATGTTACTGAACAACTTCTGCAAACCACAAGCCCATCTCAGCCCAAACATCTAATCTGGGTTTGGGTCCTATGGTTACGTGCCTATAAAAAGAGATGAACTGATTAGCTTGTTTGGTAGGGAAGGCCAATCGGAGTGCAATGAGCCAAGTTGGGAACCACTTAGTCCCAAGTAAAGCAATAAAAGCAAGCATAAATTCAACTATTCTTCTTCAAGGGGAAAAAAATAAAAAATTGTGCTAGCATTTTAGAGCTAAATTTGTCCAGGTTAGTTTTAATTTTGTCTTTCTTTGCTGGTAAACATCTGTTGTTACCATACCCTGGCGCTGAAACAAAAGGGAATATTATCTAATTATCTCATCGTAAATTTGTAATGTTTTTGGGAAAAAAAAAAAAAAAGAATTACTGGCACTAGGGGTTGCCAGTTGAGCATTTGTTTGTCGGCGGTGAAATTAAACAAAGGGTCTTTCTGTTTAACCCTTTCGTCGCCCATTCACTATAAAACAAATGAGTGAAGAAGCTTCCCGTGGGGTTTCCAATAGCTCTGATCCTGTTTATATATAGTCAGATTCCTTCACACCGTAGTTGCAGCCATGTTTTACTGCTCAAGAGTTCTGTGCCTTTATTTTTTATGTCCTTACATATAAGTGACAAACTACTGCCAGGTGTTTTGTCTTCATGTAAGAATATTATAATAATTATTTTCCTTTTTTTTTTTTTCTTTTTCATATAAAAGTTATTATTATTTTTTACTATTGTTAGGAGAATATTTACAGAAGCCGTTTTGTATCTGTGTAGCGCCTCATCGAATATCAAACTATATTAGATCATATTCAAATTAAAGTATTTAGTGTAGAATTTTTTCCCCTTTTTTTCAGAAATGCACAGCATAAATAATTTCATTTTTACAGAAGTAAAACGATGTTTAAAAAAATATAAAAAAAACTCTTTTTTTATTTTTAGTAACTGTTTGGCTGAGTGGTGGGAACTACAATTTCCACCACAAACTCAGTTATGAACAATATAAAGCTCTCACATGCTACAGTAAAAAAAAAAAAGAAGCTATAGTGTGAAGCTCTCACATGTTACAGTAAAAGTGGTTATAACCAACGGTTCCCACCAATCCTTCAAACGCCTTCTTAGATTTGTGTCGGATTCTAGAAATCTTTATATTATTTTATTTTGTACAATTTCAGTAAATTTTAAGGTTTAAAAATACTTATAACACTTCAAAAAAATAAAATACACATCACAGCAAAGTATGCACTACCATAAATATTTCTACAAAATAAATTTACTACTAAAAACTCTCAATACAACACCAGTGGTGGCATGGTGGTAAAAAGCTCTTATTTAGAGACTTCATCGACTTTTGTTTTTTTGTAAAACCCTCCGGTATTCGAGCCTACCATGAACTCTTAAAGACCCCTCAATATTCGGGTGGTTTTGTCCGACTAATCCAGAGTTGACCCATGGAGAGACCTGAAGACGACAAAAGTCTTCTAATACCAACAGCTACGTTCATAAAGACTCAAACCCACAGGCCAATAGTTCGAGTCTAGCGTCACTCATAAGTGTCTACCTTATGACATAAATTACGTGTCAATGGACTCTATTGAATCCTAACTTGTTATTCTTTGGTGAAAATTTAGAAACAGGATCCTTAATTCCACTTATAAATCAGTAAATTCTGAAAACAATGTCCATTGATCCACTTTTGTAGAAGAAAAATAAAACAAAAAATCCACTTGATTTTATTTATTTGTTTATTTATTTTTCCATACCCACCTAACCAACTATGGATAGCCAAACCTTCTTTATGAAGTCCACAAGCAATCCTACATCAGCTAGTTGGCACGTGAGCGACCCCTAATCCTTGGGTCACCATATAGTACTAACATTGTACTAGCAAATGCACTTTCGATGAGTTGTCTCTCTTTTTCTGTTTTTCTTTTTGTGGCACGTGTTTTGATTGGATTGCAGTTTGGATTTTCATGGAGATGATGATAAAACTGTAGAAATGCAAAAGTCAAATTGTAGAAATTTACTAGAAAAATCAATTAAAAGCCATATTAGGTTTCATAACTTGTGCAACAACAGTCCAATCAGAGAGTAAGTTAGCGTGCTTCACGGGATTGCATGCTATCATACAGTACTACTACTCGATCGTGGGTGCGTTGTTGAACAAAAAAAAAAAACAATAACAATACAAATTAAATTAGTATTACTGTTGGCATTAGAAGTTAATTAATTGATTTAATCAGAATCGAGATGCGTTTAGAATCCATCTATATATATATATATATATATATATATAGATATATAGATACTCCCTATGTTTTGACTTAATGCCAGTTGTACATATATTTGCGCGACGGGAACATAGGTCTTCACTCTTCTAGTCAAACTAAGCAACCCAATTAATTAAATATACATGTACTATATATATACATGTGTAAAACCAGATTGTTAATGTATTAAAAAGAAAAATAAAACTAGATTAAAATCGGAGGAAGTTTCCTACTTAGAATGCGTTGGCTTGTATAATCATTATATCATGATCATATATATATACACACACACACACACGCACGCACATATATACACACATAGAATCCCAGTCAACGAACTGTATATGCATGTGAGCCAAGTGTCTCTCTCTCCGTTGTGATGAAGCTGGTTGGCATAACCAAATATCCAAACATGGAATTCAGCGAAACTGCAACAACATCCGAGGCATTAGTGAAAATTTGAGGTTTCTAGCTGCCTATTTTTCTTCAATAATATCAAAATATACCAGCACCGGAAATACACGTAAGTGGTATTCTCGAGAGAGGATGGCTTGCTAGGACTTTCACGTTACAAAAACCTTCGATAAGAGACACGAATTAACAAACAAATTTACTTTTGGAAAACGTGAGTAAAATATGACATGTTAGGGTTCTTAAATTGCAGATATTCATAATTACGTAGAAATTCTAAAATACTAAAATAATCATATCACAGTCATAGGATTATACCATGTTAGATTATCAAGATAGATACATGTATTTATGGTAGCAGATATCAACTCTCGTGCGAAATTTCTATGACGATAGACGAACAGAATGAACGGGTTATTGTCTTTTTTAACCAAATCACCTTAGTCTTCAATGGGTACTTTGTCTTCTTGATGGGGGGAGGAGAATTCTTTAGAATGATTTGATGTCTTGGGGACCAAGACCTAATAACGCCTTTATATACTTTTCCACTAAGGTCTCATGAAAACTAGTTTGGTCAATATTAGGTATCCACTCATTAAACCCATGGCCGATTAGTAGAATATGAGCTTTCCATAAATAGACCACTTAAATTAGCCCATTATAATTAAATAGTTATAATATAATTGTTACATTAATATGTTGTCCATAACTTAATGGTAAACTAAAATTTCCCAACGTAACACAGACAAATATGTATATGGGCAAATAATTAATGTATAAAGCATCCGTTTGAGATAGCTTTTTGAAACTTTTTTAATGTTTGAATCGTTTTTTGTTTTTAATTTTGAAGCTTTGTTTTATTGTTTTGGAATTTGTTTGTGCGACAAAAATCGTTATATATATTTTTTTAAAAAAAGTTATGATTACCCTTCATTTATTTTTGTCTACTTCATTGAGCAGCAGTATGAGGGTGAAAAAGAAAAAAATGAAATTAAAAGGTATTGAAAGGGAAACTTCACTACGAGTATATACGTATAGTCTTTTTCAACCTAATTATATTGGTAATATCATTTTAAAGAGCTATTTCGAAATTATATCAAAAAATGAATATTTAAAAAACAATATTATGATACAGATTTTATGGTTGAAAATAAAACCGTACTAACTATTATAATTTTTTTAAAATTTATTTTGAGGTATAGTAGAAATCTCGAGATATATAATAATATATAAATAGAAAGTCTGAGAACAAAACTGTGGTTTTCAGTGTGGTTTCTGGGTTTCAACTGTCGCAGGCGATATCTACATCTCTTCCATATGGAATCACCTCGAGACACTACCGACCGACTCTGCAAATCTCAATTTGCCCTATAAAAATAAATGTGCTATATATATTTAATTCGACAGAAACAAACAAAGACTGACAATTACTAATCGAAGGCAAGGTGGATTTTAGTTATTAGTTGTATATCAGAGATTCTCAAAACATGATACTCAAGGGGCAAAAAAGATATTTAACATGTTATACATATGTGTTCGTTCATGACATATAATTAATTTTTCTTCTTTTTTTTTTTCTTGGGGTGAAATGATTTTGTCTCCACTTGGTGCAAGTTGCAAAATGGTCTAATTAATATGTTTATAGTGACTTCACGAACGCGAGAGACAGTGTGGTTCGTACTTACAACTGTACCAGCTAGCTAACCTTATAAAATCGCTTTAAAAATATCTCAGTGATTTCACAGACCTCACAAAACTGTAAAAACCGCCTCAAAACACGTTTTTACCTTGGCTCTACATATATGTGATATATATGTGTGTGTATATATATATATATATCAACTTATTTTCGATGGGTATATTTTCAATGGTTAAATTTTTAGTAAGAGTATATTTTAACAACAGTTAATAAATTTCATTTCATTAATTATTATAATTTTTTTTATCTAATACTCAATTTATTATTATATCACATAATTAATAATAACAATAGTACCGGTTGACATATGCATTAATAGTCAGCTTCGTCTTTCATCGATATCTATAGTGGACGATCAGATAATATTAGGATAATATTACTTTATGAGTACGTAGGTTGAGATGTTTGATAATTATTCTTTAGTAGTAAAATCAAGAAGAAAGTACCGGTTGAAACCAAGCACTAAAATATATTATATAACCAATTGCTTAGACGTGTAATTGCTTGTAGGAAGAATAGGACAAAAATTAGGATAGAAATGAGAGGGGCAAATCACAAATAAAGAGCCAACCAGACAAGATCTTATCATGAATCTATTTGATATCAAACAAGAGGAGAGAGAGAGATCTAGAGGGAGAGAATCACACGTGTGCACTAGATCTGGAGACATGGCGAAATGGGTGTGATGTGAATTGGTCGATCCCTTTGATGGTAATAATATTTTCTCCTTTGAGGCTAATTTGTCTTGAATATATACTATGTAGTCGATATAAGTTTTGACTCAAAAGTCAAATTAGGGTTGCTTTAGAATTCATGCATGGCTTGATTGTTCTAGAGTTGTGCAATGAAATTAATAAATAATCGTCCAGAAAAACTCTGCAGCAATAGTCGGATCCGCGAAACAAAAAAATAATAATAATAATAACTATAGGAACACGTACCACTTTCAAAGTACGGCCTGGTGTCCATGCCTTGGCTGTTGACCATTAATTCTGTGAAAAAGATAAATTTTGTTTCACACACACACATATATACATGTTATACATATATATGTGTGTGTGTAAAAAGGGATCCCACAGTGGTCTTTTAATACGAGACAAAGGGTCCAAGTAAATTAGTTGTGACAATTACTCCTTGCAGGGTTTTCATATGTTCTTTTTCAACCGCATATTTTAGCTAGAATGTTATTGTATATGATAAATTTGTACTTCTTCAAAGGACCATATCTATATTAATAATTATGCACTCTTTGTATGAACAAATATTTTACTTGATTTTAAATATATTTGTCTATCTATCTATCAATATACACACATGTGTATAAATAGAGATCAAGAAAGATCAGAAGCAAATCTTAAAAGTCGTGGGGTTGAGGAAATAAATAGTTGGGGTTCATGTTGTAAAGCTTGATTCACGACGTTACAAAATTAATTAAGTTGTTAAAAGGAAAGTTCAATGTCATCCTCCCCCTCATGAGAGAAAAATAAATACAAAGAAAACAAATTTAAAAGAAAGTAAAGAAAGGCTTTACCCCACAAAAGGAAAGCAGCATACACTCTTTCTAACAATAATTACAGGTTTGACATTGATTATGTCACACCTATGCAGAGAGACGCGTAATAAAATCTAAGGAACTAACATTAATTTGTGCCACCTACAATTGGTGAATTTACAAAAGCAAGTGTTCTTTTCACCAATTTCAAAAAAGCTACTCCTTAGGGTGAAAAAGACAATTTTATACAGCTAGTAGAGAAAGTTATTGTTTTAGTCATTTAATTAAAATTTTAACGATAGTATAGAATTACTTCAAGTTATAGGTTAGACCATTAAAAAATTGATCCAATGTTAAAACACACACTTCATCAATGGTGCAAAATAGCCTTTTTTATTATAAGAATTCCCTATTAAAAAAAAAAGAGAGAAAAAAGGTGTCGTGCCTCTACAGCATAATTAGCAGGAAGTTAAAGGCAAACAATTATAATGGCAGCAGTTACCCACAAGTTAAGGAAGAAAGGGAAGAGTCATCCATATTTATTATTACCTGCCTTTGGCCCATTTAAATACCTTCAGATCCTGTACTTTGTATGAAGCTTCTAAGGGGTCTTAATGGTCCTACCAACCAAAAGAGTCCTCCCTTGAGTTACTTCAGATATTTGGAAGCGTGACGTGTATATAGGATATGCTATTTTATTTATAAGGTACTTGGGATGTGTTTGCTTGCATTATTCAACCACCGGTAGAATGATAATGGCAATAAAAATGAAATGTTAATAGGAATAAAAATTATTGGTTAAGAGTTTAAATGACATCACAAAACATGATTAGTTTGTTTGATTAACTGTGTAATGAAATTAAATGAAATATTTCTTACTAAATTTTTACTTGATTTGACCAGTATACTCTTTTAGCTCTAAATTGTATGATAAAATAAACTCTTTATTAGAACATATTTTATTTAAATAATACATTTTTTAATTATCTTTATTTAACTATTTGATTTTAAAAAATTATTTTAATAATTAGAATATTTATTTAATTGTTTACTTTACTAAATTAGTTAATCATTATTTATATATTTAATTATATAAAATTGATTAATTATTTAAATAACTAATTTATTTTTTATAATTATCTAATATAAATGAAATAATTTAAACATTCAGATAAATTTTAATTATTCAAGTATACTTAAATAATAATTCAATGAAATTATTCAAAATAAAAAATATTTAATTTGAATATAAATTGTAAAAAAATTGAAAATAGTTAATTTTTATTTTTAATAAAATATTTTTAGTAGTTTTATTTAAAAAATATTTTTTTATAATTTTATTATTCTTATAGAGTAGTTAAAATTAAGAATAAATTATATAATTACTTTTATTTAATTTAAATTAAATATTTAAAATGATAAGAATATTATTTTATTGTTTTATTTAATTAATTTAATTAAAACTACAACTATTTGATCCATTGTGGAAAAAAAAAACTATTTGTTCATTTTTAGAACATTTTTTGTTAAAAGTATAAGAGGGTAATAGGTAAGATAAATTGGGACGAGAGACAATTTCTTTTCTGCCCTTTAGTTTAGGAAAGCTACTTCTCCAATTTGGTGGAATTCTCATACCAATGAAATGACTATTCCATAATTTAAAAACAAACCAAACAATGGGATGAGAAATAGTTATTCTATTTTTATTATCCCCAACCAAAGACAACCTTTATGTTAATCGGAGGCTAACTTACAAGAAGTAATGACTCAACGGTCTTCTTAATTACCTTCGCTCCTAAAACCTTATAAAATGTATATCAACAATTTTATAGTTTGTACCGAACAACACTTGTATTATTAATAAGCCGCTTAAAGTAGGTTGAGCAAATTAATAAGTACTGCTCTATCACTGATACGTAAATTATATAAGCATTTTTAATTTTATTGCCCTCTCTCTCTCTCTCTCTCTCATCAGTTTGCTCACATAGATATTTTGTTATTTATTTATTAGGATTGTTATTGCTATGTTTTGCTTGTAATTAACTACGGTTAATGCTTTAAAGGGCTTATGCGGAAACCAATATGTATGTATCGGTGTCCAAAAGACCTTAAATTAAGCTCCATTATGCATGAAAATCATAATAACCAAAGTAATTAATGATAGAATTAATCTCCTTTATGCCTCGAATAAACCACAACTTGGAACAAAATTCTAGATGGTTTGCAACCACCAGTATCCGAACTTCCCAACGGATTTTCAAACTTTGCTTTATTTGTAGTCGTTTTGAGAATTTTCTTTAAGAATCTGCAGTTATACACACACACACATATACGTGTGTGTTCTTATAGTTTAACTTCATTGCAAAAACTAATGGTCATCAGGGATGTCAAGGCATAATATATTCATTACTTCAGCTTCGCTTGTTTAATTTCATGCCAAAGATATGTTGTCTTGTATTTTTTTCGGAGTAAAATAATTAACGATATCTTGTCATCAAACATGACAATAACAAGAATAATAGGGTGTTTGAGAGAGTAGTTTAAGCTATGAGTTTAGGTTTAAAAATTGTCGCATGTGAGAGTTTTATACTGTAGCTTTTTACTATAACATGTGAGAGCTTTACAACATTCACAGTTCAAATCAATGGTTTGAGTTACTCTTTCAAACACCCTACAAAGTAATGTACCTAATTGAACAGTGTAAATTAAAGAAGCTTAATTAGCCTGCGCCATTAGTTTTTGATTGAATAATGCTCAATTTTGAAGTTTTCCGCACGCGCGCTTGTGAGTATGAAATGAAGTCTAATCTTCATAAAGGCGTTTTGGCATCTTGCAATTTGCAATAAAGCCAAATATGATTAATTGATTGTTATTAACATAGATAATATTACTTATTATAGGGAATAAAGAGGACAAGGCCTTGATGGCGGTTGTTGATAATAAAAGATTAAAAGGGGCCTGAATGTTTGGTTTCGTGGAAACAGGAATGATATTCTTTGAAGGGTTAACCTTTTTGGAAAAATTTTATTTAAAAGGGTGTAACTTGGGTCCTAATCAATTTGCTTCTTAAGTGGCTCATCATATTTATGTCACTTGAATCTTACTCTCCTTATTATTATTATTATTATTATTATTACTATTATTTTTTGGTCTCTCACGGAATCTTTGTTCCTAATCAAATGGGCCTCCAAGTTTACGTGGTCATTATCAAATGAATAGGATTAGCTAACCAAACCACTCAATACTTGTCGGACTCACTCCTCTAATTTTTTTTCTTGCTACAATATTAATTATTTAATTCCTCTAATACTCTTATGGTTAGGTCGTTAATAAAACTGATTTAAATGGCTAAACCAACCACTTCAAGACACACTATCTATCTCTTATATGATGTGGAGGAGCTCAATCAAACAGGACATGAATAGCCAACTGCTCGCAGAATTAAACTTTCCCCTTGCTCTATTTCTCACTCTCTCTCTTATTTAATTGTTCCCTACCTATTTTTCTTTAATGGAACTATATTAATGTGTATAAGGACCTACGGAATCAGCTTTACTAAAAGAAGAAACAAGCACCTTAAGATAAGCATTGATAAGAAGCCATTAGCTGAGGAAAAAGTAGCCTACACTTATAATTATAATTAACAAAAGTAATTCTAACCGAACCACCCCATAAATTTATAATTATAACCATTAACGAGAAAAAGTGAAAAGGTCAAAGCAATAATGATGTTTTCAAAAATAATGATGATAATAATAATAAAAAGAAGCATGTGAAAGTTTTGGAACTTATCTTCATGGTGGGCGCTAGCTTTACTTTGGAGTTAGGGTATTTCATGTTTCTCACATTAATAAACTTGTTTAGAAATAAGATACATTACACTTTGTTTTGTGGAAGACTCGGATAAAGCTAATTAAAGTTCAACTCCTATTATATTAAACTCTCATGTCCTGAGTTACCGATCCAATTAATTATCTTGTGATATGTTAAATTATGGAGTCTAAGTTAATGTTCTAATGAATTCTCACATAAAAATTATAAGATTAGAGTAAAACATAGAGAGCTAAATAGCGTACGGTTTTTCTCTTATATGAGTAGTTTGAGGATTTTATACTTGTAAAATTCAGTTATCCTAATTTTCTTATAAATAAAGGATTTGTAATTAGAAAGGTCAAAGAAAAACACAAAGAGTATTTTTGAAAGAGTATGTTTTGAAAGAAAGTACCCCTCTAATGCTTATAAAATAAGCGTTTATTAAAAGTTTTTTTCTCTACCTTTTTAATATTTTACTTGTGAATAACAAAACATAAATTTCATATATATCCTTATATTACATTATTCCATATAACAGTAAGACCTATAAACTTTTTGGAAATAAAAAGTATTTCTCATATACTATCCAAACACTAATAAAAAAACCTCTAATTTATGCATTTTCTTTCATTGCTTAAGTAAAACTACAAGCTATTCTAATTGGATGCGTAGAAAAATAGTTGCTATAAACTGTCATGAGTATAAATGGAGTTGAGAAAGATCAAAAATAAAAGCACAACTTATATATATATATATATATATATATATATATATTTTGTTGAGGGTTATGGTTCCCCGGTCGAAGCTTGACGGGTCATTCAAACGTATTGTTGGAAAGGCTGCTCGGAGTGCCTCATCTTTTCTCTCTTGAATAAGAGAGTTTTAAGGTGTATCCTAGGTACCAATCCGACTATTGGGATACACCTAAGGCCCTCTTATACGACCTTAAAAGGCGCGTTTAACGTTGAGGGTTATAGTTTACTCTATATATTAGAATTTATTCCATGATTAATTAGATGGTGCATACTATATATATATATATATATTTCATCCAAGACTATCCATTAAAATATCCATGACAAAATAATAGAATAATATACATACATACATACATTATGGTTTATTGGTTCTAATAGCACCAGAACTTTGAGCCACGTATTGTGATTTTTTCAATTTGTTGGGTTCCCAAAAGGAACTTACTTGTGAGTAGGGCTTGTTTCTTTTCTCTCTCTTTCTTCTTCTTCTTCTTCTTCTTCTTTTTTTATAAGAAGTGACTGGTACAATGAAGCAGGATAGGATTTTTTATTTGAACTTGGTGGACCTAAGGGCCAGAACGAACCTGAAATTTGACCCACTTCTCAATCTTGTCTGGTTCAGGTGCTTTAAGACATTGCCTTCAAGCTTGATCGAGCAATATAGCAACATTAGCAAATAATATCAAAGCCACTCTCCTTAGCCGATTTGAAGCCGCCAGCCATGCTCATATACATACGTACATATATATACACATATATATGTATAAGAACTTGTAGTAAGGTAAAATAACATGGTGTTTGACAATACGAGTTAAAACCAAAACTTTTAGTTACCACAGTTGTTGAGGGTAAGCTCGACACCGCCACCGAAGACACTAACTTGGTGGTCGGCAACTCAGTTCGGCAGACATAGGCTACCGTCCGACCCGACGACTTATGCTCTTCCCGAGGTGCCTTCCATTTATCTGAGGGCACACCCCCAAGAAGGCTGCCACCTCGGGGATGTACAGTAGCTCGGGCCGGGCCATGCTATTCATCATAATACATCACTACCCATCTTTGTAGGCCAACACCAGGTAGACGTGCTGCCGTCCGATAGAGTCCAATCCATTGGACAATGGACGCGACACTTGTCACTTATTGCTTGATACACTTTGATGTGACACCTAAGTAATGGGTAAAGCCCATCTTGCACCCGATCCAGCTGGTGGCCTATAAATAGGATGCATTTATGACGTTTTAGAGAGAGAGACCTCTTCACACTTAATTAGCTGCCGACTTCTGCTGAGCTATACTTGCCTTGAGCATCGGAGAGCCATTGTCTATTGACTAACCCCATTTCTCTGAATCATCCCTCTCGCAGGTACTCACTCCCGACCAAGGGCCAGCTTAAGAGGAGGTCAGAAGGTGTATAGTCACACGTGGGTGTTGATACGACACCGGACAGCGGTAAGCATCAACAACAGTGTAAAACATTTATATACTAGAATGTTAAGAAAAAGAATATTACAATACAAAACTCTTACATGTTATAATATTTTCAAACAAAATAAGTTTTAACTAGTGCTCCCAAACACCTTATAAATATCTTTACCTTTCATCCAAAAAATAAATGAATTAATATCTTTAACTGAATTGTATAATTTTATTGATAAATATGTAATTTCTACTCTACCGAGACAAATATTAATATCAAAATTGTAGTAGAAATATCAAGATCGATACAATAAAACATTCAATGTAAACAAAAAAAAAAAAAAAACTATATATTATTTCTAGTTTGCGACTGCAAAGTAGAGATAAATTTATTGCGATACATTGTGTGGTTCTAAATGTGAGGTATTTGTGCCTTATGTTAGGTTTTCATTAACTTCTGCTAGCTAGTCTTTTCTTTTCTTTTCTTTTTTTTCCTCCGGTAGTTTTAATAAAATTTGCGAGTGAAAGATGTAATAATAGTGCTACATGATTCCAATGATAAATTTTTCTCAAGGCAATATATATTTATATTTTCACTTCTTTCTAGTTACTAGTTTTTCTACCTCTTCATAATGCCTGCTGCGTCTGCAAATAATAATAGCACGTTGCTCTGAAGTACTTTTGTATTTATACATACCAACAACAACCATTGTCTCCATCCTCTCAATTGCTACCAAGAAAACAATATATAATATATATATATATATATATATATATTTATACACATATAGACATATTTGAGGGAATTTTGTGAAACAAACTTCTGGGAAAAAAAAAAAAAACTCTATTTTTATTCCCACCAATCCGGTTAGAGACACATTTGTGAATTCTCATCTAGTGCACATTACAATGTGTATTTAGTATTTACATATATAATTCAAGATGTCATGATAAATATATATACGTATATGTATATATATTTCGCATCGTTACTCAATATTATATACACAAATCTGGTCATTTCTCGAATCCAATGTGCGTTGAAAAAATTGATAGACACATATTGTGTTGTAAATCAATCAATTCCTTGCAGCAAAAATTCCCTGACCCTGTAAATGTTTTGGCTGCTTCACTCAGACCAAACTTTCTGAAAGACAGGAGATTCCACTTAATTTAGTTTTTTTATTTCTTGCTCATATTTTTTAATAATATAAATAATCTGTTAATTTGTGATATACCTCTTCGAAACTGTTTTTCATAAATAAGCTTCAAGATCATGTTGGTGGAGTGAAGAAAAAGGAGAGGAATGAAATTGGATTACAGAGATTTTCAAGAAGAAATGCGGAATATTGAGTTGTTTGATAGAACAACGATTATTTAGGAAAGAAGTTGTAAATTCAACTTCAAAAAAAAAAAAAAAAAAACAAAACAAAACAAAAACAAAAACAAAAATTGACAAAAGAAATGTTAAAGAAATATACTTTGACCTGCCATTAGAAAAATAATCACACCTATTTTCTTGACTGTTTATGAGTATAGCTTCGTTTGAGAAACATGCTAGAAAAACAAAGTTTAGTTTACTACAATATAAAATTCTCACATGTTACAGTAAAAAGTAAAAATTTGCTACAGTGTAAAGCTTTTATATATTATAATTTTTAAGTTTCAATTGAAAGTGTTAACTGATTTTCCAAAGACACTCTATAACTGTAAAATAGATTACCTACCTCCCTTTTTCTTTTTCTTTTTTTCCTTACATTTATATTTGCTACTCGTTCCTATTCATTTTCCATCCCTCTTATGGACCAAGCATGGCAACTCCTGTAATTTGTGATTGGTATTTATTTTTCAGTGGTTAAAGTTTTGAAAAAAAATAATTTTAATCAAATCAAAATCATCTAATAATTTAAAAATATACACTACCGATAAGAATATTCACCATGTAAATGCCCTATTTGCTTTCTTGACGTTGCAAACTAGAGAGATACTTCAGATAATAAAAGCAGTAACAAGAAAAAAAGTAACAATAGCATTCTTGGCAAAGTTGGTTTTAACTAACTTTTTAGTTAGTAACAGTGTAAGGCTCTCACAAGTTATACAAAAAATTAAAAAAAAAAAGTTGCTATAGTGTAAAGCTCTCACATGCTACAGTAAAAATAAAAGGATTGCTATAATGTAAAGCTTTCACATACTACAGTATTTATAGTTCTAACTAATAGTTTTGATCACTATACCAAACATCCTATATATAGTCAGTTACTAGCTACTATTACATAGGGAATTAATGGAAATATCTACTTACAATTCGATATAAATATGAATGAACGAGTCCGAAACATTGTTGTTATTGCTGTTAAGAATAGATGGGGCCTCCTTATGCCCTTTATTACTTTATATGTTGTATTAAGTAAAAGTGATTTTTGTTGTCACAAAAGTCCATAGCTCAAATCGGATGAGGTTGGCCAAAACCCATTTTGCACCTAAGTTATCATAAAAGCCGAATTAGTAGCAAACCGTACAAACCATTGAATTTTATTTTTCCTATGTGGTGTCTGGCAAAGAGTCCACATCAACCAGGCTGGCCAAGCAAAATTTGATAGCGACAATCTGTTTTAGGATCTGAATCTTGTCTTACTTAATGTCACCCCCGGTTTAATTAAAGGTAATGGCGGTGAGAAAGTATATTATTCCAAGCTAATGTAAAGTATTTTAAGGCCCATTCGGTTCGAGTATTTAAATAGAGTATTTGAATGAATATTTAAATTTTTATAGAGAAAAAATACTGTAGCAAAATGATTCAAACCGTAATTCGAACCACGAAACAAACAGGCCCTCAAAACTCTAAAATTCACACACAAAACAGGCAATTTTTTTAGTAGAAATAAAAATACCATCAATATGTATCTATTTTTTAACTGTTAAATCTATAAAAAAAAAATAATTTTGATTAAATTTTATGATTTCAAAATCTATGCCACACTGATTAAGCTTCTCATCAGGAAAATTCCTAAAAACATGAAAAAGGGAATTGATGACAAGATATAGCAAAGCAAAATTGTGGCCATTTAGTGCTGGTTTAAGAAATTAGTGGCTCTGTTTATTGATCAAACTAGTGGAGGGGTACGGCAATGTGATACAGGCTTTTCTCCACCAACCTAAAACAAGTAGACGAAGAAATTCAGATTTGATAGGGGTACATGTACCAAAAATGAGAACTAGAAAGTGACTTGCATTTTTGTTCATTTTTGGTTTGGGAGAATAATAAAAAGTGAAATTTATCCAAGGATTTGGGTCGTTACTTGCAAAGAGTACTCTTAACAGTACAATATCTCTTTTCTCACCTAATGACAGGATTTGATTCCTTTTCCTCATCCATGTTACCGTATGCATACGATTTGCAAAAAAGGGTTGCAGTTTTTACCTCATTTACATCTCAAATTTTCAATTGGTATTGCCGAAATTGTTATCGATTGGAGAATAGTTACCATTTTCCCATTATCATATTATTATAATTAGAACCTTTTTTTTTTTTTTTGCCTATGATGTTAAAAAAATATATATAAAACCATTAGGATTCCAACCCGACGGATATACGCACATCCAACCAATTCAAGTGGCTATCACAATTAGGACTTTGGTTAAAAAAAGAGAATTCTTTGGTTAAAGGAGAGAATTCTAGAAAACTTGAAAGGCCGTTATTGGTAAGAGCAATTCTATTTAACTTCATGGGGTTATAATTTTATTGTCAATAAAACATTAAAATTCAGTCTAAAAAGTATATTATATATTAGATTAAAATTTACAGTTTTATAAATGGCTAGGTTATAACCTAAAGAAATAAAAATGTTTTTTCTATGACAAAATTAACCTTTCCTAAACAATGGATTAATAATTGTCATCGTGGGCCTTCACTGGTGTTAATCTGTTAATTCATTTTTAAAGTGCTTGTTCGTGTCTTTGTCCTTGCAACATATAAGGTCCGTTTAGCACAATTTTTGCTTGTACTTTTAATCAATAAAAAAAAAAACAAAAACTATAGCTTTTTCAATAAGTGTTTGAAATCATATTTTAAAAGAACCTTAATAGGTTAAAATGATTTCTATTATTTTTAAAAGTTATAAAAATATTATATTTAAGCTTATAATATATTATTGATACTTTGATACAAATTTTACGTCTAATGTTTTTTTTTTAAGAAACTATATTTTATAGTTTAGACAAAAAAAACTTTTAAAAAATAAAATTTTTTTGACAATTTATTTAAATATTTTTAAAATAACCTTTAGATTCAAAAAGCCAAATAAAGCTTTTAAAAATCCCCCCCGCGCCCCCCCCCCCCACACACACATTCCCATACACAAACAACAGAACAAAAACGGAGATGCAATTAAACAAAAGTGAACCTGAATTACATTGCAGCCTTAAAAAGGAGAAAAAAAATTATAAATACATATAACGGAAACGGGGTAAGATCCCGCAAAAAACAAAAAAAAAGAATCTAACGGCTGTTAGCAAGAGGACTAACGGCAGATTCCTTGCAGGGGCTGGGTGGCAGACTGGTCTTTCCGGGAGCCACAAGGCGATCCACAAAACTCTCGATTCTCTGGCCGTTAGTCTCCATCAGTAGCCGCTTCCCGCCAAACGGTAACGACTCGATCCCTCTCTCTTTCAACACTCCCACTTCCTCTTCGTTCCTCCTCGGCCCCACTAAACCTTCACTCCCGAATTTATTCGCCTGCACGGTTCTTAACGGCGTTAGAAGCCAAAAGAAGAAACATGAAAAAATAAACAAAAATAAAGAAGTTTCAGTCGCAGCTAGTTTTTTCTGGCATTTTCTATGCAACCAAACAGAGGACTGCCTGGGCGAAGCAAAGCACAAGAAAAGGCAATAAATGCACACCTGAATTCTGACGTAGTCCGTACGGTTCCAACAGAATGCGTTCCCCAACATCTGGTCAATAGTCTCGGAAACTCCATCGAGCACAATGTCAACAATCGAGGACGTCGAGCAGTCGCCGTCGCGGCGGTAGATGGTTTTCTTCCCGATCATCTGGCCGTTCCCTAACGACAGGACTAACAGATCCTCCACGCCGTTAACCGACGGGAAATCGCGCTTGTTGTGGAGCGCGTGTGTCACCGCCGCCGCCGTCGGGTTGTTCATCACGAGTCCGCCGTCGACGGCGGAGCACGACGTCTTTCCGTCGATGGAGCTGAGGTTGAACGGCTTGAAGAGGCTTGGCGTCGCTGACGTGGCGCGGCAGACCTTCCAGAGCTCGAAGTCGAAGCTGGGCGACTCGGAAGCGTCGGCGCGGGAGAAAACGAACGGCGCCGAGCTCTTCAAGTCGAAGCACGGAACGAGGAGAGGCTTCACCGTGTCTTTTAGAGTCAACACACTCCCGTCCTGATCTCTCTTGAACAACTCCTTAAGCACATTCTCCATGCTCGCGCCGGAGAATCTCCTCCGCCAGCAAAAAACTCCGGCTCGCTTGACCTTGAACAGCTCCGAGTTCTTCTCCGCAATGGCGCTCACCGCCTCCCTCGCTGTGAAAAGGGGACGGCCAGAGCCATCGTCCGCGGCGAGCATGGCGGCGAGGATGGCACCGATGCCAGTTCCGGCAATAAGGTCGAAGAAATCAGCGATTTGAGCGTGAGGATCGCCGGTTTTGAGACGGATCTGGTCCTCGAGGTGGATCAGCGCCGCTCCGGCTACAATGCCCGTGGTCCCGCCTCCGTCGATGCTGAGAATGCGAGTCTTCTTACTGGTTTCGCAGTGCGAGAGCCATTTCTGCTCCAGTTTCGTGAAGATCTCTAGAGTTACCTTACTCAACTCCATTTCTCTCTCTCCTCCTCCTCCTCTCTCTCTATGCGTATATTTATATCTATATTATAACAAAAATCGTATCAGAAAAAGAGATTGCGAGACAAAACTTTCTCAGAATCTGATAGCTTTTTCGAATGAGTGTTGTTTGTGTTGTGGTAAATTTTGAGATGGAAATAAAAGCAGTAGAAGAGCTTAGCGCAGTTCACGCTTTGTAGCTGAGAAGCTTAAATGATGAAATATTTGCTATACTATTATTATTATGCCTAAAACACACTTTTCTCAGTTTTTTTTTCTCTCTCTCTCTTCTTCTGTATGTTGTTAGTTGAGAGTCGTAAACACAACCGTGAGAGTTGAGAGAGTTGAGAGTGTGCGCTTGCACTAGATCATGTGCCGTTTTATACTCGTTGCCTCAACCCATTGTCGCGTCTTTTAATATTCAATTTCTTTGATTTTTTTTTTAATTTCACTTTTTTGGTTTGACAATTAACTTATTTTTATTTATAAAAATTGCTTATGTGCAAATCACGGTTTGGATTTACATTTCTTGGACTGTCCAAACACGTGCAACTGCGCGTGTTGTTATCGGGTTACGCGACGCGCGAACCTCGGCCTTTCAGCCGGCTCTGCTCGCGCTTGTTTACAGTACTCGTCGTATTTTACTTTTTTTTTTTTTGTTAGTATTTAATTTAATTTAATATTAATTAAGTAATCAGATTATTGTTAGATGCTAACTGTGGAAGGAGACGGGAAATAAAGGGGAAACACCATGGAACTTGCCCAAATACTAGTCGAGATCGATGGGCCAAATGGCCATTAATCTTGTGAGTAGCCGGTACTTTGCTAAAGAGCAAAATTAAGAAACGACATTATAAATACATATATTATCTCTTTAATTCACTTTTGACAAAAAAAAAAATTGTGTGATTTGATCTGTGCTCCAAGACAAAGGGAAAGAGGTTAGAGTTCATTTTTCGATGTCTTGTATGGGGAGGCCAAAGTCAGAACACGCACATTGGACAATGCACACCAAGGAGAGTTTTGGTCATATATCTTTGTCAATCTTCGCCTAAGACAAAGAGGTTTTGTTGGTGCGGCAAGCCCATACACAAACAAAGAGTTTAAAAGCTCACAGTAATTACGGTAAAAGATAAAAAATTACTACATCATAAATTTTTTTTATACAAATTATAGAGCAACAAACAGTATAATACTTTCAGCAATTATTGTAAAATATAAAAATAAAATAAAATAAATGTTACAGTGTAAAACCCTTAAATACTACACTTTTTAAACTAGCATTTTCAGTTCTAATTGCTCTCTAGAACACCCTCTCAAATTTATGGCTCAAACTTTTATTCTTTAGATTCTACATGATAAAAATATATATCCTTGATGTACATATATTTCATATTTGGGTGAAAAATCCTAAGTGACTTATGATCAAGAAAAGAAAATAAGGGCCTCAATAGTTGACGACAACAAGGGGAAACATGTTATCACGCTGATTAAAGAAAATGAGCTAAATAATCATTGAGGCGACTATGGTGTGTGATTTTAATTTGGAATTAACCCCATAACAGATGAAAAAACGACAATAGGGTACCGTGTCAAATATTTTGAGCTAACGAGGAATAGGAAGGGATGGGCTACATGTATCATATAGTATCGTATATCATTGTCAAGGAAGATACTCCATAATTGTCTTGTCTTGTGAGATTTGCATATCAAAAATTGGATGAACAAACAACTTTCTAGCAGATAGCACAATTTTTTACTTTCCCCAATATGTCGACTTTTGTTTGACTATTGAGAACCAAAACACCAACATCGTGAAACTTATCAACTTTGAGATGCACATATACATGTAATTAATTTATGGATATGTAATTTTTAGGGTGTTTGGTATACTGGTTTGAACTGAAATAATGAGTTCAAATCATGTAATATGTAAGAGCTTTATACTATATCTGTATTTTGTTATATATTGTAGCTGCTATGAGTTTTACTCCCATGAGTTAAACCAGCGTCTCAAACACAAACTCAAACTTCTTCTATATATGTAAATTAATTTATGATAAATATACTTGTCTTGTAGGCTTGTGCACGTCTCTATTAAAATCTTAAAACTGTTGAAAGGAATATATTCCCAAACAAGATATGATAGATAACTATACATAGTTTGTTAACATCTCATTTTCTTGTTGTTTTTAATCAGTTTTTCTCTTCTTTTTTTTTATCTTATCCTTGAAACAGTTGGTTGTGACGGCCATAATATTATGACTTGGTGTTTGGCAGGTAGTTAGAACTGTTTTACTGTAGTATGTGAAAGTTTTTTTTTTATTATTATTATTACTGTAGCATATAAGAGTTTTATACTGTTTATAACTAAAAAAGTAGTCTAAACCACGACCGCCAAACACCCTCTTTAAAGTTGAATAAAATTTTTAATACTAGCAACGCACAAATTAAGATTGGAATATAACTTCACGTCTTATCGCAAGGTATACATGATTGGCATCATGATCATATGATTAATTTATACCAGACAGTTAATTAGCATTAAATATTACTAGTACTGCTGTATTGATTTGCTCGACCATGAAATGAAAGAAACTGCATATGATGCAAATTCATGTCAAAATCCCAAAAGAGCTAATGTGATTTTCTATCGTTATAGTGCGTTTCTAGGAAAAATATCAAAGAGAACAAATTAATAGATCACCTCAATTCTCAGATCCCATCCCAGAATTTTAAGAGTTTGGCTCACATGTTCTCTTTGATTTATGTCTTTTAAATAATATCATACCAATTAATTAAAATAATTAAAATATTAACATAATATTGATATGACATAATATTATTGAAGAACCTAATATTAACCACATACATCTTGCTGAGAACGAAAAAAAATTAACAAGACAAATGGCCCAATTAAATTCACTGAATAAAAATACTTAAATCGATAAATATTTTACATTTGTCCCGTATTTATTGAATTAAAATGTAATTGGTATACATTTTACATATATGCTAAAACAGATATCATTAAAATAATCACTACGTAATTATATAGTATAAAATATGATATTATTAAAATTATTATCATGTAATTAAAAGAATTATAAAATATTTTTAATATTTTTTTGAATTTCAATATTAGATCAATAGTTTGGTAATATTTTAAAAAGAAAAAGACTGCTAGCTGGTTTGGGTCATGATCACTAGGGCCCATTACGTTTAACAAGATGGGATGTTTTTGTCGGTAACTTGGGCTTTTGGCCCAATATGATGCACAAAAGTTCGTGACCTAGGGGACATAAGGTCAACGGCCTAATGTTTACACATGAGAACCTCCCTCCAAAATATCTAAAATTTTTACATACGATAACATCTCTCCGAAATATCAACAATTTTTAGATGATTTTTTTAAAAAAAAAAAAAGAGAGAGGAGGAATAAGAAAAACTGTTCAAACTTGATCCAAAAAAAAAAAAAACCCTTTAAATAACAACACCGTCTTTAAATTGTTCCAAGGTTTAAAAAAAGAAAAAGAAAAAAAAAACCACGAAACACCAAGGTCCATGACATAACCCTACCTAAACCAAAAGGCCTTATAATTAATCCAAAAATTATTAACCCTACGAAAACCAAGAAAAATCCTATGAAATCAAATTGAAATTAGAAAAACAATAATTTACCCTAGAAAGCAAATAAAGCAACAAAAGGCCGTAGCCATAAAGAGGTGAATATTAGACATGAGAGATGGAGCGGCAAAGCTTGGGGATGGAGCGCGGGCAAGCGAGTTTGTGGTTGAGGGCTTTCGAATATCTGATTTAGAATTAGATGGGACGACTCTAATGTCGACCTTCTAGCCTGCCTCGCAGTGGCCGGGGATGCCGAAGATGAAGAACAAGTGGGTGTGAGATTTTTTGATGGTTACGGAGTCTTGTCTCGACGCGATTACCCGAATCGGGTTTGTGACGTTGCATGTTTGGAAGTTTTTGTGGTTCACCCTCAGCACATTGTCCTGTCTAGTGTCTTAGTTGAATTCTGTATTCAAATAAGGAAAAAAAAAAAATCAAAGAAAGGTAATTAAATAGAGATTCAAACCCTAAATTATCGTTAAACTATGCCTTTTTATTTTATTTATGTCTTCGAAAAATTTTGAAGGCAAACAATTCAAGAAATGATTTTAACAATGTGATATCTTACCATCTACAAAACAATTTTTACAAAATATACATATATATGATACGTACTTGCACATTCAAATACATAATATGCTTTTCTTAAAAAAAAAAAGAGGAAAAAGTACATGGTATGGCTACTGTGTTATTAATGTTATTAAGCATTAGATTCTTTTCCTAAAAAAAGCATCAGATTCACCCAATAGTATACGATATTATTTGAAATACCACTTTTTTTCCCGATAATTGCGACCACTTTGAAATGTATAAGAAACATTTAAAGAAATTCCATGCACATAAAATCACCCTTTTAATCGTACAATGTTAGGGTTCCAATTATCATCCAATTTTTTAATAATAATTTAATTTTATGTGATATCTAATTGTTACTATACTTGTTTAAAAATTTATTAAATCATTTTTTATAATTATCACATCAATTGATATTAAAAGTTTGAAAGACCTCATTTCAAAAAAAAAAAAAAAGTTTAAAAGACCCTCCAAAAACTTTAGGAAGATAATATCTCTTGTATCATCTAAAAAATAAAATATAATAATGTCTCCTTATAAATGATGATTAAAAATGACAAATTAAGTAGTAACAGGCATAGTCTAATAGTAATTTTAATGGTATATTAAAAAAAAAATCTAACAAGGTGTAGAGTTTTAATCTCCAAATCCATGTTAAAAATTTGATGAACTAAATTTCTCTTTAAAAAAGACAAATTACATATTGTGAAAATACTAATTAAATTTTAGAGTAATGCAAATCGACGGTCTATTAACTCTTTAGTAGCTAACACTTTGGTCTTTCTTTTTTTAATTTTGGCAAAACAATTCTTTAACTATTAAACCTTTAGCAATTGATAGAGTTTCATTAAAATTAACCCAAAACCTAAGCATGTGCGAGTCACATGAATATCTTTTAGAATGAAATTCGTAACACATCCTTCTAGGCTTGACCTCTTAAAAAAAAATCTTTTTTTCCACCATGGAAGGATGCTCCATCACAAGGGGCAAAAAATGTCTTGTTAACAACTTCATTTGTAGCAGCATCATCGTCTTCGTCGTTCGGCCTATATTTGTCTAAAAAAGCACAACATTTCTGTAAACATTTTTGTTAGGTTTTAAAGAATTTGAAGAAAATTGAGAGAGATTGTTGCTTGTCTAGCCGATTCCAATTAGGAGCTCTCTTTTTACTCATCATCGTCATTGACGGCGATAGTGGAGGGGTGAATTGAAAGTTGTTGGCGAGCTTTTGAGATCTTGAAATCGATAGAGGTTATGCTTTTACGAGCATATTCTTCAGCGACCGTTTGGAATACGAAGCGAAGTCCCATGTAGATTGAGAATGATGATGAGAGAGTTTTAGGGCTTGTTTATTTAGGAGTTCATTGACTTTGAGCCCAAATTTTGAATTGAAAAGGTGTTTAGTTGAACAATTCTGAAGCCCAACTTTAACTCGAATTGGCCCAAACTCAAAATTAACCCCCCCGTCTCTGATTTCAAAAGATCTGAACCTAACAAACTCTTATGTGGTCCCATATCTCACTGACGTAAGGGGAAATTTGGAAGCTGCATTCCACTTGCCATCATTGTCGCGTAAACAACAAGAGCCAACACGATTTGTTGCTAGGCTAGGACGCGCACATGCGTGAGTGAGAAAGGAAGTGTCGCACCTTGACATATTGGTCCCACTTGCAGCAGCTTGGCTTGGCTCAACTTAGCTCGGCAGCTCCTCTCACATCCGAGGCTAGCGGCTCAATGATTTAGGTAGTATTTTGACTCCTTTTTTAACATTTTAATTCAAACTTTTTCCTAAATTCATATCCAAACATAATTTTAAATTTTATTTTTTTTTTCAAATTTAAAATCAATTATACAACTAAACGTCAATTTGAATTCTAGTTTAAATGATATTTTCAAACTTTTTATTTCAAATCCAAACGCTTAAACTATCATAATTTAGACCCCGAAAACAAAGGAACCTTGGTCTTTTGCTACCTTCGTTGTCTTCTTCTTCTTCCTCTTTCTCTTTGGGTTCTGAATTTTCAAATTCCTCATCACTTGGAGCCTCAAAGAAAAAGCTTGGAGACATGGTAACTGGGAGTCGCCGGTTCTATACTATGTTGTGAATCTGCCGCCTTTTTTTTTTTAGGATTTTTTCATTTTGTTTTTTTGAACTATAAATTATTAGTTATATTTACTTAATGCCCTTCTATATGAGATCACATGGACGGAAAGGGCCTAATTTTCAAGGGTTTAAGAGTTAAGGGGTCGTTTGGTGAAAATTAAAAAAACACCTAAGTGTTACCTATTAAAAGGTTAAAAACCCATCAGTACAAATTACTCTAAATGTTAAAATACTTGATTTATTGTTATAGATCTTATCATTGTTATTTTTTTAGACACCAACTGTCATTTTAAATTTCAAATTTGTGATAAAGAAACACTTTGGTGATGCCATTAGTTTGTATGTTTAGTAGGAAGGAATAGGAGTTTGATGGATAGATAAATTGGGAAGGATGGAGAGAAAGTGAAAAATAAATAGAGTTTTAATAGTTTTTATGTTGTTTGGTAGGTGGAATAGAAAGTAAATAATGGATTGGCAGTTAATTGTATTTTTATCAATATAATATAACTTACTATATTATAATTTTTAAGAAGATGAAATAGTCTTTTCAATTTAAATACGTGACATTCTTAAACCCCCTTGGTTCAAATTGGTTGGGCTCAAGACCCTTCTCCCTCCTCCTCCCCCTCCAACCAAACAACAAATTCATCCTCCCTCTATTAGGACAAATTTGATCGAAAAGACAAAAAATGATAAAGATGAAGAGAGTTAAATATATGTGAAATTAGAATAATTAAGGGGCTTTTAGTAATCATTTTTAGTAATCATTTACATTGTTTGGAACGCAATAGAACTACAGAGATAAATGAATGGTTATTTATTTGATTATCATATGACCTTTTTATTATTTGCCACTAATTTTTATAAATGATACAAATGATAAATGAATTATCTTTCCTTCAATCTAGTCCAACCAAACAAGATTTCAATGGTGTTTAAAAGTCACAGTTTAAATTGCAGTTTGTAATTTAAGCCAATTTTACATCTATAAGATAATTACAATTTGAACAGTTTTTGAGTCCGTTTGGTTCGAGTATTTGAATGAAGATTAAAATTTTTGTGAGAGAAAATACTGTAGCAAAATGATTCAAGTATCGAAACAAACGGGGTCTTTATGATTTTAACTACTTTTACTACAATTTTTTCTTTCATAGAATACAAACCAAAAACTTGTCACACTATACAAAAAGTTTCAAACTCTTCTAAAAGGACGTTTTGTTACAATTTAATATGGTGTTTGGTTATCTTAATTTCAATTTAAATAATATAAATGTCTTACGTATGTTATAATATAAAATTTTTATATATTATAATATTATTATAATATTTTTAATTCTAACTTCGGTTATAACTCACTGCTCAATCACTCTCTAAATTGTTATAACAAATTCTAATTAATTCCTGGCCCACGATATTTCATTATCCGGTGTCTGGATTATAGACTCCAGGAACACAAACAAAGCCTGGAAACGAAAACTTATCCGCAACACCCCAAAAACCATCTATGCTTCCTCGCTTCCTTTCCTAGTCCTTGTTGGCAAAGGCCACGACTCATTTTCCCCCGCTTTCGTCTCTGCAAAACTCTCTCATGGCGACGACTCCTTTCTCTCCTGCAACACCCGTACGCTCTTCCCTTAAACCCAACCAAAACCCTCTTCGAGTCGTCCTCTCCTTTCGAGGTACAATTCTGTCCCAACCATTCTTTTTAAACCCTTTAAAAGCCAAAGAACCAAATTTTCCAAAATGGTTTCATTTTAGCTTAATGGGCAGTTGTTAAAATTTTCGAATCTTACAGATTCATATGGCGGAGGACCAGCTAGCGCGAAATGTAGGCCGAGCAGGGTTGATGTGTGCTCGTGGAGCTCTGCTGCAGGCTACGTGAGGCTTCGGGATGATAAAGCTAAGTTTTCAGGGAAGCCCATTTTCACGAGGCAGGTTTTACACAAGAGGCAAGTTGATTTTCACTGATTTTCTTCTTCTCGTGTGAAGTATTTGTGATTTGGATTAAGTAGATGTGCGGGTTTTTCATATTTTAAACGACTGTGTTTTCTAGTTGCATTAGAACTTGGGATTAATAGAATTATTTAGACTGAATTGTTGGCCTGTTTGGGTGTATATTTGCTTATGTTTCAGAGCTGGAGTTGTGAGAGCTGCTACTATTGAAGAAATAGAAGCTGAGAAATCGTTGATTGAGAAAGATGTTGTGAGTTTCTTCTGAGTGATGGTTGATTAGCTTTGAGAGTTTCCAAGTCTATTGAATTTTGAGAGTGTGGTGATATTTCTACATGTTTATGACAATGTTATTTGATTTTTCAGAAAGAGAGGATGGAAAAGACTATTGAAACTGTGCGAACCAATTTCAACTCCATTCGGACCGGGCGTGCAAACCCGGTTATGCTTGACAAGATAGAGGTGAGGATCAGTTTGCTGGCCTGTTATGCTAGTTTCACCATTCAGGAGTGTCCTTAAGAGACTAATGTTAAAGACGAGCATTCTTTACTGAAGTCTTTCCTTTTTCTTTTTTGGTTCGCTATTTTGATTTATTTTGAATTTGGTCAATATTTGTTAAAATATAAGCATATTGTCGGTCCACCTCCTAATGACTTCTTTTGGTATAAATAGTAAATTGTAACATTGCATCAAAGCTGGAGGTTCTGAATTTAAATCCTTATCATTGTACTCCCGTAAAAGCTTAAGCTTTATTGCAGTCGAGCCTTGCAACTTGCAAGTTTGTTCTTTTTTTTTTTTTTTGGGTAAAAGCCATTATGATTTGATAATCTTATTGGAGCTACTTACTAAAGTTGTTTGGAGAGGCACTCATCTTAGGGCTATCATAGTATCATCACAATTAGTGATTTTTTTTTGGGTTCAAATGTAGCTGTTACATCTTGCTTTTTTTAGGTGGAATACTATGGAAGTCCAGTTAGCTTGAAGAGCATTGCACAAATCAGTACTCCCGATGCAAGTTCTCTCTTGGTTCAGCCCTATGATAAATCCAGGTATTCCCTTCTATTGAAAAGTGCACGGAAAGAGTTAGGAAATGCAGAAGGCAGAGCATTCTGCAATCGGTCTTTTGCATTATATACCCCATATATAGAGTCAGGACAGAACGTTTTGGTTAGTTTTCTTGGTAAGACAAGATATTTAATGAACTAGTGTAAGTTCCTTGATAATTTCCTGCCTTTCTTTTGATACCCAAGAGTTACATGGTTTTTCCTGGGCCAAGGAAAATGTTTAGCATTCAAAGAATGTCTTTGAATTGTTCTATATTGAGACTCCTTGTTCTTTTTGTAATTCTGTCCTACACCTTTTTTTAATTTTTCATTTGCAATTCAGCTTAAAGGCTATAGAGAAGGCAATAGTCAGTTCTGATCTTGGTATGACTCCAAACAATGATGGTGACGTTATACGATTGACCCTCCCACAACTAACATCAGAAAGAAGGAAGGTAGTTTCTCTCGCCTTGGAGATCTTTGACCTCTTCGCATAACTACGACATCTAGTATCAGTGAAGCGTTTAAAAAATTCTTCTAAGGAATCCAACTAGTGTGATTTCTATATTTGATAATTATAACTACTTTTCAATGCAGGAATTGTCGAAAGTTGTGGCAAAACAGGCTGAAGAAGGAAAGGTTCATTTGCATTTTGTTTTGGATGGTTTCAGAAAATCCCCTGTTTTGTTACTGGTGAATGTACTGACATAAACCAGTTTAAGAATTTCATATTTTCTGGTGTAGGGTTAGTTCACCTGACCATATGCTATTTTGTATATCTTCCCCCCGGCCCCCACCCATGGCCCCATGTTGGGACAGTAGGCTTGGTCTATATTTTTTAGTCGTGTTTGAATAAACCATGGACTTCTTGTTGTTGTTATTATAATTATTTATTTTCCTTTTCAAGTTGCTTAGTATAGATTAGTGCTTACGTTCCAAACTTTCATGTATCCATGATTGACCTCTGCTAAATGCTGTAGGTGGCGTTGCGGAATGTAAGAAGAGATGCTTTAAAAGCCTATGAAAAACTTGAGAAGGTTTAAATCGTTAAATGCGATCATATTTTAGCTTTTCATTTCCAGCGTCTGCACTCTGCAGTCTGATTATTGCCTTTTGGTCTATCTTCTTTTTCTGCTTTTACTTTGAATTCCTCCTTAGTCTTGCTCACAACTTTGCAGGAGAAAAAGCTCTCTGAAGATAATGTCAAAGACTTGTCAAGTGATTTGCAGGTATCTTATCGTCCGAGGAGTGCTCGTATTTAGTTTCTTGACTTTAAGATAATATACATTCCTTCTGGTTTTTTTAATCTACTTGTGCTTTTTCTATGCTGTTTTTCGTTTAGAAATTGACAGATGAGTATATGAAGAAGATTGAAACTCTTTTCAAACAGAAAGAGAAGGTACGGCCCATGCCAAAACTTTGCTGTGCATAAATGATAAATAGCCACTATGTTCTCATGATTGCATACTATGTCTAAGTTGTTTCTCTTTTCAAGTCATTGCGGTTGGTATTATGTTCCTGCTGATTTTATTTATTTATTTATTTATATCTTGTGTTTGTCTTTCAGGAGTTGCTTAAAGTATAGAGATTAAGATGTAAATGGTCGAGATTTACCTATAGCAGCGGATAACTTGAATGTCAGTTTTTGTCTCACCTGCCCTACGACGTACCCTTTTTGTTTATATAAGACGCACCATTAGTTTTATATGAAATGTCAACATGATCCGAACAGAAAACGATTTCAGATGGATTATAAGAATTCACAATCATGGTTCCTATATTTGGTTCCCCAAGCTGCGAGGACATAAGTGTCTGGAACTGTAAGTTAATCTTCTTTCCTAATTCACATTCATAGTTGTTATTTAGAAGGTAAAAAGTACAATACATACTAATTTGAAAATGAGAAATAAGTAAAAAATTGTTAAAAGTAAGAAGTTATATAAATATACCATGATATATTATGTATGCAAACGATAAAAATTGTATTGTAAGAAAAGTAATTTCTTTTTTTTTTTTAATTTTTAAATTTGCAAATACAATACATACAGAGCTTATTTTCTGTTCCTAATAGACACATTGTCTTTTGTACCGTATTTTATGAAAGATTGATCTGGGGTGTTCACGGATTGAATTACGCAGAGTATGGGTCAATCTGTAATTCAATCTGTACATATTGGATTGGAAAAATTACAATCTAAAATCAATCTGTAAACTCTCAAATCCAATCCAATTTAATCTGTAAACCACGTATTTTGCGGGTAGGATTCTGCAGATTCACGGATTGAACTTTTATTTATTTATTTTTTAAAAACTAGCAATTAAAATTAATATTGTATAACGTAACATAATTTAATAAAATTCAACATATTACAACATAATAAAATGCAACTCTTTGATAATAAACTAAATCATAGTATTGCAAAACATTACAACTAAGAAATTTAAATAAACTTTAGATAGGAGTATATGTCATGAGTGAACAGCGTGGTCTGGGTAATTGGGCTAAGCTTTTTTATTAGCTTATAAACTTTGGGCATTCTTCCGTAAGATTATAGAGATATATTTTTATCAAAATTTTGTGTATGTATACATATATGATTTATATAATATGTGGTTCAGATTTACACATTACATGGATTGAGAGATACTCAATCTGCAATTCAATCCATATATATTATATTAGAAAAATCATAATCCGAAACTAATTTGTATTTTTTGTAATTAAATCTAATCAAATCCAATTCCAATCTGACAAATTGGATTGGATTAAACGGATTGATGAATTCCATGAACACCCTTAATACTGATCACGCATTTGCATAAGATGATTTATATTCTGGACGACATTGAAAACAAGTAGAAGAATCCTATTTATTTATTTTTTGAAAAAATCCACTTTGGTTAAAATAGCATTGGATTCAAACCATGTTATCAAAGGAAAAGGGGTGATGACCAAAACACGCAGATTTACAAATCACGTCGAACAAGGGGTCCTAGTACTTTACGACATTGATCATCTCATTCGAGCCGAAGTCATCGTCATTGGCGTCAAATAGGTGCGCGACTGTTGTTTATTTTCCAGAACAAGTCCTTGCAGGCTCTTGGGACTATGCTGTCCTTATCCTGCAAAACTAGTCTCAACACTTCTCTCCTCTTTAAATCGAATGACGACCGTAACGGATGTCCGCTCAATCCGAAGGAAATTATGCAGAAGCTTTACAGAATTATTATGAAGCTATGCGACTAGAAATTGATCCCTACTCCTGCTGATGGTCTCTTCTTCGATATTCAAGCCAGAGCCATGAATCCTGTTTAGTGATACAGCATTCAATTTACCTTCTTTGGATTCTCTCTGCAATATATGTAGGAGCGATTAGCAGTTAATAAAAAATCATAAAAACCAAAACTATTCTGTTACCTTAATGCCTCGAATATCTTTCAGAAGACGTCCAGGAGTGCTTGTTAGTCTATATTGATGTTGGACTTCAGGATGTCCTACAATGTCGTTGGGAAATTTGGGCCCCACAAGGTAAAGAGCTGGAAGGACTGGAGGTCTTAAGGCAAACAAGACATGCATTTGTCATATTCTCGTCCATTGTTGGTATGGACTAGTATTTCATCCATTGAGCTTCTCTCAACATAGATTTCAACAAATTCAACCCTGCAGTACAACACATGCCAAGCTACATCCTTTTCCATGGTATGGTACTTTCGCCCCTAGACTACTTTTCATCACAATTTAGTCCCTTGAATATTTAAAAGAGTAACAATTAACTCCAATCACTGACCTGAGTCAAATTCTTGGACTTTTAGGACAAGTTTAGGACTAAATTATTAAAAGAAAGAGGAAAGCGCAAAACTGTGAGCAATTTTAGGGAAAACACAAAAATTAGGACAAGTTTACTATAACATGAGAGAACTTTTCTTTATTTATATTTCTTATAATTGGTTTAAATTACTTTTGAAACACCTTGTTAATAATTCTTGAATGGATTTGGTTCATGGGTTGCACTTGGGTTTGTTTGGATATTATTCGTTTGATGGGATTTGTTGGGAAACGGTTTTAGGCAGTGAACTTCATAATTTGACTTGACAATTTTGTAAATTTATATTTGCCGCGTTTGGATCATTGGTTCGAATTGTGTTAGTTTTAACTTTTTTTGGTTTAAATAGAAAAAATTCAAATTGTGCAGTTCAAACAGTAATCTGAACTAACGTTTGGATGTGTAGTTAAAATATTAATTTGAGTAAGATGTCCAATCTGAATTTGTGTTTCAATGAGTATTAAAAACTCTAGTTTAAAGCATTAAAAAATTATTTAATTAAAGAATAAATATGAAATATGTAAAAAGAAGTTTTTTTTTGTGTTTGGATGAGCATTGAAAACTCTAGTTTGAAGCATAAAAAATTATTTAATTAAAGAATAAATATGAAATATGTACAAAGAAGTTATTTAATTAAAAATAATATGAAATAATAATGTTAAATTATAACTATAAATATATAGGAGTGAAATCATTGTTCAATATTGGTTCGAATTGTTGAAATGGAAGTGGAGTTTGAATCGAAGTTGGGCAGTTCAATTCAATGTTAACTGTCTGTGAATTGCCAGTTTAGTTTGAATTAAATGCTTTACCAAACACCAATTTAAACTGTGATGGTCGTTCGAATAGAACCGAATTGGACTGAACCAGTCAAACAAATAAGGTGATTATTCTTTGAATGTATCTTTCGTAACATCACTTGATGGCATAACGACAAATTTGTCACTTTTTGGTAGCAATGAGAGAGAGAGACGGATGCCTCATTTGGTTCATTGATTCGAAATGCGTTAATTTAAACTTTTTTAGTTTAAACAAAAAAATTCAAATTGTGTAGTTTAAATAATAATTCGAACTAGCATTTAGATGTATAGCTAAAGTATTAATTTGAACATGATATCTAATCTAAATTTGTATTTGCATGAGTATTGAAAACTCTAATTTGAAGCATGAAAAAATTATTTAATTAAAGAATAAATATGAAATATATAAAAAGATGTTATTTAATTAAAAATAATATAAAATGAAAGTGTTAAATTATAAATACAAATATATAGGAGTTAAATTACTGTTCAATATTAGTTTAAAATGTTGAACTGGAAGGTAGATTTAAACTTTGAGTTGGGTAATTCAGCTTATTTTAAACTGTGAGTTTAGTTTGAATTCAATGCTTTATCAAATACTAATTTAAACTATAATATTTGTTTAAACTGAGTTAAACTGAACTAAACAAGTCAAATAACACATGGTGGAAGTTGAGTAAATGGAGTTTTCCCTGTAATTGACGTCCATCAATAATTCTTGAATGGGATTGGGTGATAACTGGTAAGATATCTGATAGAGAGACGAAGTAGAGTGAACGGAGTCTACCCACTGGTTGACTTCTTTTAATAATTCTCAAAGTAGAGTAAATAGAGTCTGCCCACTAACCGACTTCCTTTAATATTTCTTAAATGGGATTGGGTGATAACTGATGAAGAGACGAAGTAGAGTGAATGGAGTTTACCCACTAACCACTAACCACCAACTGGCTTTCTTTAACAATTCTCGAAGTAGAGTGAATGGAATCTAACCACTAACAGACTTTCTTTAATAATTCTTGAATGGGATTATGTTATGAAAAAATCTACAAGCGCGTAGAATCATAGACAAATAATAAAGAGTGAGTAGAACATAATTTTTGTAATGATTGTGTTAATCTAACTATGTATCAAAATTGGTTAACTCTAATTTTATTTAAACAATTGAATAATGAAATGATAAAAGGAAAACATACTAAATAAATGAAAATAATAAAGTGTAGTTTTAACAAATAAAAATTCAATATATTAAGACATCTAGAGTTTTTGATTTTCTAAATTAATCTTATCTAATTTATCTAATTTAATCAATTGATGTTTACTCTTATGCCGATGACGACTTTCTCTTAGGTAATCGTTAATCTTTCTCAAGCATTAAGAATTTATCTCAGTTAGAAAATTTTCTACATCTCTTTAAAAATTCTAAACTTACGCAATGTTATAAAATTCTCATAGATATCTCTATCGTATGATAATCTTATGACATTTAATCATTGTCCAATTTAATTATCGCTTTTCAGCCTCAAATTAAATCACAAATCATGTAAAAGGTGTGCAAAATTCTACAAGTATTAAATCATATTAAACGCTCAATATGGATAATGAATAAATATTGAATTGAATTAAACTAAATAAACGTAAACATTCATAATTCGACTACATCGTAGTCCTAGAAAATGAAAATTAAACATAACTAAAGAATAAAAATAAGAAGATAGAAAACTAGAAAATAAAACCAAATTGGAGGTCATAGATCTCGTAGGGTTTTTTCTTCTTGATATTATCCTTCTCTCGTTGTAGCCTCCAATGATACCTTCTTCGATAATAAAAACCTAAACCTAAACCCAAAATATTTTTTTTTCTGTTTTTCTTTTTTTTTTTTCCAGCTCCTCGGCTGCCAAAGTAGCCATCAGCGCTCTCCTCATTTCACTCACTTCTCAATGGTCCTTTACACAGGCAAGGGAATTTATTCTTGATTCGACACAATACGCACACGAGAGAAATTAGCTCCTTCAAAGGTCTAACACGGTTGGCCACGTGGCGGCTTGTAATTGGTTCGTTAAAGAAAGCAGAGGCCACGGGCTGACATGGAGAAATTCTGTTGGCTGCGTGAGAAAAGCGCACGGGAGCTGGAGCGAGCTGCACAGCATGGGATAGGACATGCATGAGAAATGCACTGATGCTGGGACCCATATGCTGACGACGCGCCTGCCGGAGCGTTGCCGCCGAAGATGGAGAGCTGAAGCTTATCGATGGCCTGGATCGCATGTTGGTCTCACCCTAGGGACTCGACCGTGCGTGATGTTTTTGCTCGAATTTAATTTTGATTTTCAATGCCCTTTTTGACTCCAATTAATCTCCAAATTGCCATTTTTTTCCACGTCACCTATTACCAACATAAATTAGGGAAAATAATTATGTTTAAAAAGAGGTACTAAAATAAAAATAAAATTCAATTAAACTAAAATAAAAACAATAAAAAGACTCAAAAACTCACAAAATATTAAGTTAAAAATATCCAAATATTTAGTATAAAACTGGCTTATCAGATTGAATGGTAACTAGTAAGATATCTGATAGAGAGACGAAGTAGAGTGCATGGAGTCTACCTAATAACCACTAACCACTAATTGACTTCCTTTGACAATTCTCGAAGTAGAGTGAATGGAGTCTACCCACTAATAGATTTTCTTTAATAGTTCTTGAATTGTATTGGGAGGTACCTGGTAAGATATATGACAGAGAGGCGAAGTAGAGCGAATGGAGTCTACCTACTAACTTCCTTCCTGTAATGATTTTTGAATAGGATTGGGTGGTAGAGAAACAAAGTAGAGTGAATGGAATCTACCCCACTAACTGACTTCCTTTAGGAATAGGGTTGGGTGGTAACTGATAAGATACCTGATAAGAAAGCATATTGTCAATTGTTGCGCAATAATCTTCATGATGTCGTTAGGTGTTTGGTTGTAGTTTCCATAAGATCTTTATTTTTAATTTTTAAGGATATATTTATTTTTTTAAATGATGTATTTATTAAAAGTTAAAAAAAGATAGATTTTAGATGGCTTAAAAAATATAAAGGTATTTTTAAAATTTTAAAAAACATAAGAACAAATATTGTATTTAGCTAAAACTTAGGTGATAAATTTTGTATTTTTCGGTTATTGATATAGATCAATTTAAGGCACAATATAGAAAAGAAAAGGATCATTACTTTTGGTATCTCACATTCACATTTTCATGACAAGGGAGAAGGAGAGAAATATCAAAATTAAGAGTACCATTAATGCTTAATACCATAATGTTTAGATTAAGTTAATAAATAGCATTTTAAAGTAAATATATACTGAAATTTAATTAAAATGTCAAAAATACACTTACAACCTTAGATTCCATCTCCCTCCCCTCATCCTCCTCCTCTTTCTTCTCCTATCTCTTTTCCTATTCTCTCAGTTCGATGGCTCGTGATCCTCAAAGGCGAAGGCTTGCAATCTCTTTCGGCGAGGAAGCACGACCCCTGAAGCAACGCAAAGAACAGGACTTGCCCGCATCGTCTCACCAAGAGTAGGTCACGCCTATCACCGTCAATCAAGGAGCAGGTACGGAGGAGCAGTGAGAGACACATGGCAGTGGGAGAGCAAAAGAGATGGAGGGATAGTTTCGGGATCGGAGGAAAAAACTTGTGTTGTTTTTATTAATCTCTAAGAAAATGCCATTTTCTTCACAGGGTTTTGGAGAATACTATATACCGCAATAACTAGCGTAGGTAGAGGCCGCAATGACGATGAATGACGTTTGAATAATACATGAAGTGTGAAACGGAGAAGAAAACAAAGAAAAGGACATGAATGCCTTTTCATTTTTAGATGATTCCATTAGTTAAACAAACTTAAACAGAACTCATTCCCAAGTCAGCTTGAAAAGCGTCGCTCCTCAATCAATGTATATACACGTTAACAGCATGGTAATTTGGCGATGTGGAATAAATTTAACTTTTAACATCTTCCCTCATACATAGCATGTGATGCGAGTGAGTAGGGATTCAAACCCATTTTAACTTGCAAGTTCATGGTGAAGTGTAATAATGTAATTGACTCTTTGGCGATGTAGGACGAATTCTGCTAACATCACGTACCCATTAGCGGGAAACAATTGGGAAGTGTTTTTGTCCTCTCCTCTTACTTCCCTCTCCTCTTTTTAAGCTTTCTTTCCTCATCTTCTCGTCAAAAAAAGAAAAAAAAAAAAAAAAAAAAGAAGAAGAAGAAGAAGCCCAGAAATATGTCTTCTCACTCTTCCACCACCCACCTCTTTCTCTATCTCCCTCACCCCAAACTAATACTTCCCTCCTCTTCTTTTTACAGGAGTTTTAAAAATTAAATATTCATCAACCAAATAAACTTCTTACAGGTAAGTTTACTTGCGATTACAACGTTTTAGAAATTTGGTCCTCATCATCACCATCATGTGCTCCTCTTCTCTCTCTCTCTCTTTTGATTGATTTCCCCCCACTAAATCTGTGGAACAAGCGTGCTTCTTTCAGTTATGAAGAAATAAGTACACATTTGGAGAAAGTCCCAACTTTTTACCCCTTCTAGCCGTATTGTGATTAGCTGTAACAAAAACAGTTGGTTGTACTTTTTAATTTTTTTCTCGTGCGTCTAATAAGTAATAATCTAAACGTGGGTATTCTTTACATGTCAGGCACTAATATTTTTGATAATCTTTTTCCCTTTTCTGGAAATGTTATTTTTCGGTGTCTCACTGTTTGATGTTGTTGTTGTTGTTTTTTTTTAAAGATAAGATCACAAGAGAATATTCATATTGCAGAACTTAATGTTAGATATCACTTTTTTGATCCCTCATGATGATCAAGGGAGACCACAGATTAAAATCATATATGTACACACCATAAACCTAGCGTTTTCTGTGTTAATGATGTCATTTTTGTAATATGTATATATATATATATATATATTCTTAATGCTAGGATTTGTTCTATGCATAACATCATAAACTTTTCCTTTTTATTCTCTTTCCCTAACCGAGATTTTCTGGGTTTATTTCCGGTCCCTTGGGGAAACTGCTCAATTGACACAGCATGTAAGTTCTTATATTTCTCTGTCAACGAACTAGGCGACATTTTTGCATTGTGCTTGTGTTGTCCTTCTGATGGGAATTCTTCATCACTCATTAAAAAAAGAATTGGGAGTCTATTACATGTACGGTTAATCCTAAAAATGGTTCATGAACTTTGCTCTGGATCTCGTTTTCATCTCTAGCTTTTATAATGACCCAAACTTATTCCTTATCTATCAACTTGTTTTAGTTTTAATATTTTTCACCATTTGAGTGTTAAAATACAATAAAATACTAATAATACTTAGGTACCTAACTGTTATCTTACATTTTTTAGTCAAAATGCTCTGTCCTCTTTCAAACACTCAATTTATGAAAAAGATTAAAACCAGTTATTAGAATTAATATTGGTTAGAAGAAGAAGAAAAAAAAAAGTTAGAATCAATATTAGTTAGAAACCAAAAAAATAACATTGAACCAGAATATGTAGTTTGAACCGTAAATGAGTCAAACAATAATTTAGTTCAAACTGAAAATCAGTTACAACTGACATGCACTAAAACTATAACAAACTAATAGACGAGAGATGAGTTGGGAATATTTTAGTCACGAACTAAAATGAGTTTGATGTGTAAATTTTACGGACCATATGTGAAGGATCCAATTTCTATGTTCTTTTATTCATGTCGTCTTTATGTCGTTCTAATAATATCATACTAAGTTAATATAAATGTCAAGTCAATTAAAATGTTACGTTATTAATTATGTTAATTAAATTATTTTAATTGACGTAACATAATACTGTTAAAGAACATATAAGTGGACAAGAAAAAGAGAATATATAAACTAAAGCCGTACGTGAAATTAACCCATATTTATATATATGTTTGAGGAAAGTAATTAATTGATTATCCTTATATACTAGTCATGATGTTCTGTCGTTTCGTGTAGGAATTTTTGTGTTCGGGGCTGAAGACAAACGAGTAACTTTTGATCGTGATGTTAGATCAAAACGCAGCGATATATCTAATCCTCAATTGATTATCATTATAAAATGCAGCTAAATACGTATTTCCTTTTTTTTTTTTTTTTTACTTTTAGTTTGTTCCTGTTATAATAAAAATAATTTATCGTATATATTCTAATTTAAATAAACATAACCAATATGATGTCTTCTAATGTCTCATAGTTTCGATCAAAACAAACTCATTTTAATTGAACCTTTTCTTTTTACGTCTTTTGTTTTCTTTATAATGTTAACGATGAGTTGTTGAAATACCTTTTTCTCTTATTTGTTTCTGTTAGAATAATTGTTTCTAAAATGGATATTTGAATATATATTATTTTTCTTATAATCATAAAAGTATATAATTTCAAAACAAAAGCGATCTTCATAATTTTTTTTTCTGATTAAAATAGTTATTAATCCAAGTATTTTGTTCTCTTTTTTGGTGCTTTTTTTTTTTTTTTTCTAAATATATATGCTGTTTTTGTTTTGTTCAGATGTATTCCTACTTGAATATCTTTTATATATTTACAACCTTCTCAAATCCTATTCTGTCAAACGTATCCTTAAATAATTTACTATTTGACGTGCTCTTTAAAAACTTATTTTATTTCATTAAATGTTCTCTACTTTTTTATTAAGCTAAAATCTTAACAGAATGATAAAACAATAAAACATCTTAAATTTTTAAGAAAATTTTAGATTCTCGTATAAAAAAAGTATAACAAACAGAAACAACAATTGAAGGGAGTGCATTCGTTTTTCTTTTTCTTTTTTTAATAGATGCAAAAGATAGTAGAAACAGATTATAAATAGATAGATAATAATTATTTCATTTTTTTGGTAAAGAAATCACTACAAATTAATAATACTAAGGTGTTATAGGCAAAATCAATTAAAACTCATCAAATTCAACCCAAACAGATTTTTTTTCATATACTATAGTATAAAACAAATGTATATTATAGTGTAAAATTCTTTTATGCTACAATGGTTTTAGTTCAAACTTGTAATTTAAACTCACTTTCTAAACACTCATGTATACTTTTTATACATAGCCTGATCAATATAAACGATTTATTCTTTATATACTCAGAATTCGCAGAGATGAATCAAAGTGGTCTGCCAGTTGTAAAAGGGCTCGGGATTGTGGAGGATGACATAGACGGGGAAGATACTAAGGTGGTTTGGGAACAATCCTTTCTATCTTATTTTATTACTTTACTGTTACCTTCTTTTTTTTTTTTCCCTTTTCCTTTAGATAATACTGGGCATTAGTTTAGTACTCTATATATAGAGAGAGTACTTTTAAAGAAAAGATACTGAGACAGTCATCCCTATCCCACGTTCCAAGTTAAGAAGTTTGGAGTATTTGTATGGCTAATTATCTGCATGTGATGATAAACAATTCTTATCCAGCAAAAGTTGTCAAAACCCAAGGAGATTGAGGAACATGTCGAGTTAATCAAATCGAAGCTAGCGTCAATGGATGACGGAGAGATAACCATTTCTGCTTATGACACGGCATGGGTTGCCCTTGTTGAAGATGCTCAATGTGGAAGTGGCTTTCCTCAATTCCCGTCTAGCCTCCATTGGATTGCCAATAATCAGGTCCCCGACGGCTCTTGGGGCGAACACGAAAGTTTCTCCGCTCACGATCGCCTCCTCAACACCTTGGCCTGCGTTATCGCTTTGAAATCATGGAATATTCATCCCGACAAATGTGAAAAAGGTCTAATAATTAATTATCACATATTGATGTTCTCGATGCAAATATTTGAGATATTTTTTGTCTGATGTTCGGAAACATCCATTGTTAGTCTGTTTTTCTTTTTTCTAAATTGTTACCAATATTCAAAACGGTCACTAGTTCACAGGAATGGCTTTTTTCAAGGAGAATATGAGCAAGCTTGAGAGTGAAAACCCTGAGCATATGCCTGCAGGTTTCGAAATCATTTTCCCTTCTCTGCTTGAAAAGGCTCGAAATATAAACCTTGACGTACCTTGGGATTCTCCTGTACTCCAAGAGATTCACGAGAGGAGAGATTTGAAGCTCGCAAGGTACATTTCCCCTACCAAAACTTCAAGTAATTATACTTAATATTACTTTTTCTGCTTTTTGCCGCTATATATGTACCTTACAAAAGGATAATCAAAATGCAACAAAAAGTAAAATAATCAAAATGCAACAAAAAGTAACTTTTTCATGATATATATATATATATTTTTTTTTTTTTAAAATGCAATTTGTATTTCAAACTAGAAGCAAAAAATACTAATTCAGATGTGAAAATAGCAACACATTTAATGTCTTAATCCTGACCAGAATCACCAACAGTTGATTGAAACACTAAGGGGGTATTATGTATATAAAAATTTCACCATTAATCAAGCACACAAAAGATTCTTTCAAATATATTATTATAAGCTGTGGATAACTCTGATTAATTAAGGTCAAAAGACTAAAAGTATTAAAGCCTAACATCACACTGCAAAGAACACTGCAAAGAACGAAAACTTGCAGACTAGACCAAAACACGAGAAAACCACCTTCAACAATACAACCGGAAAATCAAACGACAGAAACGCACACGATGGAAATATAAATGCTTTTATTTCACAACCATAAAAACTAATACAAAAGGGTACAACCCAAATGATAATGGCAAAATTTCCAACAACGATCTAACCACGGCCACAGATGAAAAAGGATGCGATAGCAATGCTCGTGATTTGAAGAGAAGTTGGAGAAGAGGGAAGCCACTGGCATGTGAGGAGAACTTGCTACTGTCTACCGCCACCCACCTCTCCGAATTAGAGATAGTGCCACCCCAAGCAGGGACGAAGCTAAAGAAGGACCAGGGGGCTTAAGCCCCTCCTCAACTTTTTCATATTTGCACTTCTTTACATGTATTTCTACTAATTATATATAGCCTTCCCCCCCACCCCCCGCACAAAAAAAAAAAAAAAAAAAAAAAGATTTTTTCCCAAAAGATAAAAAATTATCACTTTAAACTAAAGTCCAACTAGTATCCATAAATGATTAGCAAAGATCTTCTTCTCCTATTAATAGCTTGGATTATTTATTAAGTTAATTTTACTTATATACTTATTTATTGGTCTTTTCACAAGTGTACATATTTAACTGTATATCTGGACTTACTTTATATTTATATATATATTTTAATATATAATAAATTTTATCAAATATGTCTTGATTAGGTTTTCATATATACATTTTTTTATTCAAATGTGTTACATTTTAGTGAATAGTTCTTGAGATTGAGAAATTTTGATCATTTTGAAAAAAAAGTATAGACAACACAAAGTTATCAAATAGATATGATTCTAATATATTTATAATATTTTCTATTTTTCTGTTTAACATTCTTTTTTGTTTGCTTTACTTATTATATAAGAAATTGATTTTTTTGGTCCAATATTTAGATTAAAATTCAATGAATATTGTAGGATATATTTTAAAAGGGAAATAGAAATCAATTTTTTGTAAAATAATAAAGATTTTCCTTAATAGGTGATTAGTAGATAATGACAAATTACTTGTGTTTATTAAGAATATTGTAGAATAGATTTTGAAAGGGAAATAGAAATCAATTTTTTGTAAAATAATGAAGATTTTCCTTAATAGGTGATTAGTAGATAATGACAAATTACTTGTGTTTATTAAGAATAAAAAACTTCAATGGCCCTAACGATAAAGCTATTATACAACATTTTAGGGCATTAAAACCTATTGGAGACAATACTAATATTTAATAAATTTTATTTTGATTTAATATTTGTTGTACTTATTGGTCTCCATGAGTGAATTTTCTGTCGTCACGACTACGCATCTTCCTTCAGAGACCGAGATCTCTAGGAGGCTAAGGCCTTTCCTCTCTACCACCTCTGACTCCCGCACCACATAGCCACACACAGAACTCGGAGTCACCAGCGCACACAAGGCCAGAAACAGCAACCACTTCCTTTTCTTTTTCTCTACGTGTGAGTATATAATTAGTTTGCGCATGTGTGTTGGATAGGATACCGAGGGACATAATGCACACAATGCCCACGACACTACTTCATAGCTTGGAAGGAATGCCGGCAGCAGGTTTGGAGTGGGAAAAGCTTCTAAAATTGCAGTCCCAAGATGGGTCATTTTTGTTCTCTCCATCCTCCACTGCCTTCGCAATGATGGAGACCAAAGACGAGAATTGCTTGAAATATTTGACAAAACTCGTCCAAAGGTTCAATGGGGGAGGTAAAGAACTACAAGTTAAAGTGCCTTACTTTTTTTTTTTTTTTTGAATTCATCTCTTATTCAATATTCATTGCAACTAATTATAAATGGGACACTACTTTTCCAACCAGTCATTTCTGATCTTTATCATTTTGGAGTATTTATCCACACCATCTTTAATTTTTGTTTTCCTTGCCAGTCCCGAATGTCTACCCGGTTGACTTGTTCGAGCATCTTTGGGTTGCGGATAGGTTGCAGCGATTAGGAATATCCAGATTTTTTGAGGCAGAGATTAAGGAATGTGTCAATTATGTACACAGGTACATTTATATACACACACATGATTTTAATCATACCAAATATACTTAAGAAATAGATGCTATAAAAGTACACACAAAATTCACATTTGTTAAAAACAAAAATATGCACATGTCTGACGAATATGATATATATTATTTTAGATATTGGACAGAAAAGGGAATTTGCTGGGCAAGAAATTCAGAGGTTCAAGACATTGATGACACCGCCATGGGATTTAGGCTATTAAGAATGCATGGTCACAAGGTTTCTGCTGGTAATTATAATTAACACTAATATTGATTATTGAAGCTTCACATGATTTGCCCATTTCGTAATGGTATTGTTTTTAACCCGTACTGCATCACATGTAGAAGTGTTTCAATACTTTAAGAAAGGTGACGAGTTCTTCTGCTTTGCGGGGCAGTCAACGCAAGCAGTGACTGGAATGTATAACCAGCACAGAGCTTCTCAGTTGTTATTCCCGGGAGAGAAGATTCTTGAGGATGCCAAGTGCTTTTCATCCAGATTCCTCAGACAAAAACAGGCCTCTAATCAGTTGCTCGATAAATGGATCATAACCAAGGATTTGCCCGGCGAGGTACGCACATATATATATATATATGCATATTATATATTTGTGTGTATATACGAAGAAGTTTCCCTTCAACCTCACTCTATTTGTTGACCAAATCACCAATGCACCAAGATTCAACCAATCAAAATAGAATCTACAACGCACACAAACAAGTCTAACAAAGCTTTAAAAAAAAAATTGAAAAAATTTTACTGCTGATACTCAAACTTATATATTAAGGTCTGTTTGTTTGGTAGGGTTTCTTAAAAGTTGTTATTAATTTTTTGGATCTAACTTACTTTTGCAAATGATTGGATAATCTATCAAAAGTTTATGGCTCTCCAAGGCTGTTATTCGGTTAAAAACCGTCGGTTTTATTTGGTTCGGTTACCGAACCGCAGATGTTGGTTTTTGAAATTAGCAAACCAAAACCGCACCGCATATTAGAGTAGTCGGTCGGTTAACCGAATTTTTCGGTTCGGTCGGTTTGGTTCGGTTCGGTCGGTTTTCAACATATGAAAATCTAACGGGATACAGAAAGCGTACTATCAATTTACCACATTTTATTTCATTTTTTTGGTTAAAGAATTGCTAAAATAATACAATGGACTTAAATATTGTTTAGGTTCTTTTTGAAAATACGCTAAAAAGAATACTATAAAAGCGATTGACATTTACAATTTGTCATGCCACTTATGTTGAAATCATTAAAAATCTTAGAGAATAATATATATTTATTAGAGTTTTTTTAATTGTTTCAATTTTCATGAGATCAACAAACTTTGCTTCAAATTCAAAGTATAAAAGAGAAACACCTAATAACCCTTTGAGAAAAGCATAAACATAATAAGTCACATAAACCAAATCTAAAATATTATATTCGATCGGTTCGGTTTTGAAACCGAACCGAATTTTTAAAACCGAAGACGGTTCGGTTAACTGAACCGAAAGTTTTCGGTTTGTACAAAACTGAATTTTTGGCTTTTTTGTCGGTCGGTTTCGGTCTTTTTCGGTTTTTCAATTTTTTTGTGTAGCCCTACTCTCCATTAGTGCTTCCAAATAAAATTATAAAATATGGATTCTAAAAAAATATTTATGAAATATACATCAAAACTTATATTAAAGTTGTAATAAGACACTATAAACTTTATTATAATATTCTTATTACTTAATTATTAAAAAGTTTTGAATTCATATCGATTCATTTGAATTTTTTTAAAACATAGTTCCTAACACTTATTGAAAAACCATAACTTTTACTTCTTTTATTCTACTGACTAAAAACACAAACACAAACAAATACTCTGCCAAATATACCCCAAGTTACATTAAAGGTTACATCATGGCTAACGACCATCTTCTGACTAGGTTCAATACACCCAAGTTTATAGCCTCTCACTTCCTCAGGATATTCCAAGAACACACACTTTTTGATCCTAGAATCCAATTTGCTCTGCTTGACATGAGCATGCGCTACACATCCAAACACCTTTATATTATTTACAAAAGTTTTTGTTGAAAAAAATCCACATGCAACTATGATGGCAATAGTCGGTCATGATCATAAAAGATCATGTAAAAATGCATTGATTGTGCTTTTTGTCCTTCAATTGTATATAAATAGAACATCATGTATAAATATATTCTGAAAACAAAAGGTCAATGATCACACAGGTGAGTTATTCCATGGTATGCGAGCTTACCTCGAGTGGAGACCAGATTCTATATTGAACAGTACGGTGGCCGAAATGATGTTTGGATTGGCAAGACTCTATACAGGTTTCTTTTTTCCCCCTCATCAACCTTTTTGTTTTAAATATTAATTAATTACCATTTCAAAAAAGCGTTCACCTATTCTTCCTTATCATTTTTTGAGGTTCTAATTTTGTTTTCTACTTATAACCTCAGGATGCCCTACATCAGTAACGACGAATATTTGGAGTTGGCAAAGCTAGACTACAATATTTGCCAAGCATTGCATTTGATTGAGTGGCACATCATGCAAAAGTACGTCTAGACACATATTGTTTATATAATGTGTATATATATATAGTATAAAAAGTTGAGGAAGATACAACCAACATAACTATACTGTGGAGTGTTATTACAGGGACTCTCTAAGCATTAACAGAAATTTTTGTTGAAGGTCCTATGGTTGGGCCTTGCCCTGTCGACAAAGAGTGTGTCACCTTAAACCCGATTATAAAAATACATTAATGTTACATTATTATAGAAAATAAATATGTACTTTCATGAAAATGTAGGTGGTACAAAGATTGCAGACTCCAAGAATATGGGTTGAGCAAAAGAAGACTTCTAATGGCTTATTTTCTAGGGACAGCCAATATATTCGAACCAGAGAGAGCTGACGAGAGACTTGCATGGGCTAAAACCGCAGCACTCATCCAGACTATCACTTCCTACTTCGATGAGGAACAAACTTCCTGTGAGCTTTGTAGTTCCTTTGTCTATGCATTCAAAAGTAATGTGAATGTGCCGGATTATTTGATTAATGCAAGGTATAACTTGATTTTATTCCAAGGAACATGAGTTTTAGTAATAGGCAACCATTGCTTTTTTTTTTTTTTTTTCACTTTTTCAAATAAATAAATAAACATATATATGTAAATATATATTTTGATTTCCTCTTCACGGAAGACTGAAGATTCCAAACGACTTCTTCTTCGCTTTTTAATTTCCACATTCAACGTTTATGGCTTGCTTACACGCGTCAACTTCTTTTGATAAGGTGGTTTATTTATTTATGTTTTCCCTTTGGTTCGGTAATATTTGGATACATGTGTCAGTATGAAATGTTGAAGATTGAGGAATATAAAATATGTTTAATTAAATAATTATAACTTTTACTTTTAATTATTTTTTGATTTATTCATACGTTTTTAGAAATTACAAAGATATTTTTGAATTTAAAAAAATTGTTTAAATTGTATCTCTTGTATAACTTGGGGACAAAAATAATAAGATGAACATTAGTATTTTTTTCCTCAGCTAGGTTTTTTCCTTATATTCCTTTGCATAAGTGTCCAACCTCTTTTGGAATAGTCATGCGGCCAGAGTCCCTTTCCATCTTTGGACGGTTCTCTGAACTCACGGCCCCTTAAAGGTGTGGTCTAAAATCGTGGTGTCATTTTCTCTCCAATGGTGCGGCTATTTGCTTGGGGTTTAGGAAGCATGTTCATGGTTTGGTGAAGGGGCTTCGTCGGGTTGGTTGGCTTTCTCTGGGGGCTATCGTTGGCAGCTTGGTGGAGCAAAAGGCTGATCTAGTGGAGAGGAACTTTCATGCTCTGTAGGTTGGAAACTTTGATTGAGTTTTCGCTAATGATCCTTTGGCCTCGACAGGAAGGGGGAGCCATGGTGGTGCTGTTTTCTTAGATTGGTGGAGGAAGGTAGTGGAGATCTGATTGGGCTCTCTATCAGTTTTCCAGCAAGTTACAGAGTCCTTGTCCTCATATGACGGTGGGCAGTATATCAATGGTGTCTTCATCATCGACGGTCAGGTCTTACCTATTTATTTTATGCTTTGTGTTTCTCAAATAAAATCGATTGTGTTTTCACCATTTAAAAGTAGGTTATTTTCTGTGTTTTGTTAGTTTGTCATTGTAATACAAAGATGGTCTCCTTACCTCCGATTTTAGTTTGTCTCTCTTCCCCTTGTTATCGATAGAAGGTGTGTAGGTATCTGGCCATATCTTAGTCTAGACCATATTGTATGTTCCCTTGACGACGAGGGTTTGGCTTCAGTGGATTGGTCTTTTCTATCAACCATAGTAGCTTTTCGAAACAAGACTTTGTCATGCTCTATCATATGTGTCAAGTGGGCTTTTCTCTTTTGAGTCTTAATACTTGAATTTAGTCCCCATACTTCATACGTCCTTACTAGTGATCAAGTCAGTATTTGAGGTCAGATTCTTTCACAATGGTGAGATTCTTCCATATGTATTGAAGTCAAATTCTTCAACAAGGGGTGGTCTCATAAGATTATGTTTGTACTTGTTTTAGTTTCAATGAAAGTTTCCCATTTGAAAAAAAAATAATAATGACTTGAGACAAAAGTACCCTTAATTATTAGACCAAATTTATTTTTGGAAAATATTTTTTTGTTGAGAAAAAATTGAAATTTTTTTAACGTATTAAGAAAATATGACTGAAGATGTTTTTTTTAATGTTTTTTTTGGATTTTTGTAGATTTTTTTGAATCTATAAAATACTTTTCATAAACTACGATTAAGTAAAGTCATAATGCTTCGTCCATTTTTTTTAATTTATAAAGTACGCAGGTGAGGAAATTAAAATAGGCTTTTTAAATTTAATTTTTAAGGGATTTTTAAATTCAATTTTCAAATAATAAATTAAAAAAATAATAATAAATAATTAAAATTAAAAGATATAAGTATAAATTAATTCATAAAAATTACTATTCTGGGCCTCGTAAACTGTAATTATTTAAGTTTTCCTCTAGCTTTTAAGTGCTTCGAAAACATTAGTCGTGATGATATATAAGCGTGGGTTTATACCCTAAAGCGACAATTAAATTAATATTACAAATGAATTACATTTGCAGGCGATCGAATACAAACGAAAGATTGCATGGACTACTAAGGAGCTTGCTTGCCACTCTGAGCCACCTCTCTTTGGACACAATGGTAGTGCATGGTCGGGACATTACCCATCATCTACGTGAAGCAGTGAGTTATCTTATTCAATTATATTCGTATCTCAAGTGCTACTTATTTCTTATGCCCCTGCCCAAATGGTACAAGAAAAATTATATTTCTATACTCAATAACTGAAGTCGATAAATGGATCTTCGTTCAATAAAAAATAAAAATTTTAATATCACATACTTTTTTACCCTATTTGTAGATGTTGTTAATTCTTTTAATTGTTGGAATAACTTTTCAACAATCTGATCTAATTTTTCACGTAAACATTCACATATTAGACTATTGAAGAGTTAATTCACTGATTAAAATAACAATACTCACCACTAGTCAAAAATATTACCAAAACACTTCTATATTTTTTTACCCCAAAAAAAGGAATCAAAGGTGCTCGAGTTCAAAGTAGGTAATAATCATAAGTAAATGTAACAGTGGGAAAAGTGGCTACTGAAGTGGCAAGAGCAAGGAGATGGAGCCTCTCGTAGACAAGCAGAATTTTTGATCCAAACAATAAATCTTATCGCTGCCCGTATGCCTACGGAATGCCTACTATCAAATCCTCAGTACAAAAGACTCCTTAACATTACCAACAGAGTTTGCACCAACATTCTTGACCACCAAAAACACAAGCATAAGGTTGGTAGGAATAGCCGCAATTGTTCTTATCAACTAGAAATTGTGGTCAACATACAAAACCCACAATTTTTTATTTCCAAAGTTTGGATATGTTGTTTGACGAAATAACAATCTTGTTTTTTAACCACCGATCGCCAGGTACACCATAATGAAAGCTACAACCAAAAAAGCAATACGACAACCCCAGAAATAGAATCAGACATGCAAGAGCTTGTACAATTGGTGCTCCAGAATTCCTCATCTGATGAGATTGACAGAAATGTCAAGCGGATTTTTCTCATGGTGGCCAAGACTTTCTATTATGCTGCCTACTTTGATTCTAGGACCATCAACTTTCACATTGATAAAGTACTTTTTGAGACAGTGGCATGACATTTGTGTCGCCTATTCACCGCATTATTGTAAGAGCCGTGGCATTTGTAAAATAATGATCTCGTTTAGTTCGTTGGTTTGAATTTTGTTACGTTAAACTTTTTTATTTGAGCTAAAAATCTATTTTTGTGGTTTAAGTTTGCAATCGAGACTTGCGTTTGGACGGATAATTAAATTCTAATGTCTAAAAGAGAATAAAATCCAAATTAGTGTTTGGATTGATGTGCAGTAGAAAAAATGTGCATGATTTTTACAGTTTAAGAGTGGATTTGAAAAGTTGAAATGGAGAGGGGGTGCATAACCTTTTATGTCAAGTCTATATACGCATTTTATGTTGTTTTTTCCAGTAGAAATTATCAGTTGAGCAGATGAAAAGATTAAAAAAAAAGTCTTTTCAAACAGAAACAGAAGGTATAATCCATGCCAACTTTGCGGTGTATATATGTTAAATAACCACTATATTCTTGTGATTGTAAATTATGTGTATGCTTCTCTCTTTTTTACTGATCATTGCGGTTGGTCTCATGTTGGTGCTGATCTTTTATTTATTAATTAATTATTATTATTATTATTATTTGGTGTCTTGTGCTTGTCCGTCAGGATTTGCTCAAAGTATAGTGATTAAGATGAAAATAGTCGAGATTTCCCTGTAGAAACACTTCTCCCTCCTTTTTGTTTGAGTATAACTTTTATGTCAATTTTTGCTCCCCGGCCTTACAAACTTTCCCTTTTTGTCAAATATCAAGAGAAAACATCAAAACAAACTTTAATTTTTGGAATAAAAGAACAAAAAAGGAAAAACCTTACATTAGTAATTTATAATTCACAAGCCTAGCTTTAATCTCCCACAAAATCTCTTCCAGACCAAACTACCAAAGGATTATGAAAATAAACCCCAATCTTATCTCTTGGGTGGAGCAAGAAAAAAGGAGAGAAAGGGTCGGATAGAGAGAAAGGAAGAAGAATTCTGATCTCATGAAAGGAAGAAGCATGGAAGAAAAGAAGAGAAAGGGGGAAAAAAAAGGGAAGGAAAAAGGGAAATGGGAAAAGAAAAAAAAAAAGTGCTTAGGTGTTTTGTGAAAAATGAGAAATTAAATTTAAGGCCCTAACTTTCAAATAAAGATCGATGGGATTGGCTCTTTCTGAAAACTATTCAGAAGACTATAGTTTTTTATTTAGAAAACTACTACACAATTACAGTTGTCAGACATGTACTACTAAACAAGAACTGACATGCCAATTGTTTTCCACGCTACAAAGTTTGTTCAAAAATAATATTACAACTGAAAATTAATCAGAATTTTTCAATTAATAACACTTACAACTAGATTAAATTCATTAATCTGAATTAATTTATCCGGATGTTACATCATCACAATCCAATTCTCAGCATTTCTCGGTTTTACATTTAATTGGCCGGTTTTCTTCCAAGAAATCAAGATTTCAATTTTAAAAAGTAAAGTTTACGAGAGAAAAGAAATTTGAAAAGGAGAGAAGAGGCACACACTAGTGTAAGAAAATGAATTCTTTTTTTCCCTTTTTTACTTAATCTGTTTAGTGCCACAGTTATGGATTTGCTCAACTGTAAGCAGAAATTGCACTAACGTTTGGATAAGAAAGCAAGATAATAGACTATCTTGATGCCTTCAATTTCTATATTATTAGAAGATAATTAATAGAAAAAATATTTTTAATGAATGCTAAAAATCTAAGGTTGCATAATCAAGTATAATTAAGGTATGCACATGTTACTATAATTGGACTGATAATCACTGATAGAGACGTAACCATTGAAAACTCATCAATCGATAAAAATTGCGGTCATTTTACGGATATTTTAAGAAATAAAATTTCTCCCACATATCCACATCGTAACTGAAATGCAATCAATGTCTTTGGACATTTTCATCCTTTGCTTTAGACACAAATATGCCTTCTTAAATAAAAAAAGAAAAGAAAAAAAGAAGGGGTAACCATGCAGAGCGAATCTCATATTTCCCAAAATTTATTGTAGTATAGAATAGACAGACTCGATATATGTTGAGATCTACTTTACACAAATAAGGAAAGAAAAAACAACAAGTCAAGCAAACAACAACGGCAGGACAAAAAGATCATTCCCAAAGTACATCGTTATTCGTTACTTATATATTGCATAAACGAAAACTCACATTTAGCAATATTTATCCGCACTTGTATATATTTAAAGTAGTATAGATATAAGGAAAGAAATATAAGTATGTTTGTCACGTACCATTCTCTGTGTCCAACCCAGATAATCCGAAAAATGATTCTCTTATCCTCTAATTTTTTTTTTTGTTCAAGATATTCTACTTAATTCTATACGTCCTATAAAATTTCACTCTATTCCGCAAGTTCTCTCTCTTTTTTTTTTTTTTAAAAAAGGGACTTTAAACTTTCTCAACTTTTTAAACTCTGATACATCACCTCGTTTGGTTCAATCAGTCAAATTGAATTTGGGCGGATTCGGATTGTAATATCTATTCAAAATCAAATGGATGTTTGGTAGAGAAATTTTACGCTCAATTCGCATAAGTTTTCAATTAGATTCAAGTTTGAATTGAGAAATTCAGAATTCACCACCTCATAGATTCAACCAATTTGAATAGTGTATCATTTCTTTCTCTCCTAGTGCAGTGTGCCAAGTTTCTTTCATCTTTAAAAGAAAATTTTATAAGAATTCCAATCATTTCATGTAAGCTAGAAAGTCAAATCTCTAATTTGAAAACCTTGGTGTGAATCAAAAGGCTTTGGTTCAAACTAATTTGTTATTGTATTTTCTCTTTTAAAATTTAAATTATTATAATATTTTTTAATTCAAAACACTAGTTTAAACTCAGTTTCCATTAATGATTGAAAAATATACAAGCTAAAATGTGGGCTACATGATTCCCACTAGCAAACAGTTAATTAAACCATAAAACATTATAGAAATTGTAAAAGCATAACCAGCTAAAATGTAGGCTACATGATTCCCATCATGAGACACGTAAACAACAAGAACCACACCTTGGATCTAAAAAGACGATTCTGACATCTTCGACAATACTTGCCTCTGGTGACTGGGAAGACAAATCTTGCATAGCCGAACCGCATTTACCACATCTAATTCAATAATCCAGTTCGAGAATCCACATTGCCGACTTAACTTCGCCCCCTCCCAAGTAGCAAGGCATACAGCTAGCTAAGGACTAAATCTTCCCAACAAGCGCATTGAAGCCGCTGCTAACATTAGTCCTGAGCTGTCAAGAGCCACCACTCCAACTCCCACATGATCCAAATATATCAATAATAATTTTGACTGTTATATACCGTAAAAGTGTATATTTTTAAGATTTTATCTTAAAAATCTTTAATTATAGCATTTGTGTGACAATTAGTATTTTAGTGTGTTTACATGAAAACATGTTTTTAGTGTGTTTTCATATTTAATGATATTTTTGGTAATTTTTAGAGTCGTTTCAAAGTGTTAAATATGTGTTTAGTTTGTAATTAATCAAAACCGTAAAAATAATATTGTGTGATATTATTTTGAGTCTTAAAATATTTATAAATAAATTTTGAGTCTGTAAATATATTTTATTATATTTTTAGTAATTTCTAAAAATAATCCCAAGTCTTAAAGAACATATATGTTAAGGTTTGTTAATTTTAGAAGTTTTATCTATTTTTAGTAATTTTTGTGTGTTTTATTGTTAAATAAATATTTTAATTAATTGTAAAAATTATGTTTATAAAATAATTAATTTGATTTAAAATCTACAAGAAAAATGAAAAAAAGGGCTCAAAAAGGGACAAAAACAAACCTCAAATGCTGATCATAAAAGATCGCCTAAAAATATATTGTCTACAAAAAAAATGAACTTTTAGTCACAATGGTTTTTAACAAAACTTTTAGTCATAACGGTTTTTAACAAAACTTTTAGTCACAACAAAATGTTATGTAAGTCATAGACTTTAGTTTAATTGTTGTTGTGACTAAAACCTTCAGCTACGAGATTTTTAGTTATGAATATTTTCGTGTCTAAAATCCCCATGGTTAAAAATTTTAGTCATAACAAATAACGTTTGTGACTAAATTTCTATGACTAAAAGTTTTAATCATAACAAAAATTTAACTAAAGTTTATGACTAAATGTACATTAGTTAAAACTTTTGTTAAAAACTATTTTGACTAAAAATTTTAATAAAACTTATTGTAACCAAAAGCTCAGTTTTTTGTGGCGTATCCTTCATTTATATATTCTTAGTCATAGAATGTCTTGCATAAATAAACAATTTTGAGAGAAAAAGGCAAATGATCGCACAGGTGAGTTACTTGCTGGATGTTCATTGTATGCGAGCTTACCTCGAGTGGCGACCAGATTCTATATTGACCGGTATGGTGGCCGGAATGACGTTTGGATTGCAAGACTCTGTACAGGTTTCTTTTGTTTTTTACTCATCAAACTTTTTTTCTTTTAGCACTAAGTTGGAGGCATGTGTGAAGTATATTTAGTCTGTTGATTTTTATAATAATAGATGTTTAAAATGTTCAAATGATTTCATTTTTTTATTGTAATTTATTATTCTACTAAGGATTTAGTAAAACAATGTAGCCAATCATTAAAAAAGATAAAAGTCTAAAAAAATGAAATATTCAGAAATTTTAGCCTAAAATTTATCATCATAGAGTGTTTTTTTTTATTAATAGTTGTATGTATTTCTACTATGCTTTATAAAAAAAAAAAAAACGAATAAACAAATTTGTACATGTATCACTGTGTTGATTTGTGGTTATTTAAGACTATAGGGGCTAGCAATGCTTTTGATAAAAAAAAAAAATTAATGAGAATAAGTTTAGAGAAATATAGTAAGAAAAAACTCCTACGAACCCGCTTTAAAGATGAAACACCGAAATGGTGGTTGAAATAACTCACTCTCTCGTTTAATATATCAATAATACATTTTATATATATATATATATACAAACACACACACCTTTTCAAAGATTTCTTCCTTATTTATATTTATCGCTCAAAATTATGCGCCTTGTTTAAGATTCTGATTTTATCTTCCGCTTATAACCTCAGGATGCCCTACGTCAACAACGATGAATATTTGGAGCTAGCAAAGCTAGACTACAACAATTGCCAAGCATTGCATTCGATTGAGTAGCACATCATGCAAAAGTACGTATAAAACGCATAATATTCTTATTTATATATATACTATTTCAAGAAGAGATGACAGGCGCGTGACCATTGTAGCTGAGTATATTAATTAAAGGGACTGTCTAGGCATATTAACATAAAATTTTTGTTGAAAATCCTATAATCTGGCCTTACCTCTCGACAAGGAGCGCCTTACGTATGCTTGCCTGAAAGTGCAGGTGGTACACCGATTGTGGACTCCAAAAATATGGGTTGAGCAGAAGAAGCCTTCTAATGGCTCATTTTCTGGCGACGGCCAATATTTTCGAACCAGAAAGAGCTGATGAGAGACTTGCATGGGCTAGAACCGCTGCACTGATCAGACCAACTCTTCCTGTTTCGATGAGGAACAAACTTCTTATGAGCTTCGGACTTCTTTTCTTTATGCATTCAAAAGAAATTCTAATGCCAATGTGCCCCATTATTTGAACACTGCAAGGTACATGGCATATTTAAGCCTTACAGCATTTATTTTCTTATTACCTTTGTAAACTAACTAAGTTTTTGCTTTTAATTATATATCAATTTGTTTTTCTATATTCAAAAACTAGAAAGATTTTTTTTTTTTAATTTGGAAAACTTGGTTAATTTTCTGTAGTAATTTTTGTGGACAAGAATTATAAAGAAAAAAATAAAAAAATTACTCTTAAATAGGCCAAACTTATTTCTGAATAATATTGTATATAATGATACATGTGGGTTTCATGCCTTAAAGAGGCAAATTAAATTAATAGACAATTGAATTACGTATGCAGGCTGTCGAATATAAATGAAACCGGGCATGGAGTACTTAGCAGCTTGCTTGCCACCCTGGGCCACCTCTCTTGGACACAGTGATGGTGCATGGTCGGGACATTAGCCACCATCTACGACAAGCAGTGAGTTATCTTATTTGTATCTCAAGTATTATTTAATTATTTATATTGCATTTCAATCAATCGTGTATATCTTCCATGTCAATATCACACTAACTATACATGGTAAAGAAAAATCCTTTGCATCCTTGTGCGTTAAAACCTTATTATTCACAAAACAATAGACTCTAAGTTAATATATAACATACTTGCTTAGTTAAAACCTACGGTTTTATAAGTAATGTGATATCAATTCTATGAGGTTAAATATTGTTGATAATAACATTTGAGCTTGACAAAACAAAAAAAAATGATGATTTTTTTATTTTAAAAAATGTCATTATTCAAATAAATTCAAATAACGTCCTTTTTGTACCTAGTGCGGCATCGCCTTACATTTTCCCTTTTTTTTTTTACTAGTAATTACGAAAATCTTTACAGTAAGACACTCTTAAGGTCCGTTTGGTAAATAAATTCAAATTAGTGTTTTACATAGCCTTATATATCTTTTTAAATATCGAATAAGATCAATTCTGTAGATGGTACGGTTACATCTATTTTACAAGCACCAATTAATTTAAATTGTAAATTTACAATTTAAATTTACAATTGTAAATTTACAATACGAAAATCTTTACAGTAAGACACTCTTAAGGTCCGTTTGGTAAATAAATTCAAATTAGTGTTTTACATAGCCTTATATATCTTTTTAAATATCGAATAAGATCAATTCTGTAGATGGTACGGTTACATCTATTTTACAAGCACCAATTAATTTAAATTGTAAATTTACAATTAATGATTTCGTGGGATTCTCCAATAAGAAATAATAACACACAAATATATATATATATATATTTATATATATATATATATAATAAAACTTATGATAAAAAAGATATTTTTAGCCTATTAATAATGTTATTTTAACTATTGGATTAACTTTTCAAACATCACTATAAACAACTATTTACGAACACATTTGCAGACCACAACGCTGAAAGGTTAATCCAATATATAAAATTCAATATCAGTAGCTATGATAGGTTAAAAATATATGTCCTATAAAAACTACCATAAAAAACGAAAGAAAGAAAAAACCAATGTATCAAAATATTTTGTTATCAAGACACCTTCATACTTTGTTACCAAAAAATGCAACTGCGTTCAGGCTAAAAGAAGGCACTAAACTACTAATAATGAGTAAATGTGGTAGTGGGAAAAGTGGCCGCTGAAGTGGCAAGAGGGAGGGGATGGACCCCACTAGGGAGAAGCAGAATTATTGATCCAAACGATAAATCTTATCTCATCCTGTACGCCTATACATGGCCTACAGGCAAATCCTCAGTACAAGAGACTCCTTGACATCACCAACAGGGTATGCATCAGAATTCGTCGCCACCAAAAACACAAGCACAAGGCTAGTAAGAATAACGGCAGTTGTTCTGATCAGCTTGAAATCTTGGTCAACATACAAACCCATAATTTTTTTTTAATTATTTTTCCCAAGTTTTGACATTTTGTTTGTAGGAATAACAAAAACCACCTTGTTTTTTGATCATCGCTCGCCAGGTACACCAATAGAAAAACTCCAACAATAAGAGAACCATAACAACCCCAGAAATAGAATCAGACATGCACGAGCTTGTACAATTAGTGCTCCAAAATTCCTCACCAGATGGGATCGATACAAATATCAAGCAGATATTTCTCATGGTGGCCAAGAGTTTCTACTATGTTGCCTACTTTGATTCTAAGACCATTAATTTTCACATTGGCAAAGTACTCCTTGAGACAGTGGAATGATGTTTGTATCACACCATTCACCGCATATTGTAAAAGCCATGGGATTCGTAAAATAATGGCTCCAATTATTTTGTTGGTTTGTATTATGTTGTTCTTAACTTTTTTATTTGAATGGAAAATCTAAACTTGTATGTCAATTTTTGTCTCACCTGCCTTGCAACATTCCGGTTTTGGTAAATATAAGACAATTAGTTTTGTATGACATGATCAGAACAGAAAACAATTGAAGAAAAAAGGGTTCAGATGGATTTATATTCCTCCCACCAAAACTTTGAAAAATAGAAAGAATTCGCATTCACGGTTCTCATATTTGGTTCCCCTAACTGCAAGGACAAGAGTTTCTGAAATAGGAAGTTTAATCTTCTAGTCCGGTGTATGGCGCATCAGTATTTTTACTCAAAATGTAAGGTCCAAACTCCAAATCAAGAAAATCTAAAAATTCAATGTGCCGTGCTAAATTAATTGACAAAAACAACGATTACTATACCATCCTCCACAGAAGAAAGCCTGAAGGGCTCGGAATGATAAAAGGAAGTGACGAGTTTATAGGGCATTGGCCGCTTTACTGCTGAAGGAGAGAGGCCAAATTGAGCTTAACGTCTTCCTTTGCTTGTTTATCAAATGGCTCCTCCCCAATATATAGGTCAAGAATTGACCGACACAAGAGCTTGCTTTCGATGCTTCCTACCTCATTGCCATCAACTGCACAAAGTTAACAAAACGTTAAGAGTTCAGACTAAATGGAACATCATATATAGAGGGAGTGATGACAAAATTTTAAGACACAAAAACAAAGGCGTTCCTTTACAAATTAGGAATTAAAAATCAGGGGAAAATGACATATTATGCAAAAACAACATTTGCAGGCATGCATGTCGCTTTATCGGAAAGAGGAGAAAAAAAGTTGAAGAGGAAAGGTGTTTAGAGGAAAGGTGTTTAATTTATCACTAAAATGAAATGTACTTGACTACTTGTCATTTGAAGTATAAGAATAAAATTAAATTAAATTAAAACATGTAATCTTATCCAGAAGCAAACGACTTCTCATGGAAATGAAATGTCCCTTCACGTATCAATTTTATCATTGAATGACAATTCGGGCACAAGGGGATGATGTGCCATGTGCAGACTATGATTATCATTAACGACATGTAAGTGAAACGATTTCTATTGTCCTACCAAATGACATTTGAAATAAACAACATGTCGCTGCCTTTTATAAAACAAAATGACTTGGCCTTCATATAAAACAACCCCATAGAAAAGCAAAGAATTGTCAAAAGTATGCCATTTTTCATTTTCATTTATCGAATCCTCTGTTAGAGAATGCAGGAAATGTGACCACAACTCAGAAATTGGATGGTTTTTTATAATTGGAGACCGGATTGCTTCCACAAGCATTAAAGAAAGAGAAATGAATAATGAAGGAACAACTTACTTGTTGTTCGAAGTACATGACCTCGTTCCCTTGCCAATTCTATCACAGATCCTCGTGGGATTTTGTATTCATCTTTGAACTGAGAAGTGAACCTGTAACTTTTTTTTAGCCCTTATGCTCTGACAAACTCATACTATAGCAGCAGCACACATTTCCTACACCAACACTAGTCACCAGCGGCAACTATAAGCTAAAATGGTCGTGGTTGTCAACAGACAGGTAGAAGATTCCTGATCAAACAACTTTATGATGTTCAACATTAATGTGTCAATTTACCAGCTGCTGAGAAAGATGAAGATTTAGATTTAACTCTGAAGCAGTTCTCCATTATCCGATCCACCAAACTTTCGCAGCCTGCTTCCCACGGACTCCTCAAAAGCACTGCGAACGGATCGAATGCTCAGTTTGCTGTAGATTATTTGAAGCCTCACAGTCATGCTTATATCACTTTCCAGCAAATCGTCATTAAATTCTTCGTTTTCAGTTATCTCAGAACTGGATAATTTTCCATACTTCTCACCCAAAAACTTCCTTATGTCATTATTATCAGCATAAACGCCTGTCAAAATGCATATAACTCAGCCATAATAAATTTTTCACTTTGGGAAAAGAAAAAATTGCACAAGTACAATGAAAGTACATTCAATTTCAGTATGAAATTCACAATACAACCATAATACGACCTATTGTTTTACACGCTTGTACTATATAGTAGCATCTGTTGTTTAGTATTTTATAACGTAGTCAAATCAATATGATATTTGGCATGATAAACCAAAAATCTTGTTATCATCTGCTAACTTTTTTCTAAACAAAGCATTGAGCTTTTCTTAACCACTAAATGATTCCTAAAAGAAAAACAAAATCATGATTACCGTAAAGAGGAAAAATAATCTGAAACCAAAACCGTAATTAGACCAATTTAAAAATTTTCCTAACATGCAAATGCAAAATCATTCTCACTTCAACATCACTGGGAAAAATTACTTTAATTAGGAAATTTGTGCTTCAAACTCAGTTAAGAAAAAAAAAATAATCGAAAGAGAGAGAAGATAGAAGAGATTACCAAATGCGTAAACATCGATGTTCTTCAATCCTAAAATGCTCTTCTTCCTCATCCCGACACCAAGAAGCTTCCGCGAACCGGCCAGAACCGAAGGAAACGACTGGCCTGTCCTCGAATCGACGACCGAATTCGAAGTGTCGCTTAGAGAGAGCGAGCCCCAAAGCGGCAGCGAACGATTGGCGGCGAAGAAATTCAAAGCTTCTTGGAGAAACGTTCGTCCTGGCTTTGTGGAGTCTTTGGAGTAGACAGCGACTCCGGCCACGGCGGTAGCGGCGGTGGCAAAGGAGAATACGGCGGCGGCGGTGGTGGCATTGAATGGACGAGAGATGGAGGAGGAGGGAATGTGAGGTGGTTTTGGGGGCTGAGAAAACGAGAAAGGGAAGCGCAGTGAAACCATGGCGTTAGTTTCGGTGAGATATAAAGACAAACAGTTATTTTGCAGCTCAAGCGAAGAAGCCTACAAGTCGTACTCGGTTTTTGGGCATGAAGAATACCGCGTCGTCGACACTTGACTGGACATTTGGGGCTTTGGGCTTTTATGTCTGGACTGGTTTTGTTTTGTTTGGGCTTTTTCAGCTTGAGCCCATTTGGTTGGGGCTTTGGATTGCTCAATGGCGAACATGACCCCGAAAACAAGCCATATATTTGAAGCATTTATATAACTTCCTATTTTAAAATATTTATCAGTATATACGTGCTGTCTATGTTATTTTATTTATTTCAACTATATTAAAATGTACTGTTTACTTAAAAAACTTCTCAAGGATATGTTTTCTGCTACAATTTAGAGGGGTATACCATTTCTCAAATGTCACTTCAACGGTGTGACCTATGATTGAAAACAATTTTATGTCGTAACGTGTATATTTACAAATTATACTGTTAAACTAACAGATAAAGATTAACAAATTCCTACCCATAGGACAAAAATATAAATCTTAGCATAGGAGTTTCCTTTGTTATACTAGTTAAACTTATTTTGGTGAGTAGATACTCATGCCAACGTGTTTAACACATAGAAACGTTTAGGCTTCAAGGGGTTTTTTTTTTTTTTTTTTTTTTAATTATTGACTTTGTTGTTTTCTTCTGCTTCCAAAGTAGAATCCATTGTTGCTGAGAAAGAGCTATATATTTCCTATAGGACGACAGGGCATAGAGGAAGATGGAAGAATAAAGAAGTGGATATGCAATTACCTGCCGCTTGTCGTATAGGGGAAATTGCACTGGTGCTCTTAATTATGAAACACATACAAACTCCTAAGAATCATATATAATGACATTTCCGCATGCATGCTTTCTTAAAGTGAAGCACAGATCATCAATATCCAAGAATATCGTAATTCGTTGAATCGGCTTTTGTTTTGGCCGTTTTGCTTTCGGTAAGCAATGGTGCAAGTATTATATGGCACCTGTTTGCATAAAGCATTCAATTGTTTACGGTCTTATTCCATGTCATGACGTCAAACGTCATAAAAAAAATATGTATATGTATAACTCGACATTCCCAATAGGTGTCAAAGTCATTTGTCAGATGTAAGTATTGGGTGGTTTGGAATTTAGTCATAGTTTTTTGAGTTGCTACTTGCCATGTTACGTTTTAGAGTACAAAAAGTAACGTGACGATTTAATTAAGTTAATTTGGTAAAAATTTAGTTAGAACATAAGTTTAAGAATTTAAAATTAATTATAAAAATATGACAATTTAAAACCCTTTTTGAACAAATAATTTTAATAATTGAATATATGGGAATAAAGAAATAAATAATAGGAAATAATAAAATAATAAATAAAGAAGGCATAAGAAATACGAGTTGGGTCCCCTTGACCCACAACTTGTGTACACACATAATATCGACAATAAATTATTACGGTCACAGTCTGATATGAAAAATAAAATCTAAATAATACATGCATTGATTTACTACAGCTACTGACCTAATTAATATCCTTTCTTGCTCGCTGGTCTGGGCAGTAGACTCTCCGTCGGTCCTAAGTTAGATTTCACCTAGAGGGGAAAGGTTTAAAAACAAGTAAAAAGTGAGCGAAATGCTCAGTAGGACTATGTTTTAAAACAGATAAACAATTTAGACATGAAATTTACCTCTCAAAGAAATTATTAGAAGAACCGAGTTAAATAAATTAATGAATTTATTTAAATAAGTCTTATCAAAAACAGTTTGTCTAGAGTACCTTTTTATTTTTTTTGGGCAAACCATATTTATATGCATCACCACCGTAGTGGCCCAACTGGGTTTTGGGGACCTGCCCCTAAGGTCGCACACTACACGATCCAATATCTGATTATGACATCATACCCTTATCTGTATTTATTATTATTTAAATCACATGTTACTAAGTATTCTCAATTACATTTGTTATTTGATTCATTATGAGCAGTCATCTTCGACAATTAATGAAAATTGCTAAGAAGTTTGTCTAAACCATTCCTTAAAATTCATTTTTTGAAAGAAATCACTTTGAAGGAGATCATTTTGTAAAAATATCATTTTGGAAGAAATCATGTTGTGGCCAAAAACACATTTTGAAAATATTCAAAACATTATATCATTCAATGAAAATATTTTAAAATAAAATCCTTTAACGTCAAAATCATTAAAAACCTGGCTACCAAGGAAGGGGTAGAAGTCCTACCTCAATACTCGTACCGGTATCCCACACCGTAATCCCAGTCCGCTACATGTTGGCTCCGCGGAACCTCGAACAACCTTAAACATAAACTAAGCTCATCAATTCCTAACTTAGGATATTTTACATTACTAATCTACCACATGGTGTCCTAGTGTGCCATTTAGTTCACAAAATCATACTATAAAGTTTAAATTCTCAATTGGGGTTTAAAATAGTAAAAACGGATAAAAATGACAAATTTTCATATGCCCGGTCGGCCTGTCGAACTGTGCAGTTCGGCCTACCGGCAAGCCAAGTTTGGTCGGCTGAACTTTTCCAGGTTTGGCCTACCGGTCATATGAATCTGGCCTGCCAAACTCATGAATCTGGCCTACCGAACACGAAGTTTAGCTTGTCGAACTGGAAAATTCTAGAATTTTTCATGCACGGGTCTTGGCCTCCTGAGCCCAATTCCTCATTTTCAACCTGTTTTCTCAATCCCCAGGCATAGAAAACATCTATAGATGATAGGAAAATATTATAAAACACTCTTGAACAAATTTAAACAAGATTTGCACACAAAATCCAAGAAAATTCAAATATGGAGAAAAATAGAGAAAAATGGAAAATCTTGATTCGAATTCGTTTTTCATCAAACTAAGCTTAGATTCTTGCTATTCTAAGTTTCTCTAACTTAGATTAAAGGTTTTCTAAGCTTAAACGAGCTTAGATTTCAAAATACATAGAAAATTGAAAAAATTGGAAAAGTTTTGAAATTTTGAAAACTAACCTTGATTAAATCCTTGAATTGTGTTTGTGGTCGTTAAATCACGTTCCCGAGTCTTGAATCCACTAAAACCCGAAGCTTGGGTTGATTTTTGATTCAAAAATTTAAGAAAGAAGAGAGAGAAAGGGAGAGAACGAGAGAGAGTGAGAAAAGGAGAGAGAGAGAGCGTGAGTGAGTGAGGGAGAGAGGAGGAGAGAGAGGGAATAAATAGAGAGAAAGAGTAGGTGGTGTCATCGTGTGGAAATCGTATGCCACCCACAGTTTTAAAAAAGAAGTGTCTTTGACAAATTGTTTTGTTTCCAAAATTCAAAATAACAAACAAAAATAATTAAGAGTAATTTAAAATCGTCATGATAATAAAAAATAACATTAATTTAGAAATACTATAAAATAGTCAAATTAAGTTTAAAAATATATCATGGCACACTAGTTTCACCATTTTACTTACTAATATCACTTAATTAAATTTCAGGGCGTTACATGCCATTTGGGTCATGACGATTACGCATGATTGGGAAGAAGACAAAAACTGGTTTGGCCTAGGGCTTACATGGCGTTTAGGATATAGGTTCCAACCATTTAAACCTATGCTCCCAACTTAAATGAGTGTTTGGTAAACAAAATCAAGTAATAGTTTATAATGATGAGGATGACTTAAATCAGGTTAAATGGTCAATCTTGAAAACTTAACCCCCCTTTAAATTTTGAAAGTTTTGAACCATTTTCGACGGTAAAAATATTTTTCATTTTCATTTTCATTTTCCTTCAAACTTTAGTTTAAGTCAATATTTCTAAACGTAAATTTTTTGATGTGATGCTTTGTTTCTATTCAAACCTTTATATTCCAAGTGTCAATTTAAAACTGTTATTTAAACCACACAGGTTCAAAACTGTAATGACCGAGAAAATCTTAGAATTGAATAATGTAATTTATATATTTAAGTCAATAATTTTTCAGGAGAATGTCACGTGTAAATTTTGCGATTTAAGGATCCATGGAATTAATATGAATATTCCAAAATTTTATAGAATTCATTTAAACTAAATTTATTAATTTTTGTGATCAAATAATTTGATTAATAATTTCCGCCATGATTTAAGACGGAAAAAATTTCAATCTGTAAATGACTTTAGAATTTAAATTAAAATTTTCAAGAACATTACAACATTAATGGCGTACCGAGAAACGCTCTAACATAGAATAAATCCTTAATTGCCTATTAGTAAGAAATTCGAGTTACACGAGTGACCATTTCGGTGAAAAATGCGATCCAAGTTCGGGAATTGACATTGTCAAGGATGGGTCAATACCAAGAAAGAGTGCCAAAGAATATCAATTCTATGTTTATGCAGTCTAGGAATGACTTTAAATTAAAAATAATTTAATTTTATTACACGATTTAGAATTTACCGGTATTAACTTATATAGATATTAGTCTTAGACTATGCTGAGTAACCCGACTGAAGCCAAGGTCTCCTAGCAATCAATTAATTTTCCCCAGCTAGATGAAACTTTACCTACATTCCATGATTTATTGAACCTTGTGGGTAAAGTGGTGGGACAAAATCAACAAGGTTATGACATGAACAGTTCAAAGTATGGTCTAGGCAAGGTGTGAAGTATGGATTGCATTCAATACAATTTTTCTTCTCTTTTCTCCATGAATTGGCTCCAACATTAGGGCATTTAGGCCAAGTTGTTATTTTATTTTAGCACTCACGAAACACTCTAAGCCAAGATTAGAAGTTAAGTAAAAATCTAATCAAGATTTAGTGTTTTTCTATAAATAGGAGTTACCTCATCTAGAGCTCATTTTCTTCCTTTTTTTCTCTACAACACTAGCTTATTTTATCTCATTCTCTTCTATTTTTCTCCAAAAAAAAGAATTGGTTTCCTTTCTTTGATTTCCCTCAAATGTATCCCCTGTCCACTAGAAACTACCAGCCAAAATCTATAGCTAAGGAGGAAACTTTAGAAGTATCCTTTTACAGTAAATTTTCAAGGATAAATATCTAAACTTCTCTTTTTAAAGTTAAGCAAATGGTTTATGATTTTATTTTAAGCATTGTTGGCATGTAATAATTTCTATTTAAGTTTATGTTGTGGTTTTTGTGATTTTTTATTTATGTAGTTTATTATTTTGCATGATGGGTATGAAAAAATTTAGATCTAAGTATTATTTTAAGTTTTAGAAAGGGTTTTCACTCTCTTTAACTTTAAAATAGAAACCTTAAAGATCAGTTATAAGGTATTTTTATGACCTAGGAATTTTAAAGTCATAACAATACGAGTGACTTTGTATAAAAAACTGGGACCTCAACTCCTAATCATATTTTGGACATTTTTGTTTAGTTGTCTCACTTAGTGTCGCTAGAAGGTGTTGCAACACCTTTGTACAATACCAGTAACATAGATTCCAAAACTACTCTATTTTTAAATTTTGACATTGAAGAAATTATTTTAATGTCCTCCAAGATTGTTGCAGCAACTGCACTGCAGTCTGTGGTTATGGAACTGTTTTTATGATGTGTTGCAAGAAGATGTTGCAACATATTTGCACAACATCAGCAATATCGACCTCAAAACTACATAGTTTCTAATTCCAGAAGTTGGAATACTTAGTTTATTATTGCCCATAGTGTCTTAGCAACTGCAGAGCAGTCTGTGGCTACTCTGGGAATGTTTCTATTAAGTGTTACAAGAAGTGTTGTAATACTTTATCCAACAACTACGGTACAGATTGTGCTTTGAGAAAAAATGACCCACGAAATATTCAAATCATAATTTTTATAAAATACAAAAGTTTTAATTCTTGGTGAGACAAAGAACTTTCGCGAAGAAAATTTTTGAAAATTCTGCTTTTAAGATGGACTTTTAAATGGATTTATAAAAACAGTTTACTCGGTAAAGTTTACAAAACTATCTTTCATATATAACTTATAGTGGTTTTAAAAGTTAACAAATTTAAAATGATTAATAGAAACTGATAAGGTAGACCATGACTTTATAATGCCGATTACGGATCTAACACCCGTGCCAAATCAAAAGCCACGTTCAAAGTAAAGTTTTGATCATTTAGCATTTATAATGCCATAGATACGTTTAGTTGTTAGTGGGTCTTATTTAACTACGAGCCCAACATTGATAATAAATAGATAAAAACAATTATTTGGTTAATTAACTTATCACCTTTAGCACGAATAGTAGACAATTAAGGAAAATTAAACTATGAAGATTAAATCAATAAATCCTAATAATAAATGTGGTAATGTTATGATCCTTCAAAAAAAGGAAAATATGTGTTAGGAAAGGATTTCATTCCTTTACTATTATGTTAAGTATAGAAGTAAAAAATAAACTAACGTTATACTTTTGATAGGTTTCCTCTTTCAAATTCTAAGAGTAAAGGATAGGGAATTTTAGTGAGTTAGTAATTTATACCACTAGAAATCAGGTAAGCAGGAATCTCATCTACAGTATCAATAGTTTTAAATAAAATATGTTACCTATTTTTATAAAATCATAAATACATGTTTATGTTTATGCGATGCATGTCATATTGCATAAATGTTAATAAGTTAGGTGAAACTTAAAAAAATTAAGTTGAGTGTCGTACTAGCCTTGTGACACCCGTTATTCTCCTAACGGGTATTGAGGTAATTAAATTAATTTTTAATGTATAAAAAAAAAATTGCTTCATTTAAATTTATTTTATAATATTTATTTTTATCTATTTTTAAGTTTTCTAAAATTCTCCTATATTTATTTAGTATGATTACTAAAAAGCCTTAGAACTTCTAATAAATCTCAAAAATGTCATATTGGCATTATGTGTGTTAAAGTCTTTAGATGAGACATAAGGATATCTTTTCCAACTACTCTTGACCCTCATTTTCTTTATTTCCTCCGTGACATGCTTCAACATGTCTCCTCTATAATTGTTTCCATCACTTCTCTTCAAAGACTTCATCTTTTCTTCCTTTCTCTTCCACGGTTCCCACACTCTTCTTCTCATTTCTTTGCTGAAGCAAAATACTTAGAGAACTTCTTCAAGGCAGCCATAAAAATCAGCCACCATCACCTCCATTTGAGCAAGAATTTCAGTCATACCGAAGTAAAGGAACCTGTTTTGAAGCCATTTCAAGCTTCCAACTAACCATAATCCGAGGTTAGAATCTTATGAACAAATTTAGTCTTTCATTTATAAATTTTCTTTTATACTAAAGGATTATTCAAATTTGCGTTCTTAAACCTAAGTATATGTTTGTTGCTATTTTGGAGCATATGTATGAAGTCTAAGTGTATATGCCCTAGACAGAAAATTTATATTGTTAAACTTTGTAATACCTCTATGGGCAGTGGTTATTTCTTGAAATTCTAAGATTAAATTAAAATGAATTTTATGAATTGGTTTGCATATTTGAAAAGTAGCATCCTAGGCTTTCTAACGAGCTATCATAAACCTAAATCGGAGTTGTATTTTATTTTCTAAGAATTATTTAATTTTTGTATTGGAAACTAGTAAATCTGCCAGTTTGTTATGGTATACCAGCTGCTAACCTGAACCAAGAACCCATCTTTGCTCACCACCTAATTCTTTAATGTCTTGCAACCTTTCCAATATTATCCTAAGTGATTGATGAATCTTATTAGGGACTAAAACATATAGATTACTTGTTCACATTTTATATTGTGGTAAGACAAAAATTGTTTACTGTGGTATTCGAAAGAGATTTATATAAAAGCTTTAATGGCATACTAGTAAGATAGGTTTACACATGATTTATTTATGAATGTAGTTGTATGTTGTGCTTTAGTTTTAATTGTCCTTATGCACGCCTTAGGATCAAGGGAGTATGGAGCTAACGTTAACTGATTCCAGGATTAAAAGATTGTTGATAAGCTTGAAAGGTAGGGATTCTATTACTCATCTTTTGTAAGGTTTTTATAGAATTAAAATTGATTGTTTTGCCGCAATATATATATATATATCTATGTTGAACTGATATTATATGATTATCACATATGAAACTATGACATGGACTCGTCTTGTATTGTACGGCGAGGAACATAATGAATTGACACATGTTATAAATTGAGAAGCATGGTTAGGAAAACTAACTCTATTGATAATGATTCAATATAGAGAAATTGTGAGACATGAAGAGGGCGACGGTTACGTCCTTGGGCATGAATACCCTAAAAGGTAAAATAGGGGGAAGGCGATGACGCTTCCTTGGGTTGAAAGTCCCAGAACACACTGTACAGGAATCGATTTGGTGAGGACTCGGGGCTTGATGTCCCCTCACCGGAACACCCTTGGAATGCTTATAGGGTGATCAAGTGCGCCCACTTGGGTTTCGATGAGTTGAGTGATACTCAATTTAACATGGATACCTAGGAACAATGATGATTGGTAATATTTGTATAAATGTGTAATTATGACACTTGGTAATGATTAACTACGGTATCCATAAGATGTGATCATAATAAACCTCATAATCTGGAATATGATGTAACCTACTAACCATGCAGATTTTAATGTGGTAATGATAAAAACCTAGAGGTGAGTAATGGCTTTCTCTACTGAGCATAGTGTTGCTCATTCCCTTATGTTTATATCTTTTCAGGACTCACTAAGTGTGAGGTGGCTACGAGAAATATAGTTGAGGAAGTGATGTAGCTATATTACATTGGGACTGCTTCAATCGTTGAGAATGTTCTTCATGATAATGTAAGCATCAATTGTTACTTTCTGTGACTGTATTACAATGTGTTGAGGGTTAAAATGATGATGACAACAGTTTATATTATTAAATTTAAGGTGCTACATTTAAAACTGTGGTTTATTTATCGTTTATATTTTTATTTTTGAGTTGAGAGTTTTCATTTAAGTCCCGGGCAAATTTTATTTTTAAGGTTTTACTTTTATTATTTATTTTTATTTTATCTCACTAAAAACTGTTAACCCCCACATAGGGGCGTTACAGAATTTTTGGTATCAGAGCCTAGGTTCGGTTAACCTAGGGAGTGTAGCACCACTTTAAAAAATATATATTTTTGAGATGGTTTTGAAGCTGAATTTTCATTGTCATCATCAAAATGAACCTTCACATTGATTTATACAGTCTAGAAGGATGTAACATGGAAAGGCCATAGAATGAAAATATCAATAGTTATATGAGTACAATAATTATATAGAAGGAAAGTATTAATAGTTATGAGGGAATGATAATTATATGGAATGAGTTTATAAGTAGAATGCTTATGAGAGATTCGTATAATATTAGGATCTATAAGCATATCTAATTCGTATAAACGATGAGAAATTCGTGTAGATACGAGGATTTAAGAGCCTTTTGTCTCGTGAAAAACAATAAAAAATATATATATATAAGGCTTGATTTATTGATTTTAAAGTTTGACATAGATATGCCAAATTTTTCGTAATTGCTTCAAACCTAAGTAATGATTATGTGTGGATTCGATGGAGCACATAAGTGTCAATGTCTTTTCTTAAAAGTTCTATATATTTGAGGAATATGATATAAGTTGGGAATCATGGTATTGAATCTTGAGAGAGATAAATGTTAGACTTTTGGTCTGTTGAGACTGTGTAAAGTCTAGAATGCATGAATCTCAAAATTGGAATATTTCGTTACGTACATTGTATTTAAGTGTATCAGTGAATCTTTATATATAGATGCAATAGAAAAATGATCAATAGGAGTTTCCTTAAGTAAATCATAATACTTAAGGCACTTATAATAATTTTGGATAATTACAATAAAATGTTTAAGTTTTAGATGTTTAGATGTGAATCTTTTGGTTACCTACGGTTTTGTTATATGAAGAAATTAGATATTGTATAAGTAGAATTGTGGAGATTGTAGATATTCCTAAGTAGTAACATCTAGTGTCTTTGTTCGTTGATATGGTCTACGTTGAAAGACGTAAATCGTATTGATTTCAAGGTTAGTCGCATTCTAAACCCTTGGTAGTAATGATGATGAATCCATTGATAGATGTTGAGTATTATCAATAACATATGGGTGTATGTATTGTTCAATAAGGTTTTGATTAAAACAAAATTATTTGAGTTGCTGGAAGATTGTGTTGTTATGAAATGATTTTAAATATCATTCAGGAAGATCCTTGTTGTCGTTAAATTAGATTTGTTGTTCATAGTTAACTTATCTATAGTGGACTTTGAATTGGGTTTAAGATTTATACGAATTGGTTTTCAATTTTATGTTTGTTATTTAACTCGTTCTAAATGTGTTAAGGCCCGAAACAACCTGACCATTTTCAACTAAAAACATTTGGGCCTAGTTCAAATCTTAAATCAGTTTGATTCACACTGTCTCTCCCACGTGGTCTCTATACGTGTCATATACAGTGGTTTAATCATTGTTTACATATACGTTTACTGTGCCTAGGAGCTTATTTCTCTGAGTTCACTTTTTCTCTCTTAATTTGTTATTTTCTCTCTAAATCGCAAATCCTCTTCTTTTTCACTAGAAATTCTTCTTTCCCTCTAAAAAGAAGAAGGTATTCTAGGATTCTGCAATTTACTATCTTAATTTTTCCTTTCTATTTACTCTTTTTTCATCTCATCATGGACCCAAAGTACCAACATCTGAGAAAGTATTTCCCATCACTCTCCCAAAAGATTCTCAGAAAGAAATACAAGGCTAGAATTACTCGGTTGTGGATTCTTATGCGTTTTGGTATCCCTTGTGATGTGAGAATGTTAATAGAGGGGAAAATCCGTCCGAGTGACTTTAGTCAAGATGTCGGTTTACCAGGAACAGGTACCAGTCGTAGTGCAATGAAAAGAAGAGCCCGTGCCATCGTAGTCGCTTGTAACAAATGTGGAAGAAAAAATTATAACGGTAAATGTACTTCACCTGGTTAAATGTCTACGAATAGAGAGGATAAAATAAGGTTTTGTAGGAATGGACTTTCAAAGGAGAACTTGGATAGCATCCACCCTCCTCTCCACGGTCACCCTAGTGGATATGTTCAAGGAGCTATTTTTAAACTCTGGCCTAAATTTTATACAGAAAGACAACGCCTCAGGAATATGGTATTTCTAGATCCTGTTTGTCAAGCCATAAGAAAACAGGATGGGGAATAAGTCTTCGCTCTATAAAGGTTATTTAGTCTTTACTTATTTGAAGCAGTTTTAGCTGATGTTCAACAGTTTGTGTTTTTCTTTTACTCAAAATATTTGCTTTTGTGTTTGAAATAATTGTGATTATTAGATTGATACAGTAAGTGTTAATATCTTATTTAATTTATGATTTTCTTAAATATATATATAATAAAATATATTATCTTATCAGACACGTTACATACGGTACAGTAATATGTTTGAATTTTGAAAAGCTTATCCAGATATTTCAAGATTTGTGTCTCAAATTTCAAAAGTTCTACAGTATTTGTCGTTTATATTAAATTTCTAGACTTGGTGTATATTTGTCAAAAAGTCTACAGTTGTGTCAAGAGGGTCTTCTGTCAAATTGTTCTCAATTGTCAAAAGTTATACAATTAGAGTCTAATCTTTTTCAAAAAGTGAATCAGATTTTCTGTAAACTATCAATCACCTTATCTTACTTTCTTATCCGCACAAGATTTTGTTTAAATCTTTGGATTACTTTTTCATTACCTACTCGTCTATCTCTTTAGCCCTTTTTGTATATTTCTCATCTTTAAAAACTCATGTAGAACCCGAAGTCTAAGTGGAGCAGACATTAAGCAACCACTTCTATAAACCAAATATGTCTACCTCCCAGTCCACGAAGAAAATAAAGAATGTCTGTGTCTTTTGTGGTTCCAGCCTTGGAAAAGATAAAGCTTATTTAGAAGCTGCAAATCACTTAGGGCAAGTCCTAGCACGCAAGAAGATTAACATAATCTATGGGGGTGGTAGTATAAAAATGATGGTAAATATGGCACTAGCAGCTAGGTCTAGCGACGCTACTGATGTAAGAATTTGGCCTCATATTGCAGTTGAAGGAAACCTTTGTAAGGAAGCCATAGGTAAGGGAGAAGGAGTCAAGAGTATCCCTAAAAATTTTAAAGACATAATCTATAATTCTGATGCTTTTATAGCATTACCTGGTGGTCTAGGTACTCTTGAGGAAATATTTATAGTTGCTTGTGGGCAATTGTTGGGCTTTTATTCCAAACCTTTGGGACTGCTGAACGTAAAGGGTTTTTATGACGGTCTTTTGAAATTTCTAGATTACGCTGTGGAAGAAAACATCACTACAGAATCGGAGAGACAAATATTTGTCACTGCTTCAACAGCTGAGGAATTGATAGATAAAATGCAAATCATACATCCAGAATCCGACACTGCAACATCCAAGCTTGAATGGGAAAGGGAAAGCCGGGAGCGGCCAATTGATTTGAATCTCCATCTGTAATCTTTTTGTTTTATCTTTGGCATGTAGGCATGTGTGTCCGTATTTCGTGTGTTACGAATAACCATTTGCCTTGTATTCTGTGTTTCTTGTGGTACGTTGTTGTTCAATCTTTTAGATTCATTGAGCCTAATGCCGGGATGGCTGGATACGGAGTACTTGATGCTCTCGAAACGCATCCTTCTTAAGGTCCGATCTTTTGTTTATCGATGTTTTTGTATCCTCTAAGCATGCATGATATGGATAGCTGGTATACGGAGTGCCTTGTACTCTCGAAACGTATCCGTATTATGTTTGTAATGTGTAATATTCTGTTAATATTATGTGGAAGTACCAGAGTCAGTTATGGGGATATTCCATATGAAATATGAGTATATTATTTGGGTTGAATGTTTGTGTCATGAGGATAGCTGTTTAATGAAAAATATGTCGGGTATGTTTGCAACCAGAGATTCCGTTTAATATCTCTATGAATAAGTTTAATGTATAGTTTTGAATAAAAGTGTTTGTGATATATGTTTTATGATTATGTTCTAGTTTATTAGTTGAGGTATGAAATCAAATATATTTGACTTTTCTTTACTCAAAAAGGAAAAGGAACCTAAAGATGAAGTATATAAAATTTCTCTGGCAATCTCCTTAAATGTGATTGTAAATCACAGTCCATGGACAATGAAGGACTGGAATCATGGTATGGTCAATATGTATGCCTGATCAGATTCTTAGACTATTACACGGTGTTATAAGTTGAAACTTGTCAGAAATACTCTCATTGAGGGATTTAGGAGTAAGATTTATTATGCAAGTAAATGAGTGGAGATACGATAACTTAAATTTGGAGGACAAACAACATTAACGGTTTAGACTCGGAATTGGAATCATAATGGAATTAAAATTTTTACTAGTATTGCTAGAATTGAAATTTCGAGGACGAAATTTCTTTAAGGGGGGTAGAGCTGTGACACCCGTTATTCTCCTAACGGGTATTGAGGTAATTAAATTAATTTTTAATGTATAAAAAAAAAAATTGCTTCATTTAAATTTATTTTATAATATTTATTTTTATCTATTTTTAAGTTTTCTAAAATTCTCCTATATTTATTTAGTATGATTACTAAAAAGCCTTAGAACTTCTAATAAATCTCAAAAATGTCATATTGGCATTATGTGTGTTAAAGTCTTTAGATGAGACATAAGGATATCTTTTCCAACTACTCTTGACCCTCATTTTCTTTATTTCCTCCGTGACATGCTTCAACATGTCTCCTCTATAATTGTTTCCATCACTTCTCTTCAAAGACTTCATCTTTTCTTCCTTTCTCTTCCACGGTTCCCACACTCTTCTTCTCATTTCTTTGCTGAAGCAAAATACTTAGAGAACTTCTTCAAGGCAGCCATAAAAATCAGCCACCATCACCTCCATTTGAGCAAGAATTTCAGTCATACCGAAGTAAAGGAACCTGTTTTGAAGCCATTTCAAGCTTCCAACTAACCATAATCCGAGGTTAGAATCTTATGAACAAATTTAGTCTTTCATTTATAAATTTTCTTTTATACTAAAGGATTATTCAAATTTGCGTTCTTAAACCTAAGTATATGTTTGTTGCTATTTTGGAGCATATGTATGAAGTCTAAGTGTATATGCCCTAGACAGAAAATTTATATTGTTAAACTTTGTAATACCTCTATGGGCAGTGGTTATTTCTTGAAATTCTAAGATTAAATTAAAATGAATTTTATGAATTGGTTTGCATATTTGAAAAGTAGCATCCTAGGCTTTCTAACGAGCTATCATAAACCTAAATCGGAGTTGTATTTTATTTTCTAAGAATTATTTAATTTTTGTATTGGAAACTAGTAAATCTGCCAGTTTGTTATGGTATACCAGCTGCTAACCTGAACCAAGAACCCATCTTTGCTCACCACCTAATTCTTTAATGTCTTGCAACCTTTCCAATATTATCCTAAGTGATTGATGAATCTTATTAGGGACTAAAACATATAGATTACTTGTTCACATTTTATATTGTGATAAGACAAAAATTGTTTACTGTGGTATTCGAAAGAGATTTATATAAAAGCTTTAATGGCATACTAGTAAGATAGGTTTACACATGATTTATTTATGAATGTAGTTGTATGTTGTGCTTTAGTTTTAATTGTCCTTAAGCACGCCTTAGGATCAAGGGAGTATGGAGCTAACGTTAACTGATTCCAGGATTAAAAGATTGTTGATAAGCTTGAAAGGTAGGGATTCTATTACTCATCTTTTGTAAGGTTTTTATAGAATTAAAATTGATTGTTTTGCCGCAATATATATATATATCTATGTTGAACTGATATTATATGATTATCACATATGAAACTATGACATGGACTCGTCTTGTATTGTACGGCGAGGAACATAATGAATTGACACATGTTATAAATTGAGAAGCATGGTTAGGAAAACTAACTCTATTGATAATGATTCAATATAGAGAAATTGTGAGACATGAAGAGGGCGACGGTTACGTCCTTGGGCATGAATACCCTAAAAGGTAAAATAGGGGGAAGGCGATGACGCTTCCTTGGGTTGAAAGTCCCAGAACACACTGTACAGGAATCGATTTGGTGAGGACTCGGGGCTTGATGTCCCCTCACCGGAACACCCTTGGAATGCTTATAGGGTGATCAAGTGCGCCCACTTGGGTTTCGATGAGTTGAGTGATACTCAATTTAACATGGATACCTAGGAACAATGATGATTGGTAATATTTGTATAAATGTGTAATTATGACACTTGGTAATGATTAACTACGGTATCCATAAGATGTGATCATAATAAACCTCATAATCTGGAATATGATGTAACCTACTAACCATGCAGATTTTAATGTGGTAATGATAAAAACCTAGAGGTGAGTAATGGCTTTCTCTACTGAGCATAGTGTTGCTCATTCCCTTATGTTTATATCTTTTCAGGACTCACTAAGTGTGAGGTGGCTACGAGAAATATAGTTGAGGAAGTGATGTAGCTATATTACATTGGGACTGCTTCAATCGTTGAGAATGTTCTTCATGATAATGTAAGCATCAATTGTTACTTTCTGTGACTGTATTACAATGTGTTGAGGGTTAAAATGATGATGACAACAGTTTATATTATTAAATTTAAGGTGCTACATTTAAAACTGTGGTTTATTTATCGTTTATATTTTTATTTTTGAGTTGAGAGTTTTCATTTAAGTCCCGGGCAAATTTTATTTTTAAGGTTTTACTTTTATTATTTATTTTTATTTTATCTCACTAAAAACTGTTAACCCCCACATAGGGGCGTTACAAGCCTCTTGACCTACAAGGAGGCTTATGTTCAGTAAAGATAATTTAGATCACGGATTGTTGAGGACCTTACAAACCCTAACTTCCTAATGATCACACACAATTAGCACAAATACTTGAGCCCATAAGTTTCATAAGATATGTTTATAAACAAGCATAACTGGCTCATGCATGTATTATTATGTATATTTTCAAATGTTTTGTAAGTTATAGTTCTTACTTGCTGACCGAAAGCTCATCCAAGTATGTTTATGTTGTAGGTAAATAACTTATTTTGGCAAGATTTGATGGATGATGGAACATCGACAGATGATTGTGGAGATGGGAAATGGATACTGCGCATATTTCATCCCGCACTTAGTTTTGTTAATTTAGACTTTTTAATTAAGTATATTTGATACTGTTTAAACTGTGTATGTATATTTGGAGACCAAAGTTGTAACTGCATAGCTTTAGTCCACATAACTACAAGACTATTATGTTAATACTTTATGTTATAATATTTGTTGCAACATAGTAAAATGATTTAAGTAAAGTTAATCGGTATTCTGCAAATTTAAGTAATCATAATAAAAGTATGTTTAAGTAGTTAAGGAACGACCACGTAGGTAAGGTCGTTACAAAAACTATCAGTTCAAAAACACACTAATTTGAACCGAGTATTGCGATGGGACATTGATGATGTTATGCACCATTCACTAATAAAAGATATGTCATGCAGTGTGGGACTCACAAATAGGACCCATTTTTTTTATCAATAATAGTGCTTAGCATCGATGGTGTCCTTAAGCATTTTTCAATTCAAACTTGCATGTTTTGTGGGTTTTTAAGATTTTTCAGCTTATAATTCAAATTAGTTTTTGTAGGTCGATTTCAAATCTAACCTACATATATAAAAAAATCAAAATAATAAGAAATAATTGGAGTAAGCTTGAGATTTGGTTGGGTGAATTAGACTTTATAAAGAATTAAAACTAACAACTCACTCTCTTCATCTATTCGTGGTATAAAATATACCTACAAAATAAAAATAAACTACAGTTCAGATACCATATTCTTCTTTTGTAAGTTCCAAACTATTCTCATCCTCTTTAAGAGAGATAGATGGATAGGAAGAAAAATGCAATATAACGGTTTAAATGTGTAAATTTAGACTTTCAAATATGACTCATCATTCTAAGATATGTGTATATATATATATATATATATATATATATTTAATATATCGGTTTTATATTTAAAATAGAAAATTAGGTTGAATATTATTTATTTCCTCACTTCGATCCATACTATTTTTCTTAACCAAAAAGACCAAAAAACATTAAATGATACATATTTACCTAACGCTAACTCAAAATATTTAGGAACAATAGTGTTTTTATATTCATTAAAAATCATATATTCGAAATATTTTCATAAAAATGGTAAAATTGAAAAAAAATACCACAAAAAAGGTGATTCTCAAATTGTCCCTATTATAATAACTTATTTGGGTGGGCTAGGTTACACGAATTCACATAAATATATATATATATATATATATATATATATATATATATATATATATATATGGGTCAAGTGGCCAAATAAAGCCCATATTTTGGGTTTGATGTTGACCTACCCAATTATAACAAGGTAGGTCGATTGATCGAATGTCAAATTTTCTCAACAATCTCTGATTTTTTCATTGTTGGAAATAAATGGCAATTTTACATAAACAGGAAATAGATGGGAAGGAGTATAGCCTTTCCCACCTATTCATTCGTTTACTTGCAAAATTTTAAATAATAATTAAGGGATCCTTATGATACCCCCACTAATCCAGTCGTTTCTCTAGAGGAGGCAGCTAATCCCCCACACACGATCGCCTATCCGTAACAACGGGTGAAGTAATAGGGGAAGATTTCGTTCTTTCTATCAATTGGAGGCTCTTAGCAACAGACTCAATTCAATTGAGTGCGTAAGGACTACCAATTTCAGCATATCCCTCCTTTTGTGATTAAGTTTGCAGACAATTTTCAGACGTAATTAATTATGGCAGGAAAGGGACGGTATAGAAAAGCCAATTACTTTTCTTTTGGTGCTATGAGCAGTAAAAAGGCATATCGCACATTCATTGTTCATTGGCTCTCTCTCCGCGATTCGGGGCGATGAACCAAAATAATTAAAAGCCAAACTACTATACTTGATAAATATGTCTTGGCGATTACTCCATAGATTTATGTGTCCAATAAACATGTTTACTTTACATAGATGGAAAGAAAAAAAAAAAAAGACAAATGAGGGTAGCTTAGTTGGTTATAAGTCTCTCCACCCAACCATAAGTTAAGGGTTGAGTTCCGCTTAGCTCCACTCAAAAGTAGGTGGCATTCCCCCTCTCCTTATATCAAAAAAAAAAAAAAGAGTATTCCCTTTTTAATTTATTCATGTCTTTAGTGCATCTCAAATTATATAGTAAATTGATAAAGAAAGAAAGAATGAATGAAAGAAAAAATGTTGTTTCAACTGTCCTTTTAGCATTGTTTATCTATTAATTAAAATATATGTTAAATTTACTTATATATAAGTAATTAAGTTTAGTATCCTAATGCCTAATTTTAAATTTGTGACGACCTGTCTTTTCGAGCAGTCACTTAACTTTTTTAAACATTGCTTCTTAAACATTAATCTTACTTATTTAGTAAGAAAAATATTGAATAAATTTTTTTTTCTTTAAACAAACATACTTAGAAACTGTTGCAACCTCTGTCGCCATTCAAGTTGAGACCTTGTTCAACACTTGAATTTAAAATCATTTCTTAAAACTTATTAAGAAACATTTACTAAAACTTAACTTTATAAGTAAATAAAACATTTTGTAAATATATCATAAAACTGTGAAAATATATCTTAAAACTGTGATTTTCTTAAAACTTTAGAAACACTATATTAAATAGTGGAAAACCTTTTCTTTGTGTAGCGAAAGCAAACTGTAGTGGTATTCATACCCAAATTCTCGCATATGTCCTCCGCAGTACCCAGCTCTTCAAACGGGTCCTACTGGTCACCTATAAAACTACCAACAGCATGAAGAAACCTTTTATGAGCTTTCGCTCAGTAAGTTCAAATATAAACTCACAAATCAGCTAAAACATGCTTTAAAAACGTTTCTCACAAAAACCTTTCTCTTAAAACGTTTTCCATAAACATTTCTAAAAACGTTTAAAAACGTTTATCATAAAACATTTCTGAATTGTTTTGCATAAACATTTTTTGTAAAACATTTCTTGAACGTTTTCTTAAAATGTCCTTCATAAGCCTTTTCTTGAAAACATAAAAATGTTTTTCATAAGCATTTAACGTAAAACATCTCTCAAAATGTCTTTCATAACATAACATATAAATATTTCATAAAAGAAATTCATGCAAAATCAGAATGCATGATTCCATTTATGCTCAATTATGAACTTTCATTTATGAGTGTCTTATGAACGTTCTTTTCTCACTTTAACTTTCTACTTCTATTCCTTAACTTTCCTTATCTTACTTTAACTTTCTATCCTTGTTTCTTATCTTTCCTTATCTTACTTTAACTTTCCTTATTTTGCTCTAGTGTTGTACCAACATCATTAATCATAAGATCATAAACATGATGCTTCTCTTGCGGAAGACTTGAGACCATTGAACATCGAGGTCATATACCTCACATCTAGGAGGTCAAACTTTAACTTTACTTTCATTACCTCACAACAAGGAGGCTAGTACGACACCTTCTTATTAACTTTAGTGAGCATAATAAATGCTATCACATTATATGCAAACACCTTTGCAAATCATATCTTATACTCTAAAACCTATTGCATAACAAATGCTACATAAAACGCAAATACATTTTGCAAATCATAACTTGTATTCAGAAACTTATTGCATAACAAATGCATCATAAAACTTATAACTTAAAATATAAAACATTATGCATTATCATAATGCAAAACATACTTTAAATACTTTGAAAATCATAACTTAAACTTTTAAAAACATTATGCATATCAATATACAAATAGACTTTAAACATAACAGTTACAAATTCATTACAAATCTTGCTTTGAATCTTTAAAACTTTTTGCATAATAAATGTAAATATACTTTAAAAGAAACTTTCATAATAATTGCATATTCGTTTATAAATGTATACATAAATATTTAAAAATCATTTACTTTATGCTGTAGGTGAGGCTTGAAACTTACCTAGACTTAACTCTAACATTCTCTTTTCCATTCCTATCTCGTTCTTTTTCTTTCCATTAGTTGGCTTCTGTGTCCTGATCATACGACAGCCGACTCATTAATTAACTTTCTTTTTATCAAACCACTTGATTGATAATAAAACTTAAACATTAAACATTCATTCCCTTTTTTTCATAATTTGGTATACTGTCAGTTTACCCCTTTCTTTTCCTTAATTTTATAACCTGTCAGGTTATCTTTCTTTCTACTTAGCTCGGCAACCCATCGAGTTACCTCATTCTTGACTTGACTTTGTAACCTACCAAGTTACCTTTGTTCTTAAGTGTCCCTTAGTTAAACTTTCCATTTCACTAGTGATTTCGTTACTTAACGTATTACAGAATATTTTTCGTCTAAGAATGTTATGCTAAATCGGAGTATTCACTCTGTTCTAGTCATTTTCTTAAAAATGACGATTTTACCCCTAATGGTTTTTCGTCCATTTTGTAACTCTATAAAACTCATTGCTTAACTTTACCATTCTATTACCTACACATTATGAAAAAATCTCCACTAAAGGATCCCGACATTAACCATTTCGGGTCCGTTTTGGCCATTTTCATAAAATAATCATTTTGCCCCTAACGTTTTTCTTTCATTCTCTTCTTTGACTAAACTTTAAATCATTTAGAACTTAGCATCTTTAATCACTCACTGCCTACAGCAGTGTAAGAATTATACATTTCTTGGTGAAAAACCCATTTTTCACACGATTTTACAGTTTTGGCCCAAAACACAAAAATATTTACATTTTTGTCCCCGAAACCAAAATGACCACTTTATACCAAAACACTCAGTTTCTCATAAGGAATAAAACTTACAAAAGCACCATGATCGAATTCTAAATATTTCATAACGTTTTCATTTCTTAAAATTTTGTGCCTAAAATTTTGTAAAATTCATAACTTATCAACCGGGCAGAATTTTAAGAAACTGTCTATGTTATCCTAACAGTTTCGATATGTTCTACAACTTTTATGTTTTAACTTTCTTGATATTTCATCGTTTAGAGGGACTTTTTGGCTAATTTTTAAATCTGCCGAGAATTGTTTTTTCTTTGCAATTTAGTCCCTTTTTAAATTTCATCAAAACCATTACTTTCTTCTTTCCATCATCATCACCATCAACATATAACATAAAATAACCATTCCATAGTGCCCATATTACATGCCATGGCTTAAACATTTCATCAAACACTTAATATGTATTAAAAACATAAACATTTTCAAGCATGAAGTTTAGAATTTTACCTAAACTTCATCAAGCCTTTTGATCCTCCTTTGAAGTCCTTGAAAACCTTCTCAACACCCTTGACAACATTCACAACAATCCCCATAAAAATCTCAACCAAATCATGAATAAAAACCCTTAAACATAATAGGTAAAACTTGGATTTTTACCTTAAAAATCTTAAATCTCCTTCCAGACCCTTGACTTTGCTTCAAAACATAATTTTGGAGATTTGTGCTTGAAAAATTAAGGAGAGAATGCTCATGGGGGGGTCGGTTTTGGTAGAGAGAAATAGGGGGAAAAATGGGGCATTTTTCTTTCTTTCTTTCTTTCTTTATTTCCTTCCTTTCTTTCCTTTCTTTCTTGCCTTGCACGGTGGAGTCCATTTTTTATCCCTTCTATATCATATATTAATTCAACTTTTTCTTTTCCTTTTCTTTTCTTTTTCTTTTCTTTTTTTTTTTTTTATAAAAAGATGATGAGTCATCACCTTGTTAATCAATTAGATTACTTTGGGCGGCCAAATGTGATTGGGCCACATTAGTATATGTGGTGGCCCAATCAAAACTTTCAAAGTGTCTTACTAACTTTTTACGCAGTCTAAGTTTATATTAATAGTATTTTTCCTATACTACCAGTATTTTTTTTCCATACAGTTCATGAAGTCCCATAACCTCCAATACTTATCCACATCCATCACATAATGTAGTTACAATATTATCTCACTTTATATTATCTAAATTTATACTGATAATATTTTTCTTATACTGTCGGTATGTTCTCCATACAGCTACAGCATTCCTTATTCATCCATATTCTCCAAACAGTATTATTCTTATATTGCTTTAACTTAAACAGTTTAATTTTTATACTGCATGACATTAAACAGTCTAATTTCTACACTGCATTACTCTTATAGTATAATTTTTATACTGTATAACTTTATCAGTGTACTTTCTTACATTGTATTATTCTAAGACCGTATAATTTTTTGTATTATTATGCAGTATTTTCTCTTTAAATTGTATTTTTGTCTTAGATAATTCTTAACTTATTATATTTTTAATGTATTAAAAATGCTCGAGTGTTATAAAATTAGTAAATTTAAGAAAGGACAATAGAATTAATTGTTTCCGATTCTACATCCTAAAAGATAACTAAAACCTACAAAAGAAATAATGATCCGGCTCTTATCATTTTCCCTTTTCAAAATTGTAATTAAATTTTTCATTGCAATCGGTGAATTTTGATGATAATTATCTATAAGTATTTACGAACCTGAAATTTGGTTCCATTGTGTTGGTAATAACTTGTACATTCAAAAATGACTTATGGCTAAAGTAAGAAAAAGAAGAAATTTGTATCGTACACAAAGAGCATATATATTTATTCAACATAGGGATCACTAATTCTACATATTCGTCTAGGAATTCTTAAATCATGATTTCTTGCCGACATTTACAGAGTAAGTACTTTTCATTGAAATTTGTATATATTTGCCTGTCAAATTTCAATATTGACGTGGACCTCATTATTTCTGATGGGACGAAAAACAAATGGAATTTCCCTTTGGGTAATTTATCGGGCATTAGCTTAAGCGCAGTTGCTAATGAGAAGATAGAACTACTTTCTATTGGTCAATAAACACACACACATATAAATATATATATATATATACACACACACACACACACACATATATATATATATCGTTTATATATGAAAAAAAATGTAATAAATTTTGTACACGGGTGAATCTTTTGTCAATCGAGGCCGGTGGCCAGTGTGACGTTAATCTGAACCTCCAAAGGATAAAATGTCCAATAAGCGGATTCACACCTCCAATGCTCAAGTCAAAATATTGAACTCAAAAGAAAGCAAGTTTAGAGAAAGTTAGAGTATAGGTACATGTAATGATTATTTGTACTTTCATTTCGTATAAATTTATAATTTTATCCGCTTTAAGCCTAAGTTCATATGGTTTTGTTTTTGTGTTTTATCCTAAAAAATCCTTTATTTTGGCCGCTTTTGTTTTTCAAGGGATTGATGGCTGTCATAATTAACCTATACTTTGAGGCCCAACGTTCTTGTTGCCTAAACTTCTAACTAGATCAACGACGTATATGTCTAATTGGTATTATACTATCTATTTTGGGTCTAAGTCTATACAATTTTGCTATTAGGTTTCACCTCAAAAAGACTCGTATGGTTTAGAGACGATGTCTTCTGCTTATAAACAATCACTTATGAATTCCCCCATAGGATGTATATAGACTGCATAACTTACTTTTATCGTGGCCAATGAGAGAGATATGAGTGTTTAGCATAGTGATAATATGATAATAATCATTATAATGTTATCAATCCAATGCAAATATCGTATTTTGGGTTAAACCAAGTGTAAGAAATGATGAAGTGAGTCAAACCGAAAGGGCTTCACTCAATAGGATGGACCAAACTCAGATACAGCACTTATTTTGCTCATATAGACGGAGCAAGCATGTCCATTGAGTACTCAAATTAAAGGCTTATTTTTGACTAGTCTGTCCGTTTGATGGCTATGTGAGAGCCTTCAGTTGGAAGATGAAAATCATCACCCAACAAATTTATTCGACATAAAATTTTTTGCTGATCAACTTAATTTTTTTTGGGGATAAGTTGATGAACTTGATAGATATTTTTTTTTTTTTTTTATCAACTTGATATAGTTAAATGTTGAAATTCATGCAGTAATTCCTTTATATGGTCTTTTTAATCTCTCTAGTGTCTTTTCCTTTCCTCATCTTCACTTACTTTTTATTATTTTTTTTGAGTTTGTGCGAAAACTTCAAATCCCCTATTTTACTGTTAGAAATTTAGCTTTCCTTTTAGTTTGAAATCACATACATTTTTCAACGAAGCCGGCAGAAATAATAAATTACTCGGAGACTTCATTTATTCTGACAGCAATATTTATTTTCTCCCTTTGTTCTCCACGTATCTTACTTTACCCTCTTAATTTGACTTTTATTTTTGCTTTCCAAAGATTAAAAAAAAATATTGAATTAATATACGTTAAACCACTATATAATAGGATGTTTCCCAGGTACAATCGTGAGTTTACCTTACTTGTTTCGAAAGCCATGGTAATTATCAAAAGAAAAAGAAGAAGAAGAAGAAATAAAGGCCAAGGCTCAACATTATATTTGGGATAAGACTAAAAAAAAAGTTTTTATTATCTTCATACGTTGTATTTTAAGAAAATATTATACTGGTATCCTGTTATTGAAAAAATATCAAAATGGTACCATAAGTCTGTATTTTATGATGTGAAATTTCCAACCCACCATTTAATTAATGAACCTCAATTTATTTTGTGGAAGCTATAAAAGAATATAAATATAAATAATGCCAAAAAATGAATTAAGTCTTCGTATATGTTTTTTTTTAAGGTTTTTTTTAATCTTTTATTTTGATTTTCTATTCTAATTTTATCAAATATTTAATTTGAAATTCATTAATAAAAGGGTAAAAAAGAAATTCCAAATTAAAAAACACAAACTCAAGATACTAAAACATTATGTTTAAAAACTACCGTCGTAATATTTTTCTAACAGCATGATACTAATTTATGTTTTTTAAAAACATAAGATACCTAAATTATAATATCCTCGAAAAAATTACGTAATTAATGTCCCTATATATCTCAACTTTTTGATAAGGAATATTCGGAGCATCAAAGAGCAAGGAAAAGGGTGAGATTCCATTGTGCAAACAAACATTACTCATGTAATTATCACTTAACTAAATTCTATCAAGTTTTAATATTTACTTGGAATGCTTCTGTTGGTTTATCTGGTGTCCTTAACCGATAATACTTTGCAATAAACATTATATTAATTATTTGATCCGTACATTAAAGCACATGCTCAATCTCTTATACTAGCCGATGATCATGATTGATGGGTCATCGATTAGTAGCTATATTCAATTTGTTTTTTCCTTTTCCTGGTTTCGCTACTCCAATATTACCGAGAAACGAGGAAAATAATTAATGTAATTTTTTATGTTAATTTTTAGTTATTTAAGATTTTATTGTATTTGTCGTATTTAAAATTTAATTTTTAGTATTAAAATATCAAATGACATTTTACCTTACATTTTTTATCATATTTACGAAAATATCATTGGGTCTTTATTTTCTTTTTTTTTTCCCTTTCTTTTTTCATTTTCACGCTTCCTCTCTCTCTTTCTTTCCTTCACGCACAACCATCTCTCTCTCTTTCTTTCTCTCAACAAAATTTTGATTTCAAGCTTCATTCTCATAGATTTGAGCAAGGATTGAAGTTCAATCATCAAGTTTTTCATCCAAAAACACCATTAAAGTTTAGCTTTCTCTTTTTCTTAAAATTTCAAAGTTTTATGTTTAATTTTTCAAATTTTCTTTGAATGTTGAATTCGAGCTTTCTTGAGCTCAGATAATGTTCAATTCAAGTTGCAGAAACTATTTTATAGTGAATCTAAACTTAATTTGAGTTAGAATCGACTTAACCAAGTTTTTACATTTTTCTTTGATTTTCAAATCAAAGCTGAAATTAAGTTTAAATTTAGGGAAAATGGTTTAAACTTATTCTACTAGGATTTCCTATGCTTTCTATGTGATTTTTATGCTATGGGATTAAGAAAACAGGTTTTAAAATTTAATTTTGAGTTTGGGGACGTCGAAACTCGAAGTCTCAGGTCCCCAGATTTTGCTAGTTCGGCAAGCCAAACTTGATCTTCGGCAGGCCAGATTCATAGGTTCGGCAGGCCAGATTTATCAGGTCGGTAGGCCGAACCTGGGAAAAGTTTGGTAGGCCGGTTTGGATGTTCGGAAGGCCGAACTGTGCAGTTCGGCAGACCGACTGTGGACTTAAAAATTTGTGTTTTTACTTCGGTTTTCAATGTTTAATGATTCCAAAATGTTTCAAAAAGGATTATGATTTTAGGTTATGATTATTTTGAGTCAAAAAGGCACATTGATAATTAAACTGACATAATGATATTTTTTAAATGTGATTTCTAATTTTAAATGCAGTTTTCAAGGTTTTGAACGTATATGGAGCATACGTTGGATTTTATTTGGAGCTTACGTTATTGGATTTCAAATGAGATAGGATATATATATATTTGTATCCCTTTCTTTGGCAGCCCTTTTTAAACTATTTGGACCAAATACTTGACCTTTTGAATGATTGATTAAAATAATGTCTTTGATTTCAAAGAACTGTATTTTTGATATTTCTTTCAGATTTTCAAAACCTGTACGGTAATATTTTATCAAGATTTATTCAAGTAAGTATTTATCAATCTTTATGAATAATTTTTGAAACTTCTTGTAGTAAATATGATTTATGAATGATATTTTAAGATAACTTGTTTTTAACTAATTATCCTACTGAGCCTTCCGCTCACGTTTTTCTGTTTTTAAAATCCTCCTTCTAGGTTTGGAAAAGAATGATGGACCCAGGATCGAAACCTGGCTCTATGAGTAGATATGGTATTTTCTTTAGAACTGTGGTATGATGTGTGTATTGTACGACTTGTCCCGGTGTTGATGTGATTTTCGTATCTGTTAATTGTATATTTTTAATTTATCTTAAAGACGATGATTTTTAGTATTTTTATATTATTATCCTAGATATTGTATTTTATTTACCAGCTCACTTTTGTTGTAAGCATCCACGTCATTGTAAATGAGAATAAGATCTAGGCCCTATCTTCGTGGCATTCACGTGACGGTGACCGTCGATGATAATATTTGTTTACTTCTTACATATATTTGTTTACTATGTTTTTATTTACCTCGTTTATTTCATCTTATTTATTTAAAACTCCCAAACCGTTTTATTGGGCGTCACAGAATCCAAGACGTAATCCTACACAAAGCGGCATAAGTACATAGAATTGAACTATATATAATCAAATTTGTATATAGAATATATTCACAAATACATGTCATGTTTTAGCTTTTCTAGGAAAGTTGTAGTGCGATCACTTTGTATATGGAATCTTATATAGGAACCTTATTTAAAAAAAGAAAAAAGAAAAATAGAGTTACGGGATTTAAACTCAAGACTTCAACTTTGAATGGGTGTGGACTTAGAGCCCATTTATTTCATGATTTGAATCATGGTTCGAATCATTTTGCTACAATATTTTCTCTCATAAAAATTTAAATCTTCATTTAAATACTATGTTCAAATACTCGAACCAAACGGGCTCTATCACTCGTCTCAAGTGACTAATGTTCGCATATTGATCACATCAACATATTGCATTGGACAGCGTATATTTATTATAAATTAATATAGCAGTTATAATTTCTCGCTTCTTCCTTAAAAAAAAAAAACAAAGGTAAAATCACTTGAAAATAATACAATGTGATGGTTATATTATTTTGCATGTTATATGTCCCATGTGATGTGTTCGAATATAGTGATTTGAATTTAGTTTGACCCGATCCGAAAAGTTTACAGTGTGGCAATTGCGGTGAAAGAATAAATGTAGGATTTTTCATGAGATCTGTGGTGGTAGAGGGATTGGACCTTTGTATTTGGGCCGTTTAGTTTATGTTTTAGACCCATAGGGTTTTGTTTATGCTTATGTATATAATATATTGCGTTAGGGTTTCATTATTATCGTTTTAGCTTCCCTAATCGCCTCTATCTTATAAGCTTTTTCGAGTTTAGTTATTTTCTTTTCTTCTACCTGTAGTTTTTTCTCATCTTGGATTTCCACGTAAGTTTTTATGTGTTTTTGTTCTTTGTTTCTAGTGCATTATTTTCGTAACATGATGGTTATATTATTTTTGCATGTTATAGGTCCCTTTCGGGATTTTGGCTTATGCAAGAACATGGTAAATTCCATTGGCTAACCAAAAGGCTAAAACGCGTAGAATTAAGACTAGCTAGAGATTACTGGTTTCAGAAATTGCTTGCATTGCTGAAAGTTCTCTTGTATTTTTAATTATGTAAGCACAACCTCCACGCTTCAGCATTGCATTCCTTATATAGAGAGTAATAGCTCCCTCCAATTAGCACTAAGAGTCGTGTTTTTGCAAAAACGACAAAGCACAAGTTGCCACAGCATGACATGGAAAACAGCAATAAAAAGGACCTTGTCTTGTTTCGTCCCTTTCAGCTCTGAATTTCTAAGCCCGAAATGGATTTACACACGAGACAAAGTACTGTACCTTGGACGGCTCAACTACTCTTGATAGTTAAATAATTGTCGTTGATACGGTAATACCGTGTTTAACTAATCAATGTATCGCCATAGCTAGTTCATAAAAGTATCCATATTACATGTCTAGTTGTTTTCTGATTGTTTACTAGAAACTCTTATAAAAGGAGATGTATTTTTGTTCTATCAATAAAGACCGTTGATTTAATCGTTAAATTAACTTGTTCAATAATTTGAACTGTGAGTGCCCATTTTATAAATTTGCAGTGCATGTAATGAAGAATTGTCTCTAGTCATATATCATATCACTATCTTTTTAGGGTCCTTATTATTGTATTGGATGAATCAGACCACTTATTTTGAACCATTTATAAACTTGATTCCTTAGTCTTTAAAAATCTTTGACATTGCAATTAATTGATAATAAGTATCAATATTCAGGGATGGAATTGCCCTAAGATTGCATAAATGCACCTAAAAGTTTTCGTTTAGAAAGTAGATCGGACCCGACCTTTTTAGTTTTTGCATTTGACTTTAGGTTATTAATTGGACTGCAATTGCTTGGTGTTGTTAATTTAAGTTCTCGAATACTAAAAGTAAAGGTAAAGGGTCTAATTTGCAAACGATGAAAATTTCAAAGCGGAAAATGGGAACAATTCTCCTACAAAATCAATTCGAGATAAAAATTAACTTGCAAGTACCTGATGGAATGTGTAACTAAATAAGATTCAGTTTCCTTATTAATTATGTGGGGAATGCAAAAAGTCTCACACCCACTAAGACTGGGGTTAGATCATCCGTTTATAAGGACTTGGACTACTCTTATCAAATAGGTGGACCTTTTGAGATGAAAACTCATATCTTTACAAGTAGTATTAGAGCAAGCCCCAAAGGAACCAAGTATGGATCCATAAACAGTAGCCGAAATTAAATATGTGAATTTGATGGGCCCCCCTTGTTGATTGCAGAGGATAGAAATTCCATGGAAAAGCTCACGAGATAGTAAAGATCCATAACAATACGGTGTCCCAACCTAGTAGATTATCTAGATGGAGTGTGATTTACTTGGAAAAGAGGGTCAGGTGAACCTCATAGGGATTTGGTCATCACACATCAGCTCAGAATGAGGTTCATCATGAGTTTATAAATATTTGGTCTACTTCTCTTAAATAAGTTTACTTTTGAAATGAACTCATGTCCTTACAAATTCATTGCAAAATATTCTTTCTAGTATGCATGTGGGTCAAACTATTTATGCCAGCAAATAAGTTTACCATAGAGTTTTTCCTTCGGGTGAAAATATATTTCTTCATTTATTATCAATTTGCTTTTTGAAATATGCTTAAATGGTAATTTTTGTGTTTAGAATGCTTACTATACGATACACCAAATCCATTTTCAATCAACTTGAAGTTGAACACCCTACAATTCAGTATCTTAATCTCCATTTTGGTTGGATGGATGAAGAGTAGAAATGATATATTAGAGAGAGTACAATGATGAAAAGATAAAAGATGAACATGATTTTAGTAATTAATTCTTCATGTCGTTTTGTAAGAGAACGAGAGAGTTAAAATAAATTATAAAGGGTAGTTTTTTTTCTTACCTAATTACTATATTGTTTTTTTTAATTACTATTTGTTAATTGTTGGTGTTTTTTTTTGGAAGGGCAAAGTCATATTTTTAAACTTGAACGTGATTAATTTCTTGAATCCTTGCATTGATAAAGGAACTCAATTTGATGGGTCCGAAGGAAAACTCTCTCCTTCCACCTCTCCCCTTTCTCATGCACGTCACACAAGCTCGTTTAAAGACAAATTCCATATGTCGATCGACAAGGCACCTCAGAATTACGTGTAAAAAGAAAATTTTCTCCAAAGTTTAACAACACACGTCGGTCATTCCATAATACTAAAGTGGGGACACTTTCTAGCCAAAAACTGTGTTTTTTTTTTTTACCCCCCTTGGTAATTAAAAGATCACATATACAAACATGCTTAAGTTAATTAAGCCCCAACTAGTAAACAAAAAAAAAAGAACATGAAGGAACGGAATTCTAGAATTATTAACAATATGCATGCACTTCCAAACAATGGTGTTACACCTTTGGCGGCCAATGGTACTACAAGCAGAGACTAGCAGTAGCAGGTAGCTAGCCTGCAGATTGTTTGATCATTATTATGGCAAATAATACATGCAGCCAATGAGATGACAGCCCCTGATGCCTTTGAAATGGTGGACACGGTAAGGAAACAATACTCATCGCCCTTGGCCTTTGGCGATTAAATTTAACACATTTTTTTAAATTAAATTTTCTTCTCTTTTTTGTGTGGATCACATATATATAGGTAGTCTAACAAGACAAATTGTCCCTCCCTCCTTAGTCCGGACGCTATTCAGTATACCTGACCCTTACCGACATGCTCTTCCAATACTTGCCTTGTACCGCGTTCAATACATCTACGCTGATCTCTTCCAGTCTTTTTTTTTCTTTTTTGAATAATAATACTTCCGGGTTAAGTACTATATATAAGAAAAAATGGCTTGAACTGTAAAATATAGTAGTAAATAAACTTTACACTATTATAATAAAAGTTAGAACTTGAAACTATCAGTTAGAACCAGCCTTTTAAGTAGCATAAAAATGTAGGTTTAATTTTGATAAATTAGTTAAAATTTAAAATTTTAACTTTTTATAGTACAAACTTTCATATGTTACAGTAAAAAGTAAAAAGTTACTTTTCAATTTTGTTTTCAATCACTCTCGTCATACATCATATGTTGAATAATACTTCCACGTTAAATACTAGGGGGAAACCTAGAAATGTAACTCAAACTTATGTTTTAGACGACCCACTTGAAAATGGGCCGAATCCAGCCGCAACTTCTTCAGTAGTTGTTTTGTTTTTCCAACAACCGTCAATTGTATGAAAGATAATATTTGATAAATAAAATTTTTAAGGCTTCCCCTTTAAATTTTTAATAATTCTTGGACGGGGTGTGATATATTTGATAAGAAAGAATATTCCCCCTTGTCGCGGTCTAAATATGCGTGATTATCGTTTGATACTGATTTTGTTTTGTTTTTCCTTTGTATAAAAAAATAAATTCTTCTACTTTGTTGGCTACAGGTTTAGTCTACTTGGTTTTGGGATTTGCCGAAATAAATTTTTCTACTTTTGTGGGCTACAAGGTACAAATTGATCCATTTGTTCTTAGGATTGTTTTCCTTTTAAAATTATGAATTTGACGGGGAAAAAAAAAAGTTACCGCAGCAGTTATAATTTATGCAACCGTAATTTATTTAATTTATAAGAAATATGTTTTCGAAGAAAATAAGGGGTTAAGATACTCAAAAATTAGAAAATAAAGATAATAAATTTGTTTAAAACACGTTTCTCTTCATGTATGGTTTTTTTTTTAAGAATATATTTTTATGTCCCGAATACACGCACACGCGCCACCATTTCCATCAAAGGTTGTTGGCTTGCAGCATTTATACTACGCACTTGTTCTAATTTATTCATGTTCTTTCACTAGTGGTGGAACCGTTAGACTATAATATATAAGAGTTTTATACTATAGTAATTTTTTTTACTGTAGCATATGAGCTCTTTACACTATTCATAACTGCGATTGTGGTTTATACCATCCTTAGTCAAACAGCCTCTAAATTAATTATTTTTTAATGCTAAATAATTATGTCATTTTAATTTTCCCCTTAAAAAATACATTTTATCTTGAATTGTTCTTATTTAACAAGATTCCAATCTTCATCGTTTGGCCAAAATTAAAAGCAAAAATGGTAAAAAAACGGATATAAGACACAACGTTGAAAAAAAAAAAAAAGAAGTACCACTATTGGTATCTCATAATCACATACTAATAATGTCTTTTTGTTTTGATAAGAACAAATCAGAAAAAGGAAAAAAAAACCTTGTATAGTAAAAGAGGATTTTTTTTCCTCCTTTTTAATTTCATTAATCTTTTTGGAATGAAGAGATAAGATGGTATAAATAATATTAAAGGTAGTAAAATTAGAGAGAGTAAAAAAAAAAAAAAAAGAGGAAAAGGACAGGACTGCCCTCAATTCCATAGTTTTGGTGTTATGGATGATCCCATGCACCTATTAGCGGGAATCTCTTGGGAATTCATTTCTGTCCTTTTGCTTCCCTCTCTTCTCTATTAAATCCTTTTGCCCGTTGGCTTTCCTTCCTCTCTTTCTCATTAACAAGACACAAAAAACACACACAAAACACTACTATGTCTTCTCATTCTTCCGTCACCCACCTCTTCCACCTCTCTCTCTCTCATCCCAAACTAGCACTACTTCCCTCTTCTTCTTCTTCTTCTTCTTCTTCTTCTTCTGCTTCTTCTTCTTTTCCCAATAAAACTAATAACAACAATATCATTAATATTCTTCATCAACCAAATAAACTTCTCACAGGTATGTGATATCTCCTTTATCGTTACAAAGTTTTGAAATTTGGTCCTCATCATCACCATCACCATCACCATCACCATCATCATGTCCTTCTCTTTTCTCTCTCTCTTTCTTTCTTTTTCTTTTTCCGTTTTTTCCCTCTTGAATTTATGGAACATGCATGCCTTCTTTTTGTTATGACGAAGTAAGTATACACATGGGCAGAAAGTCCCAACTCTTTCATTTTTTCTTTATTTTTCTTTTCCTTTTCAAAGTGGTAATATCTGTAACCAAAATCGTTGTTTGTACTTTTGTTTTTCTCGTACGTCTAATGATCTTCATGTGGGTATTTCTTTCATGTCAAGAACTAGTCCTATTTTCCGTTATTAATGTTTATTTCCCTGTAACCGGAGAACTTAATTTTCAAGGATTGCCATTTTTCGTGTGTCTGAGAAGTTTGTATTTATTGTTTATTTATTTATTATTATTTTTGTGTGTGAGAGAGTATAAGAAGTCCTTTTTCCCAGATCTCTCGTCATGATCACAAAGGCTACAGATTAAGGTTATATATGTAAATGCAAGATTTTCGAAACTTTCTGACCTTGAGTCTGGCGTTTTCTGGGTTCATGACACATTTCAGTAGAGACTCACATATATGCCTGTTTTTCATTTTTGTAACGCTTATTCTTTTTCCTTTTAATGCTCGGATTTGTCCTCTTGCATATAACAGCACATAATTACCTTTTCCTTTTCATTCTCCTTTTCTTGACGGAGATTTTTTTAAACAAACCTTTTTCCGGTCCCTTGAAAGGATCTACTTAAATTGGGTAAAGTATTCAATTGACCGTGCAGCTTCCTATCTATTTCACTGTCAACTAACTAGATTTTGTATTGCGCTATATGTTGTCCCTACAATATATAGGAGATTCTTTTTCACAATTTTCTTTTCTTTTTTTTTAAAAAAAAAAAAAGAGGAAAAAACTTGGGAGTAATATAATTTATATGAGGAAAGAGACTGATTGTTTATTACTATAAACTACTCATGATGCAGTGTCGTTTCGTGTAGGACTTTGGGTGTTGGGGGCTAAAGACAAACGAGTTTGCTTTGATCGTGATGTTCGATCAAAATGCAGCGCTATATCAAAGCCTCGCACTCACGGTAAGCCTATATATTTTATTCTGTTTAACTTTTAGTATATAACTAATTTATGGGATTTATTTGTTTTTCATTTATTGTGCTGTAAAGAAACTGCCAAAAAAACAAACATTTATACTTTTTTATGTACACGATCTAATATAAAGTGATTTATCCTCTTATATAATCAGAATTCACTGAAGCGTTTCAAAGTGGTCTGCCAGTGATAGAGTGGCATGGGATTGTGGAGGATGACATAGAAGGGGAAGCTGCTAAGGTGGTTTGTGAAGAAATCAACTTTTTTATCTTATTTTACTTTTATTTTTTCTTTTTGGCTTTTTTTTTTTTTTCCATTAGAACTTTATATAGTACTATATGTACATATATGTAGCCTTCATCTAAATATATATCAGATTTTAGAGAGTTTGAAATATATTTGTATGGCTAATTTTCCTGATGGGATGACGATACAAAATGCTTTATCCAGAGAAAAAAGTTGTCAAAAGCCAATGAGATTGAGGAACGTGTCGAGTCAATCAAGTCCATGTTGGGGTCAATGAGTGATGGAGAGATAAGCATTTCTGCCTATGACACAGCATGGGTTGCTCTTGTTGAGGATGTTCACTATGGAAGTGGCTTCCCTCAATTCCCTTCCAGCCTCCGTTGGATAGCCAACAATCAGCTTCCCGATGGCTCGTGGGGCGACCGTGAAATTTTCTCTGCCCACGATCGCCTCCTCAACACCTTGGCCTGCGTTATCGCCTTAAAATCGTGGAATATTCACCCCAACAAATGCGAAAAAGGTCTAATAATTGAATCACACACATATAAATCAATTAGAAAAATTGTCACGCTTTTAGTAATATACATTATCCAATGCTCAAAAACGTGAATTGTTAGTCTATAAAAAAATAGAGCCTTTTTTTTTCAACTCTTACTAATTTTAAAACAAATATGGTAGCAGGAATGGCTTTTTTCAAGGAGAATATAAGCAAGCTTGAGAATGAAAACCCCGAGCACATGCCTATAGGTTTCGAAGTTGCTTTCCCTGCTCTGCTCGAAAAGGCTCGAAATTTAAACCTTGAAGTGCCTGACGATTCTCTTGCCCTTCAAGAGATTTATGCCAGGAGAGATCTCAAGCTCACAAGGTACACAATATTTCCCCCTCCCAAAACCTCTACTCATAATTATGATGTTTTCTGCTTTTTGCCACTATATTTTATAAAAAGGATATATAAAACGCATGTTAAAGTAACTTTATCATGTCTACTTGTTTTCTAGTTATATATATTGTATGTACATACGAATATATATATATATATATATATATATTTCTTTCTTTCTACGTGTGAGTATATAATTAGTTTGCGCATGTGTGTGGGGATAGGATACCGAGGGACATAATGCACACGATGCCCACGACACTACTTCATAGCTTGGAAGGAATGCCAGCAGCAGGTCTGGAGTGGGAAAAGCTTCTAAAATTGCAGTCCCAAGATGGATCATTTTTGTTCTCCCCATCCTCCACTGCCTTCGCACTCATGGAGACCAAAGACGACAAGTGCTTGAAATATCTATCAAAAGCGGTCCACAGGTTCAATGGGGGAGGTATATTACTAACTACTTATTAAAGTGCCTTAACTTTTTTTCCCCTTTTTCCTTTTTCAAAACCTACATACATCTCTCTCTTATTTCATATTCATTGTAACTAATTATAAAAGGGAAGTTACTTTTCCAAATGTGATATTGGTCATGATTTGTGATATTAATCATTTTGGCATATATTTACCCACACCCATCTTTAATTATTGTTTTCCTGATCAGTCCCGAATGTCTACCCGGTTGACTTGTTCGAGCATCTTTGGGTTGCGGATCGGTTGCAGCGACTAGGAATATCTAGATTTTTTGAGGCAGAGATTAAGGAATGTGTCCATTATGTACACAGGTACACACACATATATATATGTGCATACATGATTTTAATCATACCATATATACTTATGAAATATAAATGCTATAAAAGTACACACACAATTCACATTTGTTAAAAACAAAAATATACAGATATCTGACGAATATAATATATATATTATTTTAGATATTGGACAGAAAAGGGAATTTGCTGGGCAAGAAATTCAGAAGTTCAAGACATTGATGACACCGCCATGGGATTTAGGCTATTAAGAATGCATGGTCACAAGGTTTCTGCTGGTAATTATAATTAACACTAATATTGATTATTGAAGCTTCACATGATTTGCACATTTCGTAATGGTATTGTTTTTAACCCGTACTGCATCACATGTAGATGTGTTTCAATACTTTAAGAAAGGTGACGAGTTCTTCTGCTTTGCGGGGCAGTCAACGCAAGCAGTGACTGGAATGTATAACCTGCACAGAGCTTCTCAGTTTTTATTCCCTGGAGAGAAGATTCTTGAGGATGCCAAGGACTTTTCATCCAGATTCCTCAGGCAAAAACAGGCCTCTAATCAGTTGCTCGATAAATGGATCATAACCAAGGACTTGCCTGGCGAGGTACGTACTTATATACGTATACATATATATATGTTAATATCTATATATATATAATATATCTAATTTAGTTCTGTTTTGTTCGGTGTTCTCTTTCGTCTTGTGTTTTGGTTGGTCCTATACTTTTTAAGTCCTTGTGAATCTGTATAAGAAAAAAGACAGTAAAAGTCCGAGAGAGAGAAAGTCAGCACCTTTTTACAAGAGAGAAAAAAAATCAGAGAATAATAATTTTGGCTAAATTAATATCCATCCTTCGAGAGATTATCGTTTTCTGATAGTCAAAGAAGTTTTGTTGTTGTTACTATTGTTTTTAGTATTTTATTTCTTTTTCTCCTCGAAAGAAGGAGAAAGTTGTGCTGCTTCTTTTGGGGCCATAATCGAGGGTCCTGGTCTTCTCTCGGGTGGCTCTCTCAAAGAATCCCCCAATTTCTACTCCATTTTTATCATTTTTGTCCAATCAACTTTTGGTTGACGAGCAAATTTTTTATTGAAAAATACTCTTTTGGGTGGCCATCTTTCCAGAGACAAAATCAAAATTATTGGTTACGTGTGATGTGAGAGAGCATGCTGTTTAAAATCTTTTGCACTAGTGTAGTGTCGACGAAGTTCTTTGGCAGTCACAAAATGTTTTTTTTTTTTATTATTAAAACACAAATGAATATTCTCCCTCTAAAATATATATAAAACAAAAAATTAAAACGATTTTATTTTAACATGTAAAAGTTTTATATTGTAATATATTTTTATTTTATACTATAATGTATAAGAGCTTTACGTTATAGTTTTCTAACTATAGTTAGAATAAAATTCTCAAACACACCCTGTGTTGATGATCAATCAAATTTTGTATAAAACACTTACAACGATTCGCTCTGCTATGCATGAGGCTCATTTTTATAGCATGGTAGTATAAGGACAACATCAACGATCTAGCGAGTTTTTATTTATTTATTAACTAGGAAAAATCTAGAGGGTTACAGGTATTGATCATACAAGTGATCTAGAAGGTCTATATTTCTAGAAAAAGTTACCTACCCCAAATTTATCTAGAGAAAATTTTATGAAGTAAAAATACTCCAAAACACTCATGATGCCAGCAGGCAGCCATGCTGACAATGATCGTGTAAAAATTTATGATTGTGCTTTTAATCTTTCAATTATATATATATATATATATATATATATATAGAACATTGTATATAAATAAATCCTGAAACAAGAAGGTCAATGATCGCATAGGTGTGTTACTCGCTGGATGTTCCGTGGTATGCGAGCTTACCTCGAGTGGAGACCAGATTCTATATTGAACAGTATGGTGGCCGCAATGATGTTTGGATTGGCAAGACACTATACAGGTTTCTTTTCTTTTGTCTTTTTTTGTTTTTTTTTTTTTTTCACCAACCTTTTTCTTTTTAAACTATTAATTAATGAGCCTTTTCATAAATGTTGTCTCCTGTTATTTCTTATCATTATGCCCTCAAAGTTATGTGCTCCAGTTGAGGTCCTAATTTTATTTTCCTCTTTTAACCTCAGGATGTCGTACGTCAATAACAACGAATATTTGGAGCTGGCTAAGCTAGACTACAACAATTGCCAAGCATTGCATTCGATTGAGTGGCACAACATGCAAAGGTACCTATGAACTAGAAATGTAAATAGGTTGGACCAGTCAGGCTTATCTCATTTAAATTATGTCTAAACATGTTTAATGTTGTGCTTGGACTTACCTATTTATTTATCATGGCGTGAGCGTTAAGCTTAGCCTATAGCCCATTTATTGATAGGCCGTGCCTATAATGTGCTTGGGCTATATCCGTACCCATATCAGTATTTATGCTTTTTGTTGTACTTTTTACTCTTAATGTATCTTTCTCCTGTCTAATGTTAAATTTACAAATAAAATAAAATAAAATAAAAAAATTAAATCGTAACAAAAGAAAGCACTACATTATTGATAAAAAAGCCTTTTTCTGAGGACAATAATATTGTAGATTCTTGTATGATGTAGTTTTTATTATTCGGTTTTTCATATAAATCAAAACGAGTAAGTATATATTAGCAATGAATAGTTTACCAACGACAAATAATCTATTTAATCATTTTTCTTTTTTAATCGAATCTATTAGAAATTTAGATTTTTTTATGAAAAAAATATTTATAAAAATATAATATATATTAGTAAAATTAGTTTTAAATTACATGTTTCAATTGTACTTATAATTGGGCCCAATCATACTTTTAACGTACTCGTGCTGGGCCTTTACTGTGCTATGCCCTTAACGTGCTTTGTGCTCAAAAGCCGAAGCCTAGCTCATTAAATAAGCGGGATTGACTAGGCCTATTTAATAATTGTATCATGCTGTGTCGTGCCTTTTTTAACATGTTGTGCTCGTGCCGGCCCCCTAAGCCCGGTCTGTTTTGACATCTCTAGTGCGAGCACATTCTTTTTTTTTTAAATAATAAAAGGTTCCAAAAAAGGACCAACATTAACATATTTATGAGCATTAAAAACTAATAAAATGCTCATTAAAGACTTATTGTCGGGCCCTACTTTTTGACAAGAATCGCATTACTCTAGTCATAAATATTAAATACGCACATGCATGAAAATATTGCAGGTGGTACACAGACTGTAGACTCCAAGAATATGGGTTGAGCAGAAAAAGCCTTTTAATGGCTTATTTTCTTGCCGCAGCCAATATTTTTGAACCAGAGAGAGCTGATGAGAGACTTGCTTGGGCTAAGACCGCAGCCTTGATCCAGACCATCACTTCCTATTTCGACGAGGAACAAACTTCTTATGAACTTCGGAAAGCTTTTGTCTATGCTTTCAAGAGAAATTCTAATGTGAATGTGCCCGATTATTTGATTACTCCAAGGTAGATATTTATACTACTAAGCTATATATCATTCATTTTATCTTCTAATTAACTTTAACTATCCAGCTAAGTAGTTTTCCCTTGTTGAAATGAATTAATTTCATAAATGGTATAACTTGCTTTTATTCCAAGGAGCATGAATTTCAGAAATAGGCAAGGCAACCATTGCTTTTTTTTTTTTTTTTTTTTTGGGTTTCCTCTTTTACGGAAGAGAGAAGATTCCAAACGACTTCTTCTTCCTTTTTTGCTTTCCACATATGTTTCTTTTTTTTTTTTTTATGCCGTACGCATGACAGCTTCTTTTCATCGTTCGCAACAATTAACGTTTGTTGCTTTCTTTTTCTAATGCCGTACACATCACCTTCTTTTCATAACTAAGTGGTTCAGTTCTTTTCTTTTGCTTCCGTATATTTTGGATACACGTGTCTCGTACAGAATATTAAAAGAATATAAAATATAATCGTTGGCCCCACTTCTATATAATCAATTTAAACTTTTCTCCTTAAGCTTTTAACTTTAATTAACTGCTTCCAAAACATCATTTATAATATATATTATATGGGTTCATTCATATATATATATATATATATATATATGTATATATATATACACACGCACACATATATATGCAGGCGAACGAATATAAGCAAAACAGGGCATGGACTACTAAGGAGCTTGCTTGCCACCCTGAGCCACCTCTCTTTGGACACAATGATAGTGCATGGTCGGGACATTAGCAATCATCTACGTCAAGCGGTGAGTTATCATAGTTGTATCTCAATTAGTAGTTAATTATTTCTATTTTCAATCAATTGTGTATATCTTTCATGTCAATAACCCACCAACGATACATGACGACATATAATTGGTGGAAATACAGGCAATTATTGTTGATAATGACACTTTGTGTCTTTACAAAACGAAAAGAAGAAGGTGCCTTTTTTTTTAATTTTGGAAAAACTAGACGTCACCCCTCAAATGAAACTCAAATAATGTGCTTTTCACATTTAGTATCCCATTACATAATTTCTATTTTTTTTTTATCTTTAACAATAATTGAAATGTTCACCATAGGGTGCCATTATTTATTTCACGGGACCATTAACCGCAATTACACAATTTAGCTCGCATGAGCTTAAAAATATATTCAAAGTTAATTCTTCAAATGGTAATTACATCTATTTGTAGATCAATGACCATACTATAGAAGTCTCCAATAATAATAAATACCAACACTTTGCTTCTTTTATTTTTTAATAAAAATGATGTAAATGTACGTCGGATGTATGAATAATAGAGTAAATTTGATAGTGGGAAAGGTCGCTGCTGATGTGGCAAGATGGAGATAGACCCCACCATGGAGAAGCAGAATTGTTGATCCATACAATAAATATTATCTCGGCCCGTAGGCCTATAGACAGCCTATTGTCAAATCCTGAATACAAGAGACTCCTTAACATCACCAGCAGGGTTTGCACCAGAATTCGTCACCACCAAAAAGACAAGCACAAGGTTAGCAGGAATAACCACAATTATTCTGATCAACAAGAAATCTTGGTCAAAATACAAAACCCACAATTTTTTTAATATTTTTCTTTTGACATTTTGTTTGTACCCCCTTGTTTTTTTTACCACAAATTCTCAGGCACACCAAAATGGAAGCTGCAACAAAAAAAGCACCATGACAACCACCCCAGAAATAGAAGCGGACATGCAAGAGCTTGTACAATTGGTGCTCCAAAATTCCTCGTTAGATGGGATCAACGCAGATATCAAGCAGATATTTCTCATGGTGGCCAAGACTTTCTATTATGCAAACTACTGTGATATTGGGACCATCAATTTCCACATTGGCAAAGTACTCTTTGAGACAGTGGTTTGATATTTGTGTCACACCCTTCACCACATTCTTCTTTGTACATATATTTGTCAAATCCAGTCCAAAGTTACAGCAATAAGATATAATATTTTAGAAGCATTACATATTATTATTCTACAGCAGCAATATATATACCTCAAAATGTACAAAAGTACAATAAATATAACCACAGAAAGAGAACTGAAGCATAGAACATAAAAGCTGACGGTCCAAATAGTAAATAACTGAACCCTGACGAGAAATTATGAGGGAATTATTCTTCTATTGTTAGAAAATGAGGATATCCCTTATTAAAGTCAATGACATTTCTTTGTTGGCAAGGTTTAAAATAAAGAAATTGTTGGGGAATTAAGCACCTTTTAATTCTAATGATCGCAAGAATGAATAATTGCATAAAAGAAATTGAAGAAAAGAAGAAAACAGAGACACCAAATTTTTATATAGGTTCGTGTAAATTTGAGACTACATCCTATTTCTGCTGCTGTAGATTCTACTATGATGAAAGAGATGACAGATTACAAGAGAAATTTATCACACACTCTCAAATAGTGTTTCTCAAATATCTCTTCTATCTAGCACCCTCTGTAGGAATTTTTCCTCTCAATGATGGAGCTCTCAAAATATGCCTCACACAAAATAATGTCACTCACACACTCAACCATAGCCACCTTATGTCTATTTATACCCCAAAGAAGAAAAAAATAGCAACTAATGAGAAACCCTAGCAGTTTCTCGTTTTTGGGCCTTTAGAACACGACTTTTACACGAAAAAATCGCAAAAAGACAGACTCTGGGAGCCACGGCGCTCAAAACTAGTGCCGTGGCGCTGGTTAGAATTTCGTACGGGCGCCGTCGCGCTCATTTTGTGCGCTGTGGCGTCCAGCCACTGCCCCCCTTCTTTTTTTTTTTTCTTTCTTAGCAAGGTTGATTGATAGGCTCCATTATTCAACAGAAATAATAAAGAGTCAGAAGATAAGTCAAGAAAAGTCCCCACAACCTACACAGTCAAATAGTTCAACAACGATCCCAAAAATTTACATGAAAATTGTACTAGATTTAGTCAAATTTCTGATACACCCTTTCCCTTGCAATACTAAAAAAGAAGAACGAATAAGCAAAAAAGTTAGCAAATAGATAGTCCAGCAAGATATGGAACAAGAACTAAAAAGTTGTTTCCATCAAAAAATAAGAAAAAAGACGAATGAAGGCAGCCTAGTTGGTTGTAAATCCCTCCACCCCAATCATAGGTTGAGGATTCGAGTCACGCTAAACCCCATTCAATAGTGGTGGTATTATCCCCCTTTATAAAAAAAATAATAATAAGAAAAAAGAACCACAAAATCATTTGTTGTGACAAGGAAACGGCCAATCGGGCACACGTAGCAAAATGCTTGCCATCACTTTTAAAATGTCCAATCTGAGTGAATGAGAATCAGATAAGGAGGGGTTTACACAAATTTAGTTGGTTGCTCATATTTATGGTTAACCACACAAGTTGTTGTTTGTCACCTGGATGTGGACCTTGATCTTTTTCTCCTTCAAACCTTTTTTGGTGTGTAATGGGTTATCTCCTAAACGCCTGTATATCTATATATATATATATATATATACACACACATATATATATATTCATGTATATAAGGAGTTAACAATGGCAGACAGTGTTGCACACGAACCACGTGACAGAGTTTGGTATTTTTTGTCTACGACATCAACTGGGGGTTCACCGTATCCCACGTCTTAAGATTTGGTGTCCCATTTATAGAAAAACAAGAGAGAGAAGAAAACATTTGAGTACGGATCACCTTCTTCTCACGACGTTGTGCATCAACAAAACTGGTCGTATATATTATGTACTACTTTGATCATAAATATCACCTGATCACCCATGATGCTTTTCCGCCCATTATAGGCGATATACATACAAAATCATATATGCCAAGCAATAATGTGCTTTGTAAACGCACATGAACTAAACGACAAAAACTGGCCACAAGCACGAACATGCAAGGTTGCTATTATAACATGCCTTGCAGCTTCGACAATTCCTCTCCATTTGTCTGTTTATATGCAGGTTGTATAATCAGCAGTAGCTTGGCATAATTCTTTCAAGGAAAGTGTAAATATATATATATATATATTATATTTGAAAAATGACAGCACTTTGGCATACGACTATGTGAGCTAGCTCAAACAACACAACATTCACAATAACAACTCATATAACAACATAATATAACAATATAGAATATACCCAACTCTACCGCAAGATGTAGAGTCATAGAGAAAATCCCCAACCCAAGTTCAATAAAAAAAAAAAAACAAAACAAAACAAAACAACTAAGTAAAAAAAAATGAAATTAGCAAAAAAAATCATTTGAAAAAATAGAAGCATTAAAAAAAACTAGGTTAAAAAAAGTACGCAATATTTTGATGTTTTGACCAATCAAATGTGTGCAGAAACTATAAAAGTCACACATTATGTAAGCACATAAAAATATTCAGTTCAGTGATGATTACTAAAAGTGATATTTTGCATTAATTTTTAGGTTTTTAAGGTGGCTCTCTACAGCAAATAAATCCCCTTCCTAATTGCATTTCTAACCATAGAGACAGAGAGAGAGAGAGCGAGAGTGAGAGAACGACAAGAAAATCAGAAAGATACAAAATTACCAGATTCTGTCGTTTGATCGTGTGGGACACATTAAAAAAATGTTGACCACTTTAAAATAGATAGGTGATAAGGAAAGAAACTGCAGAAGTTACAACACTTCCATTTCTCTGGAAAAAGGAAAACAATCAAAAAAAGAGAAGAAAAAAAAGTGAGAAAAGTTTATTCAGAAAGAAGTAAAGAAAAAACAGAAACAAAAAGGAACAAGAAATAGGTGACCCAGTGGACGGGTCCAATGTGTAATAGTAGCAGTCCCAGGATAACCTGAATATCATTCACTGGGAATGGAAAACTCGTCTAAGTAGCGAGGCAAGTTCACATTTTGCAAGCGCATATTGGGTCCCACATGGAAAAATTAGGTCCCAAAGAATCCCAGTTGAGACCCCACCAAAGGGGTCCCACTCCAACTCCAAAGCAAGGTGAATTAAGAAGGATGGGACAGACAGAAAGATTTTTAAAAAAAGCATCTAATATTCCAACAGTATTATATACATGGTTAGACATCATTGACCTCCTCAGGGTTTAGGTTTAGCCCCTGTAGTTCGACATGATTAGACATTAGCCAGGGAATGTTAAAAAGCAAAAGATAAAAAATGGATGGTTTTATTTACCCAAAAAAAACAAAAGGATGGTTTTGGAGGTGGCGACGTGATCTGGTGGCCCAATATCATCCATCAGCCATTTTTGACAGAAAGGATCAATCTTTCTTATTTAAAAAACAAAAGTTAAGAGGGAGAAAGAGAAAGAGAAAGAGAAAGAAAGAGAGAGACGAGAGTTCTCAGGTGTCGGCACAAAAGAGCCGAAGGGGAAGGACTGGTGGGCTTGGAGGGTAATCCAAAACAGCCAGGCACCTTACAATCTCGATGTTTATGTTTTTGGGTTTCGATTTTAGAATACGAAGGATGATGGTGCCACGTGAGCTACCCTTTCCTTACCTCATTCCTTGTCCTCCAACCGGCCTACATCTTGCTGGGTCCGGTCCCACCCCTAATGGGTGGGCCCCCACTAATTCAGAGGTCAATTCCTCAACTCAATGCTATTAAAACATTATACTATTATTACCAAGGGCTAGGGGAAAAAGGCTTCGTATTTGGATCAAACTCTTCTCTCTCTCTCTCTTTCTATTTTCTTTTCTTTACGATGTTTCCCCTTGGACTTCTATGTGTTTATGTACCCTTTGCTTTGCACCTTGCAGATTCGAGACGACGACCAAAGAAGAACAACCTCGGTTACGACTTTTAATGCTCAAGAGCAAGTCAATTATGAAATCAAAATACTATTTTTACCAAGGAAAAAAAAAAGGGATTTCCAACATTAGCATAGCATGGATGTGATCAAACTGCAAAAAGAAAGGGTTATCGAGACAATTGGCCCAATTACGTTTCTTGAATTAAAATATGACTCTAATTTGTAAAAATTTTACAAATGTCTCGTAATGATATCATTAAAATTATTTATATGTATTATATAGTACAATATGTAATATCATTAAGATAATTACTATATCATACGAATATTTTTAAAATATTTTAAATATTATGTTAGATTTTAATTTCATAACAATAATTTGAACACGTATTGTAATTTTTTCAAATGGGAAAGGTAAAGGTTGAACTGGGCCTGCCTAAACCCATTATCAAATGCTGGCTGCCCAACCCATTATCAAGTTCTGCTTTATTGGGCTGGGCTGCATTAGCACTATCCTTAGTTACCCCACTTGCGAACCTTTTTTGCACGTCCAAATTAACGAGGCTTTGGTTCTGCAAGGCCCAAACTACATGAATTTGTGATATTGTTGTCGTCTTTTTTTTTTTTTTTTTGGGGTGGGGAACGTGGTTAGATTATTCAAATTTATGACCTCAATATCGGAGTTATACATTTTGAATTGTTCTAGCATCATATTTCCTATAACGATTCAAAATTTATTTCTCATATCACAGAAATTATCATACATTGTGTTAAAAAAAATAATAAACTAGTGGAGTTGGATGTAAAAGGTTAAGTAGGCAACTACATGCAGTCCAACACTCCATTCCTACGAAACTACAAGTCTACAAGCACATATGAATTCAAAATACCAACAAAAGATTAGTCTGATTAAAATAAAAAAAAAGGGCCGTTTGTGATTACTCGTTAATATGAATAAGTTTCCCAAAAGAGTAAATCTGCAAATTCTACGGACAACACAAAGCAACAACTTTCATGACAAACAAAGAAAACAAAAAAGAGAGATTGGAAAGGATACAGAATTACTAACTATAAATCTATTAAAAAGCGCAGCTCGCCAATTCCAGTTTTCGCATTGGACATGTGCATATTAATAAAGAAGCACACAACAAAGACTAGCATCTCAACAAGAATATCATGAAAGCGAGTACATGCCTAAACCCTATCATCAAACTTAAGTTGGCAGAAATCAGAAACAGAATCAATCATACTCTAATTCGTCAGGAGTAACCGGCCGTTTGAGAGGGATGATGGACTTCTTTTCCGCGTCATGAGATAATGCTTTCCTCATATCTGAGAACAGACCCAAATGTGATAAGAACGTAAAAAGCAATAACAATTCAACAGATGCTTTGAGACGAGGGAACTCACCTAACCCATCTTCCTCCCCTGAATAATAACGTAGCACCCTTCTATAGATCACGTACCCAAGCTGAGGAAAATAAAGGGTAATAGAGACTAGATTAAGCATCAAAGAATCCAATTCGGTAAACAAAAAAACAAAAGTGGATTGTGTGTGTGTGTGTGTGAGTGATTCGGGAATTGGGGGTTATTTAAAAATAAATAAATAAATAAACTTGTAACAGTTGCATCTGCCTAGTTCAGACTTTTTTGTATAGAATCTGTAAGTTGAAATTCCATATATTGGCAACATATGAATCTAAGATTTGTCCTTTCTTTTACTATGAGGCCTGAGGTTCTTCAGAACAGAAAAAATAAGGTCAGATAACATCAGTCAAAGTTATATGCATGAAAAGGGATCTGATCAAAGAAAAGAAGCATACAAGATTACTAATCCCTGCAACAAAGATGGTTTTTTCTTTTCTTTTCTTTTCTTTTTCTTTTTATTGAATGTTTCATTTTTCACAGTCCATGCAATATAGCCCTTTGTCCCCTTCCAATGATTTGAGAACAAGGTTGAAGCTTAAACTGTCGATGTGCAAACGTAGCATAGAATTTTCTTTTCTCAAGGTATAAATTCTAATAGGAAAGGACAGGTACAGGTCCAAAGATAAGCTAAATTGATTAAAAAACCAAAGGACTTCAACAGTAAGATATTATCCAGTGCTCAAGCAGAATCTCTGAAACTCAAATATTAATGGGAGAAAGTAGCATAGCTTATCTGTGTTGAAACTGACGGGAACTATACCTTTTCGTACATCTTTATGGCTGGTGTATTTGATGCTCGAACAAAAAGATCTACAAAGTAAGCTTTATCACTGCCAAAAGAAACTCATGAATGAAGCTTAAAGAGACAACTGAAATACTGGAGCATTATATGATTTACTAGCCGCTCAAATCATTTCAAGAGCCATTACTGTTCAAATAGATGGATACATCTAAAGCATAGGCTACAGGAATCTCAACATAAGAAAGTCAAAGCATAATCCCAAATCAGAATCCAAGAACCATTAGAACTGAATGCTATTGGAAATCATGATAAAGGTGTTTGCAAACAAAATAATAAATCACCCTAGTCTTGACGCATCTAATGGAGATCATAAGATCTCAAATTTGATTCATAAACTTAAGGAATATGTGTTTCAATATGCAGATCATGCAAGTTCAAATTTCATATATTTACCAAAAAGTAGCTGCAGGAGTAGATGAGAAGAAAATAACATGCAATAACATTTGAAAAGACACATGCTTTTAGACAAATTATAAATATTTTTTAAAGATCCACATAAGCAAGTGTTCATTAAATATGCCCTCCTTACATCTTATCACTAATGTCTTCAAGCAGGTTCATAAGTTTCTTGGCTAATTGTTGCCTGCGGTACTCTGGAGCAACAGTCACCGCCGTTACATGGCCATGCCAAGACTCGCCTTGCCCTTCAACTTTTCCCATAACTGCAATTGTAGAACAACCAGGCAGAGTTTTAATCATTGCATAAGTACACTACTGAAAACAACCCACAACAACCAAACTGAAAAATAGAACAAAGCCAACACCCAGAGGCAAAGCATTACGCCAAACACCCCTCCATGTTCCCCATAAAACCCAAATATCACCAAAATAAGCAAACAGCATCTGATAAACACAAGCACCCACTTTATAATCTAAGAAATCTCAATCATTCTTCGGAACGCTTAGATCACCCAAAAAAAAAAAAAATCAATGCCCATTTAATAATCACTAGCTCCAAAACACTTCTGTAATTTATTCATCCATGTATCCTTTCTGTAATATATTCAATAAATTTATAAACACTGTTATATTTCCTAATTGAACAATGACCCATTTTACAATTAAAAATGTCCAATCTCCATCCACTTTTGACTTTAACAACAGAAACCTCTAAGACCAACTTTTAACCCTTCACCCCCATTTCAATCTGCCAGTCAATCTGGAAGCTTCTTAGCACGCCATTTAAAAGAAAAGGGAGGAATACATGATTCCAAAACTGATATCAGAAATGAAGAATTATTTATCGTAATAAAGCTAAAAGAGTAGTATTTAAGGGTTTAAATATTGAAGAAAGAGAGAGAGAAAAGAGCTTACTGTAACCCATGATTCGGTTTCCAGGGCCCTCTGCGACATGAAAATAATCGGGCCATCTTGCCAAATAGGTCATGTAGAAGGACATGTTGAACTGAAATTCACAGATTTTTCATAATTTTTCACAAACAAACGCAGGTGATTCTTCCCAATGAGGGGCTTTTTTTTCAAGAGAAAAAAAAAAGAGTGGAAAATGAGATAGACGAGATAAAGAAATCTTACCGTTTCAGTGAGATGGTCAAGATTGACAGACGCGAAACGAAGAAGATCGTTACAGCAAAACCTGCGAATCGTCGTCATCTCTCTCTCTCGCTCGTTACGAAGTCGAGTCGTTTTATGTGAGTTCGATTTTTTACTTGTACATAAACGACATGTCGTTTAATTATCCTTTTTCTTTTGGGGGTCGTAGAGTACTGCTCCAATTGTTTTACTCTCTGACGTAACAAATTGACTAGAGTTGAATGCCGTTTTTGGCTAATTTAGCGCATAGCATTAGGTCTTTTTACTATGTTGATATATATATATAGACGCACATATAAAAAGAGTATTTCATAAATAACAAAAACTAATATTATTATAATAATTATTACATAATTTTAAAAAAGATAATTATAACAATTATTATATAATTAGGTTATTTCTGAAATATTATAAAAAATATATTATGTTTCAATCTCAATCTTCAAAGCGTAGTTTTTTTTTTCTCAAAAGTAAATAGCCTTCTATCATTTGTCTAATTTTAGCATTTAAAATTGTCTAATGAATTAAATTTACATGATTTGAATAATTTAAGATGTCTTTTAACTAACATATTTTTATATTTTATAAGGTATTTAATAAAGTTAGTTAGAATCAACTTTTTAGTTAAAAAATAGTACAAAACTTTTATATGTTACAATAAAAAACAAAAATTGTTACAATATAAAATTTTATATATTATAATATTTTAAACTAAAAGTTAATTTTAACTATACTTACTAAATAACTTTTTGTATTTGAATTCATTAATGACTACACAAAATGCAATTGAATAAATACCAAAAAAAAAGTCCTTATCGCGGATATTGGTTGTCGTTCAAAACAATTGGGTCGGTTAAGTAGAATGGGTTACGTCGGGTTGGGTTATTCTCAAACTGGACCACTCATATATAATAAATTACTATCACGCTTGAAGTAAATACCAAGAGCTTATTTTACATATTATATCGTTTTATATTATATTATATTGTATTATAAATAAAATAATAATAATATAATATAATGTACCAATCATGCTTAAAATTTTCAGTTATCGTCGTCCTCTCGTAAATCTTCCCCTAATTGGAAATCAAGACCGTTAACATTTAACAATTCCAAACCCTATATTCCAGAGAAGCCATAGATGGACCTCCTTAAGCAAGAGCTTCTCAAGAAGCGCCAAAGCTTGGCCGAAGACACCGGCGGCAAGCGGTTCTTCAAGCGCTCCGAGATCGAGCAGAAGAAAATCCAGAAGCTTCGCGAGGAAGAGAAGCGCGAGTTGGAGGCCAAATCCAAGCGCCAATCCACCCCCTCCTCTGGCGCCAAGGCCTCAACGGCCAAATCAAACGCCTCCTCCTCCTCCTCCGCCGCCGCAGCCGCCGCCACCACGACCTCTTCGGCTGCAACCACATCCAAATCCTTAACGGACGAGCAGAACATTGACAACCTCGTTTTGTCCAAGCAAGAAGTAATTCGCCGCCTCCGGCTTCTGAAGCAACCAATTACTCTCTTTGGCGAAGACGATGAGTCTCGTCTCGACCGGTTGAAGTACGTGTTGAAAGCCGGGATGTTCGAGGTCGATAGCGACATGACCGAGGGACAAACGAACGATTTCCTGAGGGATATCGCGGAGCTAAGGAAGAGGCAGAAGTCTGGGATTTTGAGTGAGAGGAAGCGGCAGAAGACGGATGTCGATGGCGTGGCGGAGGATGGAGAAGGAGGCGTCGCGGAAGAGGAGTTGAGCGCCGACGGGGGATCCAGCGGGGTTGACGCCGACAAGGATTTGAAGCGGATGAAGGCGAATTTTGAGGAGCTCTGCGAGGAAGATAAAATTTTGGTGTTTTTCAAGAGGCTGTTGAATGAGTGGAACCAGGAATTGAATGAGATGCAAGAGGCAGAGAAACGGACTGCTAAAGGGAAGTCCATGGTGGCCACGTTCAAGCAGTGCGCGCGGTATTTGAATCCGCTCTTCAAGTTCTGCAGGAAGAAGGTAAAATTTCTGTTTTGATGCTTATAAGTCGTACATGCTTCTTCTGAATAACGTTTTCCTTATCCAGAACTTGCTAAATAATCATTCCTCTATTCTTCTATATTAATGAAGTTCTCGAAACTCAGTACGTATAAGCTCTGGTAAACGTATTCCAGTGTGTCCGTGTTGTATATTGACCTTCTCACTGGCCTTTCTGTTACTGAAAAAAGCTCGTTTTATATTATAATGGTCTAGAACTATTGAGGGTCGATAGAATGTCTTGAAAATTAGGTAATGTTGGTTTTGGGATACAATCTAGCCAATGTTAGGTGAATACTGAATTGGGAAAGAATTTCAATTTCAAAGTCAGCCCGTTTACTGGTGGTCGTTTTTAATCTCCACTGACATCTTTTAGCTTAGGTTGATTCTTGGAAGCTACAAAAAATCAATCTGTTTTCACATGTTATTCGTAATTGAACAACCTAGAACTACGTGGACCATGGGGTATAGAATGTGTTATTAAGAGCATAAGGTACTATAAAAATCTTTAGCTGCTTGGCACTTTCCATAATTACAACATTTTCCTTTGTGTTGTGTCCAAAATCTCCAAACTGGTTAATACTCGTGTAGTAGTTTATGTTTTTGGTTTCACTTGTATATGACCCTGCAAAATGTTGTTGGTTTAGATTTTGGAAATTCAAGGACACCACTGGAAGTGTGGATGAATATGTGGATTATGCTCGAGATTTATAGGGTGTTTGGAAGGGTTGTGGGAACCACTTTTACTGTAGCGTGTGGGAGTTTTATACTGTAGCATATTTTTTTATTGTTACTGTAGCATGTGAGAGCTTTACACTGTTCATAACTGAGATTGTGGTGGGAACTGAGTGGTTCCTACCACTGCCAAACACCCCCTTAGACAGTCCTTGATAGGGAGGTTGGGGAGGTTTTTTTGTTTTGGGGGTGGGGAGTGGGGGTTCAATCACAAATAATTTTAATTTTTATTTATAGAACAAAAGATGTATATCATGTACTAATTCTTACTTTTATTATTATTTTTTTAAGAAAAAGGTCCTTGACATGGTATATTTTTACTCTTTGTGGATTTACTATTATTCGTAAGGCAACACTATAATCAATTGTTGCCTTATTAACCATTGAAGTAGAGTACATTGCGGTAATGGGAGTGTTCTTTCATTACCAAGGTAGAGATTTGTTATGTGGCTATAATAAAGCCACATGCGTACTTTAAAGACAAGTTACGTTTGTAGCAAGTAAAAGAACTCACTTTGTGGCTTTTAGGCCATCAACTAAATAAAGGCCACTTTGACCTTTTGGATTCCTTCAAAGACTGGCTATTGATATGGAGATACTAAATGGATAATATAGAGTAAACACGGAAAAGACCTAGAGATTTAACATAGTTTGGCTATTAGCCTATTTACATGATTAAAAGTCGTGAAAAAATTTCTACTATGTAAAAGTTGAATTATGCAAAGAGTTAGTGGCTTAGAATTCCTCACACAAAATCCACATGCAGCAAAGAGCATTTTTAGCTGAATTCGCTTTACATCCAAACTCCCTACTTATAAACCAAAACTCAGAGTGTATAACTCAATTGGTTGTACTTCCAAAGCTGAAGTGTAAAGCTATTTATAGCATAAGGCGATGGCCTTTAAACGGATCCAAAAGGACAAGTTGTCTTTATTTAGTCTATGAGCCAAAAGCCACAAAAAATGCCTTCTTTTATTTGCCAAAAATGTGGCTTCTCTTGAGAGCTACACAAGTGACCTTCATAAAAGGCACACGACACATATTCATCTTGGCAATAAGGAGCACTCTCACAGTTCTTCTTCTGCTGCTCTCTCGTTATGCTCACTGGGCCTATATGTTTTGTACTTTAATAAGCTCAGAGAACGATGAACATGCTTATTGGAACTGGTTTGTTGACCAGGTTGGTTGGTTTATCCATTGTGGCAATCTTCTTAAGTTTGATAACACTGTGTTATCACATCCATGATAAAGTGCATCCTGACATCAATGTGTTTGGTAATGATCCTTTCATGATACATTTGATTCTAGGTCAAATGGATGGCACTTTGGTTGTTATTATAGATTGTCATTTCTGTTTATGGTAATCCCACCTCTTGAACTGAAGCCCAAATATCTTCTTTCACCGATTTGGTTGTTCCAATGTGCTATATCTTAGTATTGCAACAATCGATTGCAGTGATGCCTTCTAATTAATAATGCATTCACAAAGAGTGAAAACATATCTTGTCAATGACCTTCTCTTGTCTAAATCTCCAACATAATTCAAATCCACACATCCAACAACTCTCTCTAGATTTCATATGTACTTGCTAACTTTACTAACTTGTGCAATATCTAGCCTAGTGCAAATCTTGGCATACATGATGCTACCAACTGCATAAGCTTAGGGAATGCATGACATCTGCTCAATCTCTACCTCAGTCTATATGGACAAGGTTGTTAAGAGATTGAAATGAGTTGGCTTACAAGTTTTGAATATTCTACTCTAAAGCGCTCCAACACCTTCTTTATGTATTGGTTTTGTGATAGAAGTAATGTGTCCACTTTTTTATCTCTGTAATCTTCATCCTGAGACTTTTTTTACAACTCCTAAATCTTTCATTTCAATCTCTCTACTCAACTGAGTTTTTAAGCTATTGATCTGAAACATGTTCTTACATGCAAATGCAATCAAAATGTCATCAACATAGAGGAGTAAATAAATAAATGACTCATCTATGACTTTTTTGTAATACGCACAAGTAACTCCCAAATTAGTCATTTCCAAGCATAAAGGTGTCAAACCGCTTGTACTACTGTTAGAAGACTCTACAAAGTTTTTTTTTTTTTTTTTTGACGCATTGAAGATCTAATGTGCTGTTTGTTTCAGCAGTTCAGAGAGTTTGAACTTACTTTAGGGTTTGTAAACATTTTTGTATACAAAAAGCTCAAATCCACTTCCAAAACGTTTTCAGATTTTTGAGGTAAAAAGCTCGCCAAACTCAAAATTAACCTCCCTTAATTTCAAGTTTTTGAGCTCATTTTTCTCTTATATCCAAACATAATTTCAAATTTTACTCTCTTTTCAAACTCAAAATCAATTATATATCCAAACATCTATTTCGAATTCCAATTTAAACCAAAATTTTTTAACTTTTCATCTCAAACTCACAAGTTCAAACTACCATATTCCGAATAACTTAAACAAACAGATAGGAAATCTTTTAGGATGGAGCTGAGTTCAGTTTGGTCTCTATTAAGCTTAAAATCAAAACATTTGCAGCCTTAATTTTCCTGCATTTATACGGAGGAGATAATTTACCTATGGTATATTCCTTCTGTAGGTTCTTCCAGATGATATCCGTCAAGCATTGCTTGTAGTCGTGGAATGCTGCATGAAGCGAGACTACCTAGCTGCAATGGACCAATACATTAAGCTGGCCATTGGAAATGCACCCTGGCCAATTGGTGTTACTATGGTTGGTATCCATGAACGTTCAGCTCGTGAGAAAATCTACACCAACAGTGTTGCCCATATTATGAATGACGAGACAACTCGCAAATACTTGCAATCTATTAAGAGGTTGATGACCTTTTGCCAACGACGCTACCCAACACTTCCATCGAAAGCAGTTGAATTCAACAGCCTTGCAAATGGCAGTGACCTACAGTCTCTTCTGGCAGAAGAGAGGGTTTCTGGGGGAAACAGTAGTCAAGCCGGAGAGGAAAGGCTTCGAATAACACCTGCTCCAGCAGACGGCTAACCCTGTATTTGGTCATCTTTATATGGATATTTTCCGAATTTTCTTGATGCTGAAAATGATCATGATTTGTATGGATATTGCACCCGGATTTGTTTGCGGTGAGACGGAGTGTTATGGCAAAAGAATGCAATTGCGTGCCATGGAACTACCCACGTGTTTGATCCAAAAATTTTTCAGAAGATGGATTATCCGTTTGCTTCTCAGACGCTTGTAATTATACAACTGCATTTTTGTTTCAAATTATGGTAGCAGCATTTTGCTAAATCTCTAATCTGATACATTAATTGCATATGATTCTGATAAAGATGTCATCTGCTTTTTTCTCGTCTTAAATTGTTTGGATGAGAGCAGTTTTTCATGCAGTGTAATGTATAGTTCTCGCGCTCCTCGGGTGTGGTTAAACAAATTAATATGTTACATACTTATTTTGTATTTTAGTTTTATTTGAAGAAATATGCTATTTGGGTTTCAGATAGTGCTAATTCTACACTTACTCTATTACAAAGTATAAGTTTAAATCTCATATTTCAAGTTCAAGAAGGAAAAAAGTATCATTCTTATTCGATGTTATCAGATATATACGAGAATTTGAGCATTAATTGGGTCATTTAAATGTCCTGGTATATAAAACTAAAATACAGGAACACTAGCACAAATTTGCCGCCTGCCGTATCATCCAAAAGGATGTAGAAACAGGAAGGGATCGAAACAGGCTGTGTTTTCTTCTCCAAGCATGTGATCTTTGATGAATTATCATTTTCGTTTGCTACTATCCAGTCTCCAAGTTCTACTAATGGCACTTCTTATGATGATATGATTTTCATACCTGTGGTGCATACTGAGGAGCGTGTCACCCCTGTGACAACATATTACTGTTACAACGTTCAAAGTTATCCTCTACCACCCTGGTCTAACAAGAACTGCTAGTTATATTCTAGTCAAGAAATGTTGTCATTTTTCATTTGAAATCAGCCCCTCAATCGTGACAATGAAGTTGTACAAAGGCAGAAAGAATCTGCTACCACGTCTAATTTTTTAATCAATTTCATTGGCTCTTAGTCAAGCCAAACGTGTCTTCAACCCCATTTGTCACCCTCCTCCTCCGTTCGGCGATCATGTCTTCATATGCCTAACAGACAATCGAGATCCCATTGAAATATACTGAACGATACAGTATCGGGGATGAAATCCCCTGCAAAGTTCAAACTTGCAAATTTGAGCAAAACAAAAAGAAGGAAGATGAGAAGATGGTCAATGGACACACCTTAGGATAGGAGTACAGAAATATGTACCACCATGCGCATATCAGTAATGAAATGACGCTTGTGACTAATACAGAGTGCAAAATCAACCAGCTGAAGGCGATTGCGGAGACCCCGGTCAATGTAATTGTCCATGGTTGACACCTATATTACAAACAAGGCAGCGGAAAGATATTGTTAACCAGACAACTCAAACAACTCGGCTGCTAAAATAGTAAATCTGAAATTGGGTGCTTTATTCTCTCGCTCAAGAAGTGATTAGAGTGTCTTAAGTCATTTTTTTTAAGTGGAAACATAAGAAAGGGAATCTTGTACTTAGATTTGATTTGATGTGGCAGAAACAATCAATGGAACTGGATAACATAGTATATGTGGATGAAATTTTAACCAACTAGTACTAGAAAAAAACCTGAAAACAACTTCCAGTATAGCATATCAAGCAATAACAAGCAGAAAAACAAAATGAAGACGAGAAAAGAGTGAAAAATCTATATAAAACTTTAAAAACCAGCATCACTAACGGAACTAGATTTCTAAATTGTAAAATTAAGGAATATACATGCTTGAAAAAACATTCTAGTAAATCACAAAAGAATACAGAAGAGAGAGAGAGAAGCTTACCAGAATGGTTTAGTGTCCCACACAGAATCGTATTCAAGAGAAAGGTAGTTGAGATAGCCATCCATATCATCAACGACCTCATTTTCATCCAAGAACTGGGACCCATTTGAGTCGCTAAACACCACAATTTTGCCCCCAAATCCGTTGGATTTCAGGATAGAAGATGTGATATACGACGAGAAAACGGGATTGATAACTTGGGTTTGACGTTGCGGAGAGGAAAGAGGAGGTTGCAGTCGAAGCACTGGAACAGAGAGGGAAAGAGGGAAGAGAGCAGCTGTTGCCATTTTTGTCCCTTGCACACGCTAAAATATCTCTTCACATCCCTCACCTTCGCTTTTAAGAGCTTTTTGTTTTGTTTTGTTTTGTTTTAAGGCTTTATTTATCTATTTATTACTTAAAAAAAAAAAAAGAGGAGTTCCCAAGAGATGATTATAAAGGGATGATAATTTTATTCTGGATTTATTAATCCTTAAAGACGCGTCAGCTATTTAAGTTTAATGTAATTAGGTTTGGATTATAAACGCAATTATATGCAGATTATCAGACGAGTTGAGTCTACTTATGGACCTTATCATCTGCTTATCCATGTTAATTACATTTTATTTTTAAATTAAGCATAATTTGTATAATATTTAATATAAAGTATTGAGTATAACATTATATCCTGTTACCATGCACGAAAAATGACAATTATTTATTTTTTTATTATTAACTAAAAAATCATTCCGAATCAATGATGAAAAAACGCATCCGACCCTACTAGCTAGTGTTGAGTCCAAGGCAAAAATGATTATTGTTTTTCTTCATCATCCCATATTATACCTTTTTGTTGAAAAAAAATGATAATAATAGTTGTTGATGCTTATCGTGATCCGACGTCGGACCAACACCACGTGCGGCTGCGCATGGTTTGACTTCTCTTTGGATTCGCTTTCGCCGGGGCGGATGCACCTGCAAGAGGAGGCAAGAGGAAGGATGCTTCGGAGAAAATAGAAGGGTTAGTCAACAGACAAGGGCTCTCCGATGCTCAATGCAGGGTTTGCTCGGCAGAGGTCGGCAGCTAATTAGGTGTGAAGAAGAAGTCTCTCCCTAGAATGCCATAAATACATTCTATTTATAGGTCACCACTTGGATCGGGTGTAAGACGGGTTTTACCCACTATTCAGGTGTCACATCAAAGCGTGTTAGGTAGTAGGTGACAAGCGTCGCGCCCCTTGTCCAGCTGATTGGACTCTATCGGACGTGGAGTTATTTGCCTTGTGTTGGCTTATAATGGCGAGTAGCAGCCTACTTGCGAGTAAGATTGGTCCGACCCAAGCTACTGTATATTTCGAGGTGGCAGCTTTCTTGGGACGTACCATTGGATGCCTGAGAGGCACCTCGGAAAAGAGTATGACGCATCGGGGACCGATAGCAAGCTTGTCGGAGTTCTGCCGAGCTTATGAGCCGACCACCTTAGTTTATTTTCTCAACGATGGCACCGAGCTCACCCTCAACAATAATGATCAATTAATTTGAAACTCATTGATGAGTGAAAGTGAAACAATGAATTAGAGGGAAAAAAAATTACGGTATATAGCGGTGATTTCATATTGGCTCCACTCTTAAGATGTAAGTTCAAATCATCTATGGAGAGAGAGAGTGAGAGCAAACTGCCAGCACCACACCGATTATAAAAATGAAGACCCACGCAGGAAAGAATGAATTATGAAACGACAGAAATATAAAAACAACAACACGTTGGAAAACAGAATAACGAAGACGACGATAAAGTGATGAACACAAAACAGAACGACACAGGCAACAGAGTATCAGGACAATAAACGACAGGGATGAGGAAAAGACGATAAACCAAAAAAGCCTGAGAAAAAAGGCAATATAAAAGAAAAGAATCAAAGGTAATATATATAAAATAATGAATCAACAACAAAATATGAGGCCAAATAAGTAACACAAATTACAAAATAAAAAACGACCTAAATATAAAATAACATCACAGCTGAAATGTAAACGACAAGAAAATATAAAACGACGCAAATATAAAGACTACAAGAAGTGGGGAAACACGGAATAAAAGACCGACAAAAAAATGTAACCGATATAAAATAGAACGACAGAGCGTGAAAACAACAACGCCATAAAAAAAAAGGACAATAAACGACAGCAAAGTAATCAACGACAATAATGAGAAAATAAACAATACGTGATGAAAAAGACAACGAAGGGGACTCAAGAAAACAACAAAAAAAGAATGAAACAAGAAAGTGCAACAATACACGTACCGCAAAACGACAAAAAACAATAGAAGTGCGAGAACGACAGTAAAGTCACGAAGGATAAGAAAACGACAACAGGAGAGTAAGCCACAACAAACGTTAATTCTGAGGTTCATGGAAAGAACGACAACAAAGAAGAAACAGTAATAAAGGGCAATAAAACGACGTCAGGTGTAACGCCAGAGATATAAAAACTAGAAGAAGGTAATACCGTAATAGATAACGCACCTAAGAGAGTAAAAGAGAACAAAATGCCACCACTCGAAACTCAGAAGTCTAAAACAAGGAGATAGCCAATGACCAATAAAAGAGAACATGAAAACCAAGATAGTAACCGTGGGGATATTAAAGTGTTGGAGAGATATCTCTCTCTAACATGTTTAAGATCAAAAGATCACATTAAAATAAATAAAAAGACATTTTTTTAATACGTTTTGTCTCAGCACGGAGCGTCATAGCGTTCTCAAGATGAACAATCAGCACAAAAAAGGCAGTGCACCTCAGCATTGGGTGGTGGCGCCTGGGCCCCAAGCTACCCAGACGTCAACTTTGTGGTGACCATAGGACAACGCACTATTTGTTATTCACGGTGCCAGAAAGCTAGCACCACAGCACTCTCCCAAGCTAATGTAATGATGATTTTTTGTATCTTTTGAGTTGTTTTGAACTGGTATATTCATTGGTTGTATACTTTTATATAAATCTAGACATCTGTTAACAATGAGCACATCTATTGTAATAAATATATTGATATATGAATAGACACCTTTACTAATGAAGAGGTACATTTGTGTAAAGGTTATATGAATTGATTCAGTTGTGTTCACTCATCAAATGACACTCCTATCTTTTTATAAACTCTAAAATTATTACAGAATTTATATCTTGTTCTAGAACACCATATTGTAGCTAAATATAATGTTCAAGTGTTTGTTGTATCTTGAGAGTAATTTACCACAAAACTCTTTAGTAAACTTGAACAAATGAGGACAAATAAAACCTTTAAGGAAAATATTTTATATGCGCCTCAAACATATTCCATTTCTAGAAATTCTTTGCCTCTTTTCTCTCTACTCCTTCAAAACACACCAACAATCTTAAAGGTTTTATTTTATTATGATAGAGGCCGAAAAGAAAATGGTATCCTTCCTCAACCCAAATGGCCAACTTGACTGTTTTGATGGCACCAACTTCACTCGCTAGAAGGCGAAGTTGTTCTTCTTACTCATGGTGCTCGAGATTACTTATATGCTTGATCCGAAGACGAAGCCACTCCCGAAGCTAAAAGACAACGATACCGATGCTATCAAAGCCGCTGGAAAGAAAAGAGAAGATTATGAAGTCATGTGCAAAGGTCACATTCTCAACACCTTCTCCAATCATCTTATGATCTCCACCACAACATGGAATCCCCAATGGGAGATATGGAACGCTCATAAATACAAATACAAAACCGATAAGGAATGGCATGGATAAATTCTTTACTCTTATTTTTTTAGAATTTTCTATGCTTGACTTCAAGTCCGTTCTAGACCAAATATATGAATTGCAAGTCATTGTTACAAAACTCAAAGAATTGAAGGTTGAGATTTCTGAATCATTTCTAGTGGGAGCTATTATTACTAAATTACCCCAATCTTAGAATGGTTATAGAAAGAAACTCCTCTATAGGAGGGATGACATAACTCTAAAGAAGTTGTAAAAGCACTTTTGGATTTTTCTAAAGAGGCGAACAAAGCTCGTGATCTCAAGGGAAAACTTTTGGATTTTTCTAAAGTTAATATAGCTGAAACTAGTACGTTTGATAGTTTCAAACGAACTTCAAGAATAACAATGACAAGAAATGCAAACGGTCCAGTAATGATTCTTAAAAGTTTACTGGAAATTGTTTCTTCTGTGGGAAAAAGGGCCATTGTCAAAGTGATGTGAGTACAAGAAAAAAAAGGAATAAGTGAACTCCTACAAAGCCAATATTGTTGAAGAGAAATCTGAAGAGATTTGTTATGGTCTTGGAGATGCAAATTGACATGATTATCAAAACCAACATGGTAGCAACAAAGCCTTGCAATTGTTGGCTTGATTTCAGTGCCACCATTCATGTTTATAGTGATAAGAGAATGTTCTTATCATATGCCATAGAGAAAGAAGAACAAACAGTTCTTATGGGGAATCATGATACGGCGATGGTTGTCGGGGAAGGAATAGTGGACATTAACTTTATTTCGGAAAGAAAGTGACCTTAAACAATGTCTTCCATGTTCCAAATATTAGGAAAAATCTTGTATATGCTAGTCTTACGTGTAAGAATGATCTAAAAGATTGTACTCGAGGCCAATGCATGTATTGTATCTAAGAATGGGTTGTTTATAGGAAAAGGGTATTCTTGTGATGGCATGTATAAGCTTAGCATTAATAATAAAGTTATGATTTCTGCTTATATGGTTGATTCTTCTGATATTTGGCATGTACGTTTAGCACACTTAAACTTTATATCTTTGTAATACATGTCTAAACATGGTTTGATTAGCCGCAAAGATGAAAAATATGATAAGTGTGAGATTTGAATATTTACAAAAATGACAAAGAAACCCTTTCCTAAAGTCGAAAAAAATACTCAAATGTTGGATTTGATTCATACTGATATTTGTGAGTATAATAGAATTTTAACAAGAAAGGAAGAAGATAGTTTATCACTTTCATTGACGATTGTTCCAAATACACATGTGCACTTAATTAGAACAAAAGATGAGCCCTTAGGTAAGTTCAAACTTTTCAAGACTGAAGTTAAGAACCAAAAAGATAAAAAAATCAAAATGGTTTGAAGTGATAGAGGTGGTGAATACTTTTATAATGAGTGTTCCATCGTTTGAGAATTTCACGCACGAGACGACGTGCTCGTGGCCCTGTAGGAACTTCAGCTGTTGATAAGGCTTGTCTGGCGGTGCTTCTTGCCTGCTGCTCTCCATTTTTTTTTAATTATTCCTTTCTCTCTCATTGGAGGAGGTTGGATAAAAATGAATGGATTTTGTATTTTTGACTCCCAAGTCTTTTTTATTGTCTGTTTTTTGGTTTAAACCGGTTGAAATTATAATTGAAGCGAGGAAAATTTGAAAAACTCCAAAATTATTAGAGTGTTTGGCATAATAGTTAGAATCATTGGTATATTGTAACATGTGAGTGTTTTATACTTTAGCAACTTTTTTCTTTTTTACTGTAGTATGTGAGAGCTTTACACTGTTCCTAACTAAAAAGTTGGTTAAAACCAACTCTGCCAGCATTTTCCCTTTAATTATCAAAGGCATTTTCCTTTCTCCTTGACAATGTTTAATTGAAAGCGCTTTGTGTTTTTAAAATAATAATAATAATAATTTGTAGCATTTTTTTGAAATCATTAAGTGGCGATTTCATTTGGGGAAAAAAAATTTATAGTTTACCTTTGGTAAACGAAAGAGGAATTCAAAAAAAAAAAAAAAAACAAAGGAAAGAAAGAGAACATATAGCCTCTTCTTCGCCATCGATTCTACAACGATAACAAATAGAGGAAACGATGCTATACTTGCATTCTTTTTACACATTTATCAGCAACCATTTTGGGAACAAATTATAGACCCCTACAGCAAGGTATCAATAATCCTTTTCACCCAGGCGTAATTTTCAACGAGATTTTATCAATTATAGAAAAAAAAAAAACATGAAATACTTGAATATTTGCAAAAGCTAAGCGATCAATTTGCAGGCGCTCTTTTAAAAAGGGTGTTCAACGATTGGTTTTTAGTTGGTCGGTTTTGAAAAATACAAACCAAAAACGGATCATTCATAAGAGAGATTAGGTAGGTTTTTGAAAGTCTGTCCGTAGGCGGTCAATTTAAAAAAGCCATGATCAGTCAGATTGCATATAGTGGCCCAACGGCAACATGATTACAGTTTTTTTGTACAAAAATAATATATTAGAAATGGCTTAAAAAATAATATTTTGAGAATAATAATATACTATGTAAATAATAAAAACAAAAAAAAAATTCATAATCTAATTATAAAGTCCAAATCTTAAAGTTTAAACACGAAGAAAAGTTTAACATACGGCATATTATTATAGTTTATATTCATGTTAAAAAAATAAAAAAAGGTTGGTCGGTCAATCAATTTTCAACCGACGTAAAAAATCCTTTTCGATTACCGAACCGCTCAATTTAGGACAGTCGATTTTCTGACTAAATCAGTGGGTTTTGCTACTGTGACAGACTTTCTTGGTTTTTTTGGGTCGATTTGACAGTTAGTTTTAATAGGTTGACGGTTAGTTTCAGCAGTAGTAAGTTTTTTTTTAACACCCCTACTTACAACAGGCTTTATTGTACTTCAGTAGTTGCTGCAAATTTGGTGCACCAATTCCAACCAACACCAACGAAAAGAAATGAAATGGTGAAACGCGCACTGCATGATAAACTAGGATTTAAAAGTCGCTGGTAAATGGTAATGCTCTTTTTAGCCTTTTCTCTCTCCTTTATTAGAAGGAAAAGATTTTGTAACCCCTACTAGTGCAGCATATTTCACCAATCGCCAGTTTCTAAGCGACTAAGCTTGAGCCCAAACGGGCAGAAAAAAAAAAAAAGTTCACAAAAGGTTTCTCATGCAAATTAAAAGAAACGGAGATGAAAAGATAACCATAAACCTCTTGATTAAAAGGTATGTAAAGGCGAAGAAAAGGATTAGACAGGCCCTTATAAGTGGTTATAAAAGACATCTTGGTAAAGCAGGGAAAGGACTACTCCAGAGCTCCATTACCAAGTTGAATATACTTCTACGGCTTCAGATATCACCCAGCTGCAAAAAAGTCATAACAAGGATGATAGAATATGGCATGCTTTGCCAGGAGTCGATTTGTCAACTGCACACGCCGTAGAGTTGAGTTCCATAAAAACCCGCCTCAGTTCGGTAGAGCACTCTGTCAATACGTGCAGAGTTATAAGTACCATAACCTCCTTGTAGAGAGCACGTACATCATTCCAAATACTCCAATATCCTCTTTGAATATATGAACGATTCATGAACTGCAGACACCTTCAAGGAATGCCTTTTAGTAAATCAATAAGAAACATAGCAATCTACCTAACATCTTTCTCCTCCGCACACATGCGAGAAATACAGGCCGAGTTTTAAAGCTTAAATACTCGGAACAAGGAGAGAGGGAGTGAGAGAGTACCCAATCCATCTGATCACCACAAATTTTAGTCCTTGCCATACTAGGATCGTATCTCATACAGCAACAAAGTCCACCTCATCTGAGCTTTCCTCATATAATACAAACCCTGCATCTCGACCATCCTCATTGCCACTACCATGGTCACTATTGTAACTGCTCTCCGAGAAACTCATAAACATTGAACCATCTGATGTATGACTGCTCATTTGGGATGGCAGACTGACATCACTATTTATCTCACTGTCAAACATCTGATCAATTTCGATGTAACTGCAAAAATCCAGATTCCCGTATGATACTGGTAAATTAATCTCCAAATGCCAATAGATTTTGTAAACAAAATTTTAAGAGAAAATTAGAATTTCTAATGATATCAACCAGAAATAACTGAAGAATAAACCAACCTTCCTTCTGATGGAAATTCGGCCAGCAAACAAATGTCAGGCCTTTCTTCCAATAACTGCTTGATAGGTATTGCACTGCATAATGGAAAATTTCTAGATTGTAAGAATAATAGCAAAAGATAAAACCTCACCAGAAGGACGCAGATTTAAGAAATTCTCAAATAGCACATCAAATGCCTAAGCAGTCTTCCAAATCCAACAAAGAGGATGGACGATCAATAAAGCAAGGCAGAAACCATTACCTGGAATTATAGCATCTGTCATACCAGTCATTCTCAGAAGCTAAACCTTCCCTATTAGATATGTCCTGCTCCAACAGCAATCGAAAGTAGAAAATTAGATACAAAATCAAGCACCTAGATGCAAGTTATTAAAAACACAGAAATAAATAGTAAACAAACATTAACTTGCAACTTTATGCAGGTCTATGCACAAAGATTGCAGTCAATTCCAATCCACTTACCAGGTGTTTAAGGAATTTGAAATCCCCCGAAGTAATTGCTGTCAAGAGCCGAGCAACTTCCACCTGTAAATAAAGAAATAGAGTTATCGCTAGAGGGGCGGAGAAAAAGGAGAGGAAAACTTTTGAGTCCTCACCTCTTTGAGATGCATGCAATCCCGTAAAATTAAGACTTCCAGCAAATTACCCCCCATGCTGTTTCCAAGATTCCTGAGAAGAAAAAACTCTTGCTCGACTTATGATGTAGATCATCGATAAATAATCTTGAAATAGCAAACTGTTGGTTGGCTTTTGATGAAGTCTAATCCATAATCCACAGAAAAATAATAATGATGATAATAAAAACTCACCTTATAAATGTTCCAGAGATAGAATAGGATGTCGAAAAATCAACGTACTTTAGTTTTCTAAATCCCTGCACAAGCACCCACATAGATTACGATTTTTGCACTTTTTGCACTTACATCCCAAATTATAGAAAGGGATCAACAGATATAGTTACAGAGTAAGACGGAACGTAATTCTCCAAACAACAAGTCAAGACAGCTCAAAGCATTACCTTGAAGTGGAATTCATAATCCATTGGATTCCAGTTAGATATTTATATATATGTATGTGTGTGTGTGTGTGTGTGTGTTTGTGTGTGTATCTTAAACCAAAAAAAAAATAAAAATAAAAAACCAACAACAACGACCTAAGCACAACAGAAGAAAGAATGTTAAACAACCAAATTTCTTAAATCCAAATGAAATTATGACAGAGTAACGAGACAAAAGTCACAAGACCTGTTGTCATTTGTGATGTTAGAAGTTAAATTTGACATATTACCTATGCCATAGATTCATATATCACATTAGAACATCTCTCAGACAGACGCGGACACAAAGAAAGAAAAAGAGATTCAGATTCCAGAAAAGTATGATAAAGTAGAATAACCATCAAGAATGCATGAACCTTGGGCATATGAATTCTTGAAATTGCAAGACATACCTTAACAAGTATGCGAAGTTTATAATCATGCAGCTTAAACCCTCTAAGAGCCAATGAAGTTAGGTTAGGACAATTAGTTACTAGATCAAGGCAGGTTTGTGATTTCAAACTGTCATCTCTACCTGTGATGCAAGAAACACATAAATAAGAATAAATTTTGGGGCCATAATCAGGGTGCCAGTAAAAAGCATGCTGTACCTGTTTTTGAAGATTCAAAGAACAAACGCTCTATCAAGTGACAGTTTGCAGTCACAGATACCAATGTTTGCCTCAACTCAACGTGTCTAGCCATTAGAAAGAAAGTTGTCAGTGCAAAATTAACAGGCCATGTACCTATTATCTGTGGAATATTTAAAACAATAACATATCTACAGGCAATGTACTCTCGTGCCACTAACAAGATTACAGGAATTATTATATATTGGATTTGAAAAGCAATAAATCAAGGCATTTGTGATTAAAGGAGGCAGTGATTGAAATAAACCATATTCTTCTCAGAAACTTGAAATTAAAAAAATAACAAAAAAAAAAATTTTTAAAAAGGAGGCACAACAACCAAAGAAACTTACAAGCCAACAATTTCCAGATCAAGGAGACGTGGACAAGCTGATAATGCCCCACAAAGTGACGAGTTATCCATTCTTTCAATATTGTAAAGGTGCAACCTTCTCAAAAGAGCCCTTAAAATGAAATAAAAAAATATATTAACAGACAAGTATGACGGTAACAAAACAAATTCATTAATATTGTAAACTCAATTATACCCGGGTGCGCCATTGTCTCCGAGTAAAGAGCTCAAACAGGATCTTGTGAGAATAGATGACTCTTTCCCTTGTCTGGATCTCTTATCATTCCATGAGAAGTTTGATACCTCTACAGCATTTCTGATTGTATAAACTAACGGCTGACAAGGTCCAAGTGATGTGTGTGAGCCTTGAACTACACCAAGCTTAAGAGACCTGCATAATCAATTAAGAAATACACAGAACAAAGCAAAAACATATTACAGAGTGCAACAGAATCTTAATGCATAATCAAACTAATTTCCCAGTGAGAAATAGACATCACTTGCCAATAAACTGCCAGAATAGGAAAAGGTTCTTAGGTTCTTTAAGAAGCCAGGAAAAAAAAAAAAAGGTACAAGAATGATTCATGAAAGCACAAATTCTAGTCCAGCAACCCATTGAGGTTCCCATGGACAAATACAACCAAATGCATTCGTCAAGATTAAATATTTTTCAGGCACAAAGTTCTTACTGAAGGGCTCTCCCTGCCCGATGGATCATCGTGGATACAACAGCATTATTAACTTTCGGGAGATCTGTTGTCAAATCAATGTTGGAATAGCACGAGGGATCCATGGCACACTTTTTAAACATGGAACAAGTAGCCGCTGCATAACATAGGCTTTGTGTATCGAGCATTGAAAAGACCTGCAGTCACCGGACAACATCGAGTAGTGAGATACTTTACTTCTTTCCGCAATGCTCACGTGTAAAGTAGTAGACTATTGATTCTAAAGGTTTGGAACACTAAAAATAATTGACATAAAAGTGTTCTTAGAAAGGAGAGATGGTTGGCATCTCCCCTGACAGGAAAGGGAACAGCTTTCGGGCTTCCATGTCAGCACACCCAGTTCTTGCATAAGTATTACCCAAATAATTCAAGCTAAATTTGCAATAATCCATATACCATAGTACAGAAATAGAAAACCTTGCTCCGTAGCTGATGTCTTGCATACAATATATTACAGACATTTCTCCAATTTTCCCAACTCATATTTTCACATTACTACATAATTTAATGCACTAATATAGTACGAGGTACTACATAAGCTCGTGTCAGTATCCAAAAGATAACAAACAAACATAGCGCCAATGTTATAAATAAGCTAGAAACAAGTAAACTACCACCATTTCCCTACATTCCCGAACGCTAGATGAAAAGTATGAGCATCAAGCACAATCAAGCCCAGTAATTTTTTTTTTTTTTTTTTTTTTTTTTTTTGGGTGGGGGGTGGGGGTGGGGAATGCAGCAAACAGGATCTTATTTTCAAAGGAACATGAAAAACCACCAAAAAGCAGTAACATTCTCATACAAATCCAATCAATCAACAGCAAAATTGACATACATAAAGCAAATCTTCCAAAACGAACAATTGAATAAATCAAGATTTCATTTTCCCCAAATCTAACTTCCCAAAAAAGAAATAAATCAGAAACGAAACGTACTTTGATGGTGAGGTCAGGAGGGAGAACCCAGGCGAGGGAGTTGTGCTTGGAGGCGCGTCTCCTGGCGGAGCGCTTGCCAGCCTCGAGGAGGACGGAGCCCAATTTGAGGGCGCGATCGATAAGGAGGATCTGATCGGAGTCGGAGGTGGCTCTGGAGTCGAGAAGGCGCTCGAAGGAGAGGTCGATGGAGAGAGAGGAGGAATCGGAATCGGAATCGGAGTGGCGAAGAAGAGAGTCGAGAAGGTGGTCGATGTCGGAGTGGTTGGGATTAGGGATTCTAAAGTTTTGTGAAGGGCAAGGTCGCTTCGCCATGGACGACGGGCTGTGGAGGAGAGCATCCATAGCTAGCAGAGGGGCCGTAGGAGAGTGGATTACCAATTATTAATCGCTTACCACCACCATACACATTACGCAGAGACACACTTTTCTCTTTTGGAGTTTACATACGGACGAGGCATATTACGCCACGTGTCTTTGTACTTGTGAGTTCACGTGGCTTTATGAATTAGGCCAATTATTCTTCTCCTCACATCAACTCACAGTATTTTTTTTTTTTTGGAAAAGAAAAACAAATATTTTTTTTTTGGAGGACATATTCGGCTTTTTCTTTTTCCTCCGCTAGGCTTAGTGCGTAGGAAAAATTTGAACCCAAAAACTATATAATATAAAAACTATACACGGTAACGTATATTGTTTTATATTGTAATATGTACAAGTTTTACACATATTTTATAAGAAAAAAAGAAATTTTTGCAAGAGGGATTTATTATTTTTTAATGAAAGGGAGGGATTTGTTTATACAAACATTTATTGCATGCTTTTGGAGGTTGGATCCAATTAAAATCACAAAATATGTATCACTTACAAAATTTATCTTTTTTAATGCTTGTTTTGAACATTCTAGATACACACACAGTCTTACAGTATTTAACTACATTGCTTTTGGAACTAATTCAGCACAACTAATATCAGTTCTCCGACGATCTTTCTTTTCTCGAGAAAATTGAGCATCACCCTATTAGTCATCAACATCAAATCTTGTCATTTTCCCCATTTTTATTCAACGGTAAAAAGTATTTTATAAACAGTTATTATTGTGATTGCCACAAGTAACCTATAATACTTGATATAATTAATGGAATAGCCTGTGGTGATATTTGTTAATATATGTTTTTGAACTTCTTTTTGAGCAAAATGACAACATTTGTCTTAATGAGTTCAGTTACTATATCAAACACCACGCATGGTTACTATTACTGGACAAGATTCAACAACACAAGGATGAAAGTTTCCTTGTTGAATTTGGTTTTTCAGTTTCTGTTTTCCGTGTAAAACATAAACGATTCTAACATGCCAAAACAACAAGCATATCAAAATCAAACGGAAGCGTGAAACAACGTGTATACCTCCTGTCATTGCCTCTGTTCTGTGCAGTCCAACGGTGTCCTGCTTTTAGCGTGACTGTTGCTCCTTGGGATGCTTCCAAGTTCTCACAAAAACTCAACTGATGATGTTGGATTCTTAAGAGAGTTTTTTGAACTTGAAGACCCAATATTCTGTTCAATGCACGAACAAAAGAAATTTCTGTACAGCCATTGCTTCCATCAAGCAATCTTTATACTGCTTCAGAAAATTCAGTTACCAAGCTGGTTTTAATGGACATAAATATGAGGCCAATAATGCAACAAATTAAATTGGTTTCAATTCTTTTTCTTTGAAACCGTAGAAAAGAAACTGTTACATTCTCCCACTTGGTCTCCATATTTATCCTTATATTCATTAAACCTAAACTTTCAAGAAACAAATACATGAATCATTGCGATAATTTCTCTGAATTGTGAGTATTATCTTTCCATGTATTACAATGTATTATTTCTCATACTTTATTCCTTATATGGTAACTTAACTTTATGAATAAACCCAATGTTTATTCTTGGTCCTACTAAATGTGAATTTTTCTCTAATAACTTTATACGCAAAACAAATATGAGAAAACATCACAACTGAATAAGAGTTTCATTAAGACTGTAAATTGTATGTACAAACAAATTTACATTATGGAACCAAGTCCCATCCGTACAACATGATCCTTAAATGACTTCGGTGGCATTCCTTTTGTCAGAGGATCTGCGATCATCAATTCAGTGCTTATATGCTCAATGACCACTTTATTTTCCTTAATCCGTTCCCTTATGGCTAAGTACTTAATGTCGATATGTTTACTTCGACTGCCACTCTTATTATTCTTAGCCATAAAGACAGCAGCTGAATTGTCGTAATATATCCTTAATGACCTAGACACAAAATCTACAATTCTACGGCCTGTCATGAAACCCTTCAACCATACATCATGCGAAGTAGCCTCAAAACAAGAAACGAACTCTGCCTCCATTGTAGAAGTAGCAACCAACGTTTGCTTTCCACTCCTCCAAGATACAGCTCCTCCGGCTAGCATGAAAATATAACCTGAAGTTGATTTTCTCGAATCAACACAGCCAGCAAAGTCTGAATCGGAGTAGCCAATCACCTCTAGAATGTCAGTTCGTCTATACATAAGCATGTAATCCTTTGTACCTTGAAGGTACCTCATCACCTTCTTTGCAGCCCTCCAGTGGTCAATGCTTGGGTTACTTTGATATCTTCCCAATATTCCCACAGCAAATGCAATGTCAGGTCTTGTGCAGACCTGAACATACATAAGGCTTCCAACAGCTGAAGCATAAGGAATGTTGCTCATTTGAACTTTCTCGAAATCACTCCTTGGACATTGATTCAAACTGAACTTATCAGCCTTCACAATGGGTGCTACACTTGGTGGACAATCTTTCATCCGAAATCTATCTAAGACTTTATTGATATAGGTTTCCTGCGATAGTCCCAAAATGCATCGAGATCTATCCCTATGGATCTTTATGCCAATGACATAAGATGCCTCACCTATATCCTTCATATCAAAGTTCTTAGAAAGAAATTGTTTCACCTCATATAGAAACCCCTTGTCATTGGTTGCAAGAAGGATATCATCCACATATAAAACAAGGAAACAAATCTTGCTCCCACTGACCTTCTGGTATATACATTGATCCATGATGTTCTTTTCAAAACCAAATGAAGTGATAACATCGTGGAATTTCAAATACCATTGATGGGAAGCCTGTTTCGAACCATATATGGATTTCTTGAGTTTGCACACCAATTGCTCACCATCACTAGAGGAGAATCCTTCATGTTGTTTCATATAAACCTCTTCCTCTAGATCACCATTGAGGAATGCCGTTTTCACATCCATCTGATGTAACTCAAAATCAAATGAGCTACTAATGCCATGATCACACGAAGGGAGTCCTTTTTAGATACAGGAGAAAAAGTCTCAGTGTAATCTATACCCTCCCTTTGAGTGAATCCTTTAGCAACGAGTATTGCCTTATGTCTCTCAATGTTGCCTAATGAGTCTTTCTTTGTCTTGAAGACCCATTTGCATCCAATGGCTTTTACACAGTTAGGCAACTTGACAAGATCCCAAACTCCATTAGATAACATAGAGTTCATCTCATCTTTCATGGCATCATACCACAAGTTAGATTCCTTACAACTCATGGCTTGTGAAAGCATTTCTGGATCATTTTCGACTCCTATGTTGTAGTCAGACTCCTGTAAATACACAATATAGTCACTAGGAATAGTTGATCGTCGTACTCTAGTAGATCTTCTTAATGCTGGTTTAACATTCTCTTAAAGAGTATGTTGATCAACTGGCTGTTCAACAAGTTCTTGTATCTGTTGTTCAGCTGGATCTACTGCTTCTTGATTAGCAATCTGTGGAACTTGAATGACTGGCTGTTGTTCAACACGCGTTTAAACTGTAGGCGTGTCGTGTATAACAATCACTCTATCGTATGAAGTGGAAGCTTGAGCATCTGTATGATCTTTCTCCGAAACGGTGTTCCAGGATCTATCGCTCCCACTGATCAAGTCATTCTCAAGAAATTTGGCATTTCTTGATTCTACAAACCTAGTAGTATGTGATGGACAATAAAATCTGTATCCCTTAGACCGTTCAGCATATCCAACGAAATACCCACTTATGGTCCTTGGGTCTAGCTTCTTTTCTTGTGGATTATAGACTCTTACTTCAAATGGGCATCCTCAAACGCGTATATGTCGCAAACTCGGTTTCCAACCTTTCCATAACTCGAACGGTGTCTTTGAGACAGCCTTAGTTGGAACTCGGTTTAATATATACACAGTTGTCTTGAGAGCTTCAGTCCACAAAGACCTAGGAAGCTTGGAGCAGCTAAGCATGCTCCGCACCATATCCAACAATGTTTGGTTTCTTCTTTCTGCCACACCATTTTGATCTGGAGAACCGGGCATAGTATACTAGGCAACTATCCCATGTTCTTGAAGAAACTTCACAAATGGACCAGGCGCTTGTCCATCTTCGGTGTATCTACCATAGTATTCACCACCTCTATCAGATCTCACTATCTTTATTTGCTTACCACATTGTTTCTCTACTTCTGCCTTAAACACCTTAAAGGCATCTATAGCTTCATTTTTGTTATGAAGCAAGTAGAGATACATATATCGTGAGTAATCATCAATAGAAGTAATGAAATACTTTTGACCATACGCGTCTATGTCTGGACTACAAATATCTGTATGTATGATCTCTAATATGTCTGAACTCCTCTTGGCACCTTTCTTTGACATATTGGTCTGCTTTCCCTTTATGCAGTCCACACAAGTGTCAAAGTCAGTAAAATCTAGAGTACTAAGTACTCCATCATTCACTAATCTCTTTATTCTCTCAATAGAGATATGACCCAATCTACGGTGCCACAACATAGAGGAATCTTCATTCATAACACATCTCTTAATGCCAGCATTATCATGAACATGCATAGAAGTATAAGAAGCTTTATCTTGTAAATTAATTTTGAAAAGACCATTTGACAATATACCATTTCCAATAAGTTCATATCTATAAAACAAACTAAATATAGTATCCAAAAAATTAAAGGAAAATTCCAACGGTACAAGCCTTGAAATTGAAATTAAATTCCTAGAAAAACTAGGAATATAAAATGTCTTTTCTAACTTTAAAACATAACCACTAGATAAAACTAAATTGCATGTTCCGACAGCCTCAACACGTGAGCGCATCTTGTTGCCTGAATAGATGCACTGCTAACTTCTCACTGGCTTCCTTAGGCCTTGCAATCCCTTTTTTGTCAAGCCATTTCTGATATTTAGGACAATCCTTCTTTATGTACCCCTTCTTTTTGCAAAAGAAGCACCTGGATTCATTCTTGATATTAGCTTGAGCAGGCAGTTTGCCTTTTCCCTTATTCTTGGCTTGGCCCTTGTTCTTCCTTTGAGTTGCCAGATGCACACTCTTTCCCGCTTCCATAATAAGCCTTCCTTCCTCCTGAACACACATGGTCATCAATTCATTGATGAACCACTTATCCTTATGTGTGTTGTAGGATATCTTGAAAGGTCCATATTGATGTGGAAGAGTGTTGAGGATGTAGTGCACAAGGAAGATTTTAGACATCTCAACCTCAAGTGTCTTCAGCTGAGCCGCTATATCCCTCATTTGCATGATGTGCTCATGCACATCATGAATTCCAGTAATCTTCATGGATGAAAATTTCATTATCAAGGTGCTAGCCAAGGCTTTGTCCGATGTAGCAAACTGCTCATCAATTGCCTTCATCAGAGCTCGCACTTTGTCATATTGCTCCAATGAACCACGTATGCCAGTCGAGATCTTCGTCTTTATGAACATTACGCAGAGGCGATTAGATCGCTCCCACTTTTCATAACGGTTAACGTCATCCGGCTGGCTGGTCTCCGTAATGACAGGTGGTTCATCCTTACGGATAGCCAAGTCAATGTCCATGACACCTAAATGAAGAAATATTTCTCCTTCCACACCTTATAGTTGTCTCCCTTAAGTTCGGGAATGTCACACTGAAAATCAGAGTAACTCACAGTTTGCATAGCTACATAATAAAACATACATGCTTATGTTACTAAATTAAGGCTACAATACTTTATGACATGTTTACCAATGTAAATCATGCATTAAAATAAGAATCAAATGACATAAAAATTGCCTGTGGGCTAAATTTTTAACTCAAACAGATTCATATATCCTTATGATGACACTATCAAATTATATGTCATTTTCTTAATTCCTGTGGGTAAATTAAGAAAGATAATTTGATACATCATCCTAATTAATCATATTAAATATAATAAAAATTCCTGTGGGATAAAATTTATCATATTACATATGATTAATCACAATTTAATGTCTTTTTACCATATGTGATTTAAGCATCTAACATAATTTTTTGTATAATCAAAGATGCTGTGGCTACTCTTTAATTATTCAAAAATTAAATACATATATCACAAGACATTTATTCTTAAATTTTTGCTCATAAAATAAATTGCATTTACCTTAAGCAATAAATAAATATGAACAAAGAACCATAATTTATGTACTAATTTTCATTATGTATAGATTAAAATTATACATTCAAAAATATAATTTAGCACATTATTGCATAAAATTAAATGTACTAAATTATTTAACTTAATATTGCATGCATAATTTTAAATCACAAATTATACATAATGAACACTATATGCATATAAATTTAAAAAATTATATCCATACAAATACTGTATAATATTCATAACAAACACCAAAAATTATGAATATTAAAAATTATGAATTTTTTATAAATTATTCTATAATATGAAAAATTTCATAAAAATATCAAAATTGTGGATATAATGAAAATTTCATAAAAATTATAAAAACTGAAAATTTTATGAAATTTTTCCCAAAAATATCATTTTATAAAATCTGAAAAAAAATCAAATTTTTTTTTTAATTTTTGGGTTTTTTTTTTAATTATCTGCATATTTAAAAACGACATGTCGTTTTGGTCCTCATGGCTGAAACGACATGTCGTTTTCTTTGCTAAAAAAGACGCTTCACTACCAAAACGACATGTCGTTTTGGCTGACCCAAGGCCAAACGACATGTCGTTTTGTGTCGTCTTCAACCTTAAACCGGGTCGTTTTGACTTGGCTGACCCGAATTCTGACCCTATTTCAGACCCGGATCGTTTTTCACCCTCTGGACACCAAATTTATCGTTTCAAATTGCAGAATTCATAGAAATCTAATGTCTAAATGATTTCTAATCTTAGTTTCAATTAAGAAATGCTAAAAAAAACAAAACCCAAAAAACAAAAAAAAAATTCAACCGTGCATTCATGAACACGGAAAATTTTTTGTTAACTAAAGCTTAACACAGTTCGCACGCAAGGCAGAGGTATTTATGGCTCTGATGTCAAATGTAAAACATAAACGATTCTAACATGCCAAAACAATAAGCATATCAAAATCAAACGGAAGCGTGAAACAACGTGTATACCTCCTGCCATTGCCTCTGTTCTGTGCAGTCCAACGGTGTCCTGCTTTTAGCGTGGCTGCTGCTCCTTGGGATGCTTCCAAGTTCTCACAAAAACTCAACTGATGGTGTTGGATTATTAAGAGAGTTTTCTGAACTTGAGGACCCAATATTCTGTTCAATGCACGAACAAAAGAAATTTCTGTACAGCCATTGCTTCCATCAAGCAATCTTTATACTGCTTCAGAAAATTCAGTTACCAAGCTGGTTTTAATGGACATAACTATGAGGCCATTAATGCAACAAATTAAATTGGTTTCAATTCTTTTTCTTTGAAACCGTAGAAAAGAAACTGTTACATTCCGGTGTCATCTTCTTTGTAACGAAATTGCCAAAGGTCACCATGTTAGTAACAAAATTGCAAAGTTCTTGGCAATTATCCATTGAAACAAGGGGGATACGAAAGTGTTTTACTACAAATACACAGTCCTAACATTACAACAAAATCGACCAAATGTTACAGTTAGTAGTCGTCATCAAATCATTTGATGCATTAGGGAAAGGAAGTTTATCATCTTGCATAAATATGTCTACTTCTTTTCGGAACTGGTTCGGTCTTTGGCCGGAGATATCTGAGGCTTTCCTACCAACTGATGCAACAGATGAGTGTCAACATATATAGAATGCAATTCACAAATTCTGTTTTGCTAAAAAACAAGTCCCCACGCTAATTGGTGCTAGCTCAGTTAGTATTGGTTTAGCGTGCTGGCTCAGTTAGTATGGGTGAGATAGGTTAAGGAGACATCCTAAGGGCTAAGTTCAAATCCTAAGAACAGCTAGGACCGTATTTATATATATATATATATATGCTTTCGAGAAATACATGAAAATATGTCTGACATGATGAGACCAGGATCACAGAAAACATAGGAGCCTAACTCGTTTGATTAAACGGCATCTGCATTCACGTTACCATACTCCCAAACTCAACTCGCCTGCATAATTCGTCACTGGTAAATTGAGTTCACTGCATATATGATATTCAAATAAGGCTTAAAACACTAAACTAAACCAAGAGTGGCAAAGAAGTATGCCAACTGAAGCTATGAAATTTCCTAGGAAATGCAGAGAACAACCATGTACTATTGTATTGATCACATCTTTTTAACAATAATCAACATCCTGAAGTTTTCATCAACATTCAAAACTGATTAACAAAAAAAGCAAGTACATTTTTATTCATTCTTCCAAGCATACAAAATGAGCGAGAATCCGAGACCTTGCGTTTGACTATCCTTAATTTGCTGAGAGTAAGACCGGGTGAGCACAGAAGGATCGAACCCAGATTGGCTGCTCCATAGCTTCTCAGCCGAGAGGGAAGTTTGGAACATGAAAACTGCGTTGCCCATGTTATTATTATTGCCAAAGAGCCAATTGTGTACATCCCAAAAGACTTCAACAGGTAGCCCATCAACCAAAATGGTGTTGTTTCCTCTGAACTTCCACTTCAGCCTCTTCACTTGCATAACCGGCTTACTATCAATGCGAATCACGAGGCTCGGATCGTTTAGCCCGACGGTGTCACACTCAATAGCCACATCATGTGTCTGGCCCTTGTCACAAAATTGAGCCTTGGCCACATAGAACTTCTTCCCAAATATGTTCTCTCTCTTGGCAACAAAAATGGCATTCGAACAAGGAACGGGCTCGGTGTCGGCGTCAATCTTCTTATAAGCTTCTCTTTTCAAGTCACCAAGAAGTAAAATCATTTCTCCATTAAAAATCACAGCTAAATAGAATCCTTCTAGCGGCTCAGGACCAGCACCAAATTTTGCATTGGTTAAGTCCCAATGCATTTCAATTTTGCTAGAATCAACCTCCAAGTTTTTGCACCCTTTTCTCTTGGAGAATAACCAAGGCTTTACATCTACCTTACAGAGGCATTGATGGGCTGAATCATCAATCCCAATGCTAAGGCCTTGACCCATCAAGTTCTTGGTCCACGTAACAGTAATCAAGCATAAACGACCCCTTAATTTACACTGATAGACACATGTGACCAAGTTCTGAGCATTTTTACTAGTACTACTGGATGAAGAAGAATCCGCAACTTGAACACCATTTTCCCCAAAACAAGAAGGAAAATCCCTCATGATCAATGCCAAAAAACTATATATATTTAAAAAAAGTGTCTTTCTTTCAGAACCTACCCTTCTGAACTCTTTTGAGAATTTTGAGGTTTCTTTCCTAGGAAAAAGGAAATGCAGACATAAGTATTTAGAGAGAAGGGATTTCTGATTCTCTACCTTGCGTAATTGAAAAGGAACTCAAACAGTCCATCCCATCTTATAAATGCTTCAGTTTGCTCCTGAACCAAGAATTGCTTTACAGTAATGAATCAGAAAATAAAAACAAACAACTTAGCAAGAAAGAAAGGAAAAAGATTAGAAAGTAAGAACCATTTGGTTAGGCGGGAAGAGATGGGCAACGAGCGAGAGAAGAGTAGAAAAAAATAGCTTTAATCACATGGAGATAGAGATGAAAGGACACAATATGAAAAGGACACGGCAAAAGTCACAATTGGATATTTGCTGGAAAAGGCTAGCGTATTAAACTACGTTATACAGAATGAGAAAAAAGCTAAAGGCTACAACTGTATTCCCTACCTCCCTCTCTCTCTCTCTCTCTCTCTCTCTCTCTCTCTCTCTCTCTCTCTCTCTCTCTCTCTCTCTCTCTCTCTCTCATGGGCAATCTTTTTCTTTTTTTCTAGTTGTCCAAAATTAAAAGGTTCATAATGGGCCTCCTCTTTAACTGACATAACACATGCAGTGTGGCTGAAGATTTCAAAGTTTGAATCCTAAAAACACCCCCAACTTTTTGAAATCTCCCTCAACAGGGAAAAAATTTTCCACTTCCCCACAAACTGCTCCCTATTGGAGACAAACATAATTCACCAGGTATATCATTTAAAAAAAAAAAAAAAAACTTTTGGAATCAAATCTTACACTTGGTCAAAAAATCAAATATTTATGTTCTCTCTGTCTTTGCATGTTGAGCAAGATCTAGTAGTCTTTTTCATTTTTTTTTTAACTGATAAAATTCTACAGCCTCCAAATTGGACTCCATTAACACGGGCATTAATTAAAAAGAGTAAAAAATTTTCTGCTCAATTTATTTGGTTCTGTTTACTTTGACTAATGCCACTTGTTAGTTAGTTACTTATTTGGGGAGGACAAAAACTCCTGAACTGATGTCATCACTGGTAAAATTGATAGTTGAAGACCAGGAACATTGTATATTAGCGGAGTGATTGTCTTTTTACAGCTCACGGGCTTTGTAAGCATTTTCTTTTTTAATTTGTCTATTTACATCGATTTGCTAAAAAATAAGTTAAAAATGAAAGCACAAAGAGAACAAATAGTTATAAGGACAAATCTTCATGGGTTAATGTTGTCGTTTTATTTTTATAGTGCTGTCTTTATAAGCAACAATGATTTACTATGATAAGGTCTTTTGCACATATGCTGAATTGTCATGTCTAGAGGGTGGGCCAAAACATGGACCACACATATGACAATTTGCTATCGAGCTTGTTGGGACTGAGTAAAGTTTTTTTTTTTATAAGTTCTTATTACTTGAATAGGATCCCCCTTTGACCATCATATTCTGAAAATTAATGCTTCGTTATTGAAAATCATCTTAACAAATTGGGAAGCGCATGCCCCACCTTGCAACAACTTAATTGAATGCACATCATGTGTATCATGAATTAAGTTCTCTGCTTGATCATCAAGGCTGTTGGGGAATTAGGCGACTCCTAATTCCAAGGATCGCAAGAACGAACAATTGCAGAAAATAAATAGGAGAAAAGAAGAAAAAGAGACACCAAATTTTTATACAGGTTCGTCCAAAATTGAGACTACGTCCTGTTTCTGCTGCTTGCAGATTCCACTATGATGAAGGAGATTACAGATTACAAGAGCAGTTTCTCACACACTCACAAATTATGCTTACCAAAACTCTCTTCTATCTAACACCCAATGGGAATTTTTCTCTCTCTCTCAAGGATGGAGCTCTCAAGAATTTTGCCTCTCACAAAATTATGCCACTCACAATTTTCACACACACCCAACCCTAGCCACCTTATGTCTATTTATAACCAAAGGAGGAGAAAAATAGCAACTAATGGAAAACCCTAGTGGTTTCCCCTTTTTGGGGCGTTTGAGTTCGACTCTAATTCAAAGTTTCGCAACAAACCAGACTCCGGGCGCCGCGGCCCTCATTTTGGGCGCCGCGGCGCTGGTTTGTTCTCGGACGAGCGCCGCGGCCCTTGTTTTGGGCGCCGCGGCGCTCGTTTTTGGGTGCCGCGGCGCTGTAACTCTGCCCTCCCTGGGCAGCAATTTTTTTCTCCCTTTTTTTGCTAGGTTGATTTGGCTCCACTTTGCAACAATCTCCTACTTGGAGACTAATCAATCACCATGTCTCCAACTGCAGCGGCAACGACTTCTCACGCCTCTTGGAGAAGTCCAACTGAAGTTGCGCACAACTTCAGTGTTAGACATGTATGCTCTAAGGAGTAAAAATGTAATACGTTTTTGGAGACATTTTTATCAATAAAGAATTTATTCATTTATATATACCAAATATTGTCCTCTTTACGTTCATATTCGTTGAATGTATGATAAGCAAACAGTAGTCTGAGACTGTCAGTCTAAACCTTAAGAGTTGGGCATATGATGGGATGATTATGCGGTAGACACGACTCTTAAGGTGATGGTCTAAAATATATGATCCGCAATCGAGGGAATAAAGTTGGGCGCTTTATTCATGTAAAGATTGTTATGTTGTCTATATCCCTTTTGGGAGATGGTTTGTCTTGGCCATCGGAGTTGGACTCCGTGAATAGAAACATTGGCGCGTTGTCATAGGTGACGATGTGTTGGATCGGGACATAAAGTGAATTGATTTGGATTAATAATTCTGTCTTGGCAAATCGATTCACTTTAGACAGTCGTTTGTATTGTATCTTAATCCTGAGATGAATAATGGGCCCGTTGTCTCGACTTGTGTCTTTTGATGTACCAATGGGTGACTCCCACATCTCTATAGTGGCATGCATGCCGGTATGTTGGAGGCATGACTCTTGGTAGCGTAGACTTGTTATTCATAGATATGGAATCCATAGCTCCTCTTTAGGAGTAATGATATCCTCTTATATGCGTTGTCCTGTAATTGGAAAACTGGAGCGCTCAACCATTTGGATACATAGGTGTAACCGAATGGTATACTATCTTTGGATGGTAAGTTTTCTAATGGTGAGACAATGGAACGTAAGATAAAAATAATCGGGAAGGTAAGACAGAACTTGTCCTTAAGCCGATTATGGATGATCATATGGGGATGCGATACACTATGATATGTCATGGAGACTTAGCTACACGAGCTTCGTAATTCTATAAAGTTCGAGAGTGCAGCTCCAAGCTTTTAGTGGAGTAGCGTTGGAGTTGATAATTGTGAAATGTATATCTGGGATATTGGGTTTCATAATTATCATGAGCTTGAACTTTATAGGTCCATTTTGGTCCCCTTTGCTAGCTCACAAAATCCTGTAACGACACGGCGTGCTTTTCCAATAATTGGTGACTTATGTCGGATTTATCAGATTGGTTTAAAATTTATAAGAATCAAATAATTCATGTCTGTTTATCGGTTGAATTAATTATGTAAGAAATTAGTTCAAGATGAACTTGTTGAATTATGGCGTTCGGATAATTCTTGTCTGTTTATCGGTTGTTTTAATTTTGGACAATTAGAACAAGATAAACTTGTAGAATTATTTGAATTGATTTATTTTCTTAGAGATTATCTTGATAGAGTTTGTTTTGATCAGATATCTTTTCTATTGGGCTATTTGAATCAAAACTGAGACTTTATCCTTTAGAATCTCGGGTGGAAAATAAAAGATTCGCGGAGATTTTTTCTCGGCAGTTCGGCATGCCGATCAGAAAGTTCGGCCTGCCGAACTGGCCAGTTCGGCCTGCCTATCTCACAGTTCGGCATGCCGACCGCGACAGCTAAGATTACGCGTTTTTCACGCGTATCTTATCAGATATTGATCCGAACTTGATTCTATTTCGATTTTTGAGACCTAATCTGATATGGACTGACCCCAAGGACCAATAGGTATAAAAAGGGAGTGAGTCTAATGATTTACTCAGATCAATTTGAGAGATTAAGAGTGATACTCTTCTAGTGAGCATCTGAAAACTCCCTGAGAGCTTTTGTTCACAAATCACGAACACTAGCTTTGGGTTCTCTCTATTGGTTGGAAGGAGAGTCACCGGTGGAAGAGCTGTACGTGTGAGCCCACACTCACTCCGGTTGTGGATAGAGAATAGCAAAGAAGACCAGTTGGTTGAGGCTCTTCTGGAACGTTACTTCTATACACAGGTCACGGAGGTTCTTCGGCACTCTGAGGTTAGTAAGATCTGTTTAATTTATACATATAACATGTCATACTTGTATTTTGGAAAATACTCTGATGAAAAATTTTTAAAATTCCGCTGCGCACTTTGTTTCCAACAATTGGTATCAGAGACGAGGTTTTTACATAAATTTGCAAGTTTGTGATCATGTTATATGCATAAATTTTGTGATCTTAATCTCTCCAATGCTTGAATTGAATTTTATAGAGAGATGGCACTCTAGGTTTCTATATAATATATATGTTGTCATGGATTATGTGGTGAATGTTTATTAATTAATTATGGTTGATTAAATTGTTGTTTAATTATTTATTAATTAATTAATACCGGTTATGGTTCCTTAGAGGTTAGAATGTGTATCTAGGTTTTTCATGTAATTAGATGGCGGACTATCATCTCCGTCTAGGAATTATTATTTAATTTGTAAGAATTTTGTAATTAAATAATTATTCGGAGAAGACGGAACGAGAAGTCGGATCTTGAAGATAGATGATGGCGCCTCCAGGTATTTCCTGAGTCTCTAATTTTATGTTTTTGAATTGTTGAAAATAAAATTGATGAATTGCATTAAAATTGTATTTTCTGGATTGAAGGTTTTCTGCTCGGTCGGCATGCCGGACCTCACAGTTCGGCAGGCCGAAGGTCACAGATCGGCAGGCCGGACATACGGTCCGGCAGGCCGACAGTGGGGCAGAAATTTTGGTGCTCTGCCGGCAGGCCGAACCTTCATGTTCGGCAGGCCGAACCACCATGATCGGCAGACCGATCACCTAGATCGGCCTGCCGACAGAGAGCATCCAGGTGTCCAGAAAAGGTGCGATTTTTGGTGCAGTTTTAATTTTATTTTTGGGACGATTCTGAGAAACATTAAATTTGGATATGACCGGAAATATGAAGTGTTCGATTCATACGGGATTGAGGACTTGAAGATGGATATTACATGAAGAAGGATACAGCTTGAGGATTCAAGGATGAAGAATCGATAAATGTCTCGATTATTCTCTTGTAATCTTAGTTTTTTCTATTCTCTAGGGTGGAACCATAATATTACGGTTATTATTATTATGCTTGTAGCTTTGCTTGATTGCTTTGCTTGTCTGCATTATAATATGATTTACCATGTATATTGATAACATGTCATATAGAATAGGGAGTGCCGCTCATATTAAAATTGTTCATGCATAATTTTAAAATAAAACCTTGACTTCAAAAGATTGAGTGGGAGAAGGTTTTCGAAGAGAGAACCTAAGGCCTCCATCGTTGGTCCATAGGAAGAACATGATGGTCCCAACCCCTAGGAAGGGATTTCTATTATGTACCAGATTGGATCTCTAAAAGGATAAGGTATTTTAGTATGATTTATGGTTGCACACCCCTAGGTGGTGATTATAAATCATGGATAAAATATTGAAACGGTGGTTATACACTCACGTTAATTTTATTATTAACCTCCCCTAGGAGCTCTGTTAATAGAATTAATGGCCAAAGAAACGATTATTAGTATATGCTGGATCATACGGGTCCTGGATGGCATATATTAATCAGGAGGGGATCCGTGTTCCTGATTGAATTTGGCATGACTCCCCTAGGAGCTTGTTGAATTCTGAGTTGGGAATTATCGTTGTAAGGTTGTGATATTTTCAAGGTTTTAACACATAAACACATTTGTATGATTTTACATGATTGTGTTATCTTACTAAATTATTAAATATGTTTGCTTATGTTTGGTATATGATTCTTTATTGTAGATTGAAAATGTCTAAAAACGCTTTATCATCGATACTTGACAAAAACCAATTAACCGGTGAGAACTATAATGATTGGAAACGGAACCTGGACATCGTCCTATCCTTTGAGAAACTGAAGTATGTACTGACAACTCCTTGTCCTCCCGAGCCTACGGGAGACTCAAGTAATGAGCAATTCCAAGCGTACGAACGCTGGAAAGATGCTAATGATCAGGCCCGCTGCTATGTTATGGCTAGCATGAATAACGTGCTGCAGGCTCAACATCAGGATTATGAGACTGCAAAGCAGATCTTGGATAATCTTGAGGATATGTTTGGAGGCCAGGCCATAACAAAGCGGCAAGGGGCGCTTCGGAAACTCTTAAACTGTAGACAGAGACCGGGGACATCTGTAAAGGAGCACATGATGTTGGTCATGGGTTACCTCGCTGAGGCTCAAACCAATGGAGCCGACATCGATGCTGAAACTCAGATGACTATGGTCTTTGAGACTCTGTCTAAGGAATTTATTCCGTTTAGAGCTACTTTTAATTTGAGCAATAGACGGGATATGACCTTGACAGAACTGATGAAACAGTTACAGGAGTTTGAACTGCTGATCAGGGAGTCTCCTGCTGGTGGAGAGGCCAATATGGTAGCTGCTTCTGGTTCCAATCCTAACTCTGGGAATGGAAAGAAGCAACGGGCCAAGAGTGGGAAGTCTTCTATTCCTATTGCTACCAAGAGCAAGAAGAAGAAGAAGAAAAACCCAAAGAAGCTTAAGTGCTTCTTTTGTGGTAAGGTCGGGCATATAAAGAAGCATTGCAAGGACTTCCTTTCCAAGGGAGGTAGGTGTGATCTTCTATATTTAGAAACTTGTTTGGTTGAGGAATCCAGTGACATTTGGGTCATAGATTCCGGTGCAACTAATCATGTTTGTGTTTCTCTGCAGGGATTCAAAGAAACGAGAAGTCTACTTCGTGAAGACTTAACGCTTCGGATGGGCGATGGATCCTTGGTCTCAGCGGAAGCAGTGGGAGATGTCCATCTTTGTTTTGATAATTATAGGAGTTTAATTTTGCGAGATTGTTTTTATGTTCCTAAATTTAAAAGGAATTTAATTTCTGTATCTTCTTTATTTAAAGACTCCTACGTGGTATCTTTTAATGAAAAAGTGGTGATTCGTAAAAACAAATCTTTTATCTGTTCTGGATGGATGCAAAATAATCTATATTTTATCAAACCTAAGATGGACTTATTGCTTAATGCTGAGATAAATGATAATAACTCAAAAAGACTTAAAACTTCTCACTCTAATAAGACTTATCTTTGGCATTTGCGCCTTGGCCATATTAACCTGAATAGGATTCAAAGGTTGGTAAGGGATGGACCTTTAAGTCACTTAAAGGTGGAATCTATACCTCAATGTGAGTCTTGTTTGGAGGGTAAAATGACCAAAAGACCATACGGGTCTAAGGGCAATAGGGCCGAAGGGGTTCTAGAACTTGTGCATAGTGATGTTTGCGGACCGATGAACATCCGGGCACGAGGAGGGTATGAGTACTTCGTCACTTTTATTGACGATTACTCAAGATATGGGTATGTGTACCTAATGCACCACAAAAGCGAAACTTATGATAAGTTCAGGGAGTTTCGGGCTGAAGTGGAAAAGCAATTGGGTAGACCCATAAAGGCACTTCGATCTGATCGAGGTGGGGAATACCTTTCTGATGAGTTCTTGGGACACTTGTTAGAGAATGGGATTTTATCCCATTTGACTGCGCCGGGCACTCCGCAGCAGAATGGCGTAGCGGAGAGAAGAAATAGGACTTTGTTGGACATGATTCGGTCCATGATGAGTTATTCATCATTGCCTTTATCCTTTTGGGGATATGCACTACAAACCGCATGTTATCTTTTGAACAATGTGCCTTCAAAATCGGTCCCTAAAACTCCTCACGAGTTGTGGACAAGACGGAAGACATCCTTAAACCATATTCGCATATGGGGATGTCCAGCTCATGTCCTGTTTAAGGATCCGAATAAGTTGGAAGCACGTTCAGAAGTTTGCGTGTTTGTAGGATATCCAAAAGGGACTAAAGGGGGTTATTTTTATAACCCAAAGGAAAATAAAGTCGTGGTTTCAACTAATGCAACTTTCCTTGAGGAGAGTTACATGAACGACTTTAAACCTCAAAGCAAAGTGGTGCTTGAGGAGTTGAGGGGTAATCCGTTTACTCCGGAGGTTCCGAACGAAACCATTCCGATCGGTGTAGAAAAACCAAACAAACCTGAACAACAACCACAGGGGCTTCGGCGTAGTGGGAGGATCGGGCGTCAACCTGAGAGGTATATGTTCAATGGGGAGGTCTTTTTGGCTGAACCGGATGAACATGACAGGGATCCTTATACTTACGCAGAAGCTATGGAGGATGTTGATTCAAGACTCTGGACAGAGGCCATGAACATTGAGATGAAGTCTATGGAGACTAATCGGGTCTGGGAGCTTGTGGATCTTCCCGAAGGGGTAAAACCCATAGGGTGTAAGTGGATCTACAAGAGGAAAAGAGGAGTGGATGGAAAGGTCGAAACCTTTAAGGCTAGACTGGTAGCTAAGGGTTATACGCAAAAGGAAGGAATCGATTATGAGGAAACCTTTTCGCCTGTAGCCATGCTTAAGTCCATCCGGATTCTCTTGTCCATAGCTGCCGCTCTCGACTACGAGATTTGGCAGATGGATGTCAAGACGGCTTTTCTAAATGGCTATCTTGATGAGTCCATTTATATGGAACAACCAGACGGGTTCAAGGTCGCGGGTCAAGAGGGTAAGGTTTGTAAGTTGCTAAAGTCTATTTATGGACTTAAGCAGGCTTCTCGTTCTTGGAACATAAGATTTGATCAAGTGATCAAGACTTATGGGTTCTCACAAAATGTGGATGAACCATGTGTTTACAAACACATTAAGAATGGGAAGGTGGTTTTTCTACTACTCTATGTAGATGACATTCTGCTAATTGGCAATGACGTTGGGGCGTTGTCATCGGTCAAATTATGGTTGACCAAGCAGTTTGACATGAAGGACTTGGGTGAGGCTAATTTTGTTCTCGGTATCCAGATCTTGCGGGATAGGAAGAACAAAATGATAGCTTTGTCACAGGCCGGCTACATAGATAAAATTCTCAGGAGGTTTGCAATGCAGGATTCCAAGAAAGGTGGGCAACCATCTAGGTCTGGAATTACTCTTTCTAAGAAAGACTCTCCAAAGTCTTATGAAGAAAGAGAATACATGAAGAAGGTGCCTTATGCTTCGGCAGTGGGTAGTCTCATGTATGCCATGCTTTGCACTCGACCGGATATTAGCTATGCGGTCGGGATTGTGAGTCGATTTCAGGCGGATCCAGGACCGAACCATTGGGTTGCGGTAAAGCATATTTTCAAGTACCTGAGAAGGACTCGAGGGTATATGCTTGTGTATTCGGGTGAGGATTTAACTCCTCTAGGATACACTGATTCGGATTTTCAATCCTGCCTGGATTCTAGGAAATCGACTTCAGGGTTTGTGTTTACTCTGGGTGGCGGTGCCATCAGTTGGAGAAGTGCGAAGCAAGATTGCACTTCGGATTCAACGATGGAGGCCGAGTATGTGGCGGCTAGTGATGCTTCGAAAGAAGCAGTGTGGCTCCGCAAGTTCCTTGGGGATCTTGAGGTAGTTCCTGGTATGGATAAAGCGGTATCACTGTACTGTGATAACAGTGCGGCGGTAGCTAATGCTAAGGAACCAAGATTTCACAAGAAGAGTAAGCATATTGATCGGAAGTATCATGTGATAAAGGACTTCGTTGAGAGCGGGCATGTCACGGTGTGCAAGATCGCGTCAGAGGACAATTTAGCTGATCCATTTACGAAGACACTTTCTGGGAGAGTCTTCGAAAGGCATGTGGAAGCTATGGGGATGCGAAATTTGCAGTATTTACTCACTTAGTGCAAGTGGGAGATTGTTAGACATGTATGCTCTAAGGAGTAAAAATGTAATACGTTTTTGGAGACATTTTTATCAATAAAGAATTTATTCATTTATATATACCAAATATTGTCCTCTTTACGTTCATATTCGTTGAATGTATGATAAGCAAACAGTAGTCTGAGACTGTCAGTCTAAACCTTAAGAGTTGGGCATATGATGGGATGATTATGCGGTAGACACGACTCTTAAGGTGATGGTCTAAAATATATGATCCGCAATCGAGGGAATAAAGTTGGGCGCTTTATTCATGTAAAGATTGTTATGTTGTCTATATCCCTTTTGGGAGATGGTTTGTCTTGGCCATCGGAGTTGGACTCCGTGAATAGAAACATTGGCGCGTTGTCATAGGTGACGATGTGTTGGATCGGGACATAAAGTGAATTGATTTGGATTAATAATTCTGTCTTGGCAAATCGATTCACTTTAGACAGTCGTTTGTATTGTATCTTAATCCTGAGATGAATAATGGGCCCGTTGTCTCGACTTGTGTCTTTTGATGTACCAATGGGTGACTCCCACATCTCTATAGTGGCATGCATGCCGGTATGTTGGAGGCATGACTCTTGGTAGCGTAGACTTGTTATTCATAGATATGGAATCCATAGCTCCTCTTTAGGAGTAATGATATCCTCTTATATGCGTTGTCCTGTAATTGGAAAACTGGAGCGCTCAACCATTTGGATACATAGGTGTAACCGAATGGTATACTATCTTTGGATGGTAAGTTTTCTAATGGTGAGACAATGGAACGTAAGATAAAAATAATCGGGAAGGTAAGACAGAACTTGTCCTTAAGCCGATTATGGATGATCATATGGGGATGCGATACACTATGATATGTCATGGAGACTTAGCTACACGAGCTTCGTAATTCTATAAAGTTCGAGAGTGCAGCTCCAAGCTTTTAGTGGAGTAGCGTTGGAGTTGATAATTGTGAAATGTATATCTGGGATATTGGGTTTCATAATTATCATGAGCTTGAACTTTATAGGTCCATTTTGGTCCCCTTTGCTAGCTCACAAAATCCTGTAACGACACGGCGTGCTTTTCCAATAATTGGTGACTTATGTCGGATTTATCAGATTGGTTTAAAATTTATAAGAATCAAATAATTCATGTCTGTTTATCGGTTGAATTAATTATGTAAGAAATTAGTTCAAGATGAACTTGTTGAATTATGGCGTTCGGATAATTCTTGTCTGTTTATCGGTTGTTTTAATTTTGGACAATTAGAACAAGATAAACTTGTAGAATTATTTGAATTGATTTATTTTCTTAGAGATTATCTTGATAGAGTTTGTTTTGATCAGATATCTTTTCTATTGGGCTATTTGAATCAAAACTGAGACTTTATCCTTTAGAATCTCGGGTGGAAAATAAAAGATTCGCGGAGATTTTTTCTCGGCAGTTCGGCATGCCGATCAGAAAGTTCGGCCTGCCTATCTCACAGTTCGGCATGCCGACCGCGACAGCTAAGATTACGCGTTTTTCACGCGTATCTTATCAGATATTGATCCGAACTTGATTCTATTTCGATTTTTGAGACCTAATCTGATATGGACTGACCCCAAGGACCAATAGGTATAAAAAGGGAGTGAGTCTAATGATTTACTCAGATCAATTTGAGAGATTAAGAGTGATACTCTTCTAGTGAGCATCTGAAAACTCCCTGAGAGCTTTTGTTCACAAATCACGAACACTAGCTTTGGGTTCTCTCTATTGGTTGGAAGGAGAGTCACCGGTGGAAGAGCTGTACGTGTGAGCCCACACTCACTCCGGTTGTGGATAGAGAATAGCAAAGAAGACCAGTTGGTTGAGGCTCTTCTGGAACGTTACTTCTATACACAGGTCACGGAGGTTCTTCGGCACTCTGAGGTTAGTAAGATCTGTTTAATTTATACATATAACATGTCATACTTGTATTTTGGAAAATACTCTGATGAAAAATTTTTAAAATTCCGCTGCGCACTTTGTTTCCAACATTCAGTTTCTCAATCGGATCCATCTTGGCGAGCATATCTCTGGATCCTTTTACCACCCACCTTGTCTTATACCGTTTGCTGCCAGCACTTTTATTTTTTACCCGGTATACCCTTTTGTTGTGCAAGGACTTTTTACCCTGTGGTAACTTTGCCAGTTGCCATGTCCGATCCAACTCATCCCTCATGGCTAACTCCCACTTGACCGAATCTCCAGCCTCCATGGCTTCATCATAGCTCTCTGGCTTACCTCTGTCGGTCAACAAGATATAATGCAGAGTTGGGGAGTATCTCTACGGTGGTCTGATTGTCCTGCTAGACCTCCTAACTGGTGTGGCAGGAGTCCTCTGGCTTCCTTCTGGAGCTATGTTTTCCTGGTCTTCAACCTCTAGATTTTGCACCTCCACTTCAGGCAGATCCTTCAATGGAATCACCTCAGGCTTCTTATCTTCAGAACTTGAACCCCTGGAGTCCGTGCTGTCTCTGTCCTTGTACAGAACACCTTCGTTGAAGATCACATCCTTGCTCTTGATAATCTTCCGGCTTTGGTCATCCCAGAGACGATAACCAAACTCAAGTCCGCCATAGCCAACCAGAAAACACTTCTTTGACTTGGCATCCAGTTTACTTCTAGCAGCAGAATCAATGTGTGCATAGGAAACACAACCAAACACTCTCAAATAAGAGAGATCAACCTTTTTGTGGCTCCAGGCTTCTTCCGGTAGCTTGAACTTCAGCGGTGTGGATGGACTTCTGTTAATCAGATGAGCGGCTGTATTAATCGCCTCAGCCCAAAACATCTTTGGCAGCCCCGCATGTAACCTCATGCTTCTAGCGTGCTCGTTTAAAGTCCTGTTCATCATTTCAGCTACCCCATTCTGTTGTAGTTTCCCTGGAATGGTCTTCCTCATCTTTATCCCATTTTCAGCACAGTACCGCCTGAAATCTTCACCTAGGTACTCTCCCCCATTGTCAGACTGCAAGCACTTTACCTTCAAATCTGTCTCGTTCTCCACCATGGCTTTCCATCTCTTGAAAGTATCGAACACATCAGATTTGTTTTTCAGAAAGTAAACCCATACCTTCCTGCTTGAGTCATCAATGAACGTCACATAGTAGTTTGCGCCACCAAAGGAAGTCACCGGCGCAGGCCCCCACACATCTGTGTGAACTAGCTCCAATCTCCTGGACTTAGGCTCTCTACCCATCTTTGAGAAACTGACTCTCTTCTGTTTACCAAAGATGCAGGCTTCACACAAACTGTGATCAACAGTTTTCAAACCTGGCAGTTTTCCTTTGCAGTGAAGCACCTTCATACCCTTTTCACTCATGTGACCAAGCCTATAATGCCATAGCTCGGTATTGGCAGCAGAATCAGCAACTGCTAGGATATCTTTGCAACTTGAGTTCATGTAGAGAGTTCCAGCCTTGCGTCCCCGAGCAATAACCATCGCTCCTTTCGTGACTTTCCAACCTCCACAATTGAAGGTTACTTTATGTCCATCATCATCTAGTTGCCCCACCGAAATCAAGTTGCGCATTAGTTTAGGAACATGTCTCACCTTATGAATCTTCCATACCGACCCATTAGGCATTTTTAAACTGACATCTCCAATGCCAACTATATCCAAAGGTTCTCCATCAGCGAGATAAACCTTACCATGATTTCCAGCAACGTAGTTCTCCAGGACATGACGGTGTGCTGTGGTGTGGAATGATGCTCCTGAGTCTATCACCCACGAATCAAAAGAACTATCGACAAACAAGATTAAGGCATCCTGTTGCTCTTCAGTGGCGGCGTTGGCTGCGTCATTGGTCTTGTCTTCGTTCTTCCTTAGAGCCCTGCAGTTCTTTTTCAAGTGGCCCATCTTCCCACAGTTCCAACACTCCATGGTCCTTCCATTCCTTGAATTGCTTCTCCCATTCCTCGACTTGCCTCTCCTGCCATTATCCCTGTTGGATTGCCTGTCAAGTTTCCTGCCCCTATTATCAACATTAAGGGCCGAGTTCGACGAAGAGGCTTCTCCTGAGTCCTTCCTGCGAACTTCTTCCGCCAGAATAGAATTTCTGACATCAACAAACTTTAATTTGGCATTCCCAAGCAAATTTGTAATGGTCACCCTCATGGGTTCCCAGCTATTCGGTAACGAGGCCAAGAGGATTAGAGCATTGATCTCATCATCGAATTTAATCTCTACCGAGACCAATTGGTTTAGGACGGTGTTGAAACTGTTCAAGTGCTCTACCACCGAGGCACCTTCAGACATCTTTAAATTAAAGAGCTTCTTCATGAGATGTACCTTGTTATTGGCTGAGGGCTTCTCATACATCTCTGACAGAGCCTTTATCATCCCTGCTGTAGTGGTCTCCTTCGCAACGTTGTGGGCAACGTTCTTTGACAAAGTCAAACGGATCACACCGAGTACCTGTCTATCAAGGAGACTCCACTCCTCATCCTTCATGCCTTCGGGTTTACTACCCAAGGGCAAGTGCAGTTTCCTGTCGTACAGGTAGTCTTCTACTTGCATTCTCCAATAGGAAAAATCTGAACCATCGAATTTGGTGATACCGGCTGCCATACCTTCTTCTCCAGTCATCATTCTTGATCAAAACCTCCTTTCTGATACCAGTTGTTGGGGAATTAGGCGACTCCTAATTCCAAGGATCGCAAGAACGAACAATTGCAGAAAATAAATAGGAGAAAAGAAGAAAAAGAGACACCAAATTTTTATACAGGTTCGTCCAAAATTGAGACTACGTCCTGTTTCTGTCGCTTGCAGATTCCACTATGATGAAGGAGATTACAGATTATAAGAGCAGTTTCTCACACACTCACAAATTGTGCTTACCAAACCTCTCTTCTATCTAACACCCAATGGGAATTTTTCTCTCTCTCTCAAGGATGGAGCTCTCAAGAATTTTGCCTCTCACAAAATTATGCCACTCACAATTTTCACACACACCCAACCTAGCCACCTTATGTCTATTTATAACCAAAGGAGGAGAAAAATAGCAACTAATGGAAAACCCTAGTGGTTTCCCCTTTTTGGGGTGTTTGAGTTCGACTCTAACTCAAAGTTTCGCAACAAACCAGACTCCGGGCGCCGCGGCCCTCATTTTGGGCGCCCCGGCGTTGGTTTGTTCTCGGACGAGCGCCGCGGCCCTTGTTTTGGGCGCCGCGGTGCTGTAACTCTGCCCTCCCTGGGCAGCAATTTTTTTCTCCCTTTTTTTGCTAGGTTGATTTGGCTCCACTTTGCAACAAAGGCTTGATATGTGTTCTTGTTAACGACAACTTTCTTTTCAGTTCCTTTTCAGTTTTTACACAAAATATGAACCTTTTTTTTGGGTTTGAGGGGCTCTCATTTTCAGACACTAGGCCATGCTCGTTAGAATTTAGTTTAGAGATAACACCTACAAAAAGCATGGCCTACAAATATACACCAAGAGAAGATAAAATTATTTTTGAGAATTTATTAGCTGGTGAAGGTTTGAGGGTGGCGGTTTGGAGTTGGATTGCTCTTGCCCACAACTTGAGCTTCAATAAAATAGACAGAAAGAATAAAATGCCTCGACTACGGCGAAAAGTGACAGTGGGATAAGTTATAAACCACTGAATCTAATAATTAAGTATGTAAAGTTTGGTCATAAAAGTCAGAAGACGTAGACATTTACCTTCTTGTTTAACAGAAAGCTTCCATATCTGAAACATAATTGATTATAAGTCATCATTAACCTACTAGCAATTTGTTGTCAGTGTCATTAGAAAGTATAATTAAATGAAAATTGGCCTCATTGATTGAAATAATAGAACATGAAGTTATAATAATACTAGTTCAATTAGGTAAATTTTGACCCCACTAACAACCTCCCTGAAGGTCCCATCAATATTATCCCCTAACGATGGAAAATTTCAGAAATTGTCCTAACAGATTGATAGATAGATAAATCATTATTGTCAAGTTGTCAACAATTAGCCTATGTTCCAATTTCTTCTCTTGTGTTGTAGATTAATCAAAACATAATATTGCTCGTGGAAAAAAAATTGTAAAAATAAGAAAAAATTAAGGTGATTAGAAAAACGGTTTGAATTAAAAAAATTAATTTAAAAACTATGCCATATAAAAACTTTATATGAAAATAGTTTTTTTTTTATATTGTAACATATATAAAAATTAAAATAGTTTAAACTGGTTCACCCAATACTGCACAATACTTTCACAACGCAACACTATCATTTATGTAACCAACAATGTGTTTTTGTTGCCTATAAGATATAACCAAAATAAATAAAGAAAAAGAAAAGTCCACATTTTCAAAGGATTTTTGTTTCTTCAAGGAAAATTGATGGCTTTCGTAATCTTATCAAGATGTACTTATTCAAGACGTGAAGAATTATTGTCCACCACCCTCCCTATAGGCCTAAAAAGCTATGGCCAAAATGGTGAAAAGTGCAAAGGATAATCCGTCACTTTTGGGATTTGACTGTGCATTGGAAATTCTTGAAATTGAAGGGATTACTGTCTTTCATCATCATACTACAAATCTCCATAGATCATGCGTCCTGAGAAAAAGAGGTTTTGAAGTAATGGAAGACAGGTAACTTTATCTCTGTTGGTTTGCCCCCCACTTACAATGAGTAATTGTGAAACTAGCACTACGTCCTCATTTCTGAACAAATAGTTTTGTTGGTCCAAAGAAAAAGTGAATTTGAAGGTCAAGCCTCCTGTATTTGGACCCTTCCCCTTTCTCAGCCTGTTTTGAAAGCTTGCATCTCTTTCTCCCCTCCCACCCATGTGCCTGATAGCTCCTCCTCCCCCAAAGGGGGTGGGCAGATGAGATGATAGACCCACACATTTCCCTCGTATTGATGCTGTCATTAACAAATCGGCATTTCTTTTCCTTTTTTTTTTTTTTTGACATCACACAACGTTTAAGCCTCCGTCCTAATTTAACTTTTTTGCTATAATATTTTCTCATAAAAAATTAAATTTTTAATGTGAAACTATGAACCAAAAAAGCCATAAATTTTTATTTACTTATTTAAGAATTTTACAGTTTGTCATGTGTTTTAAAGAGTCGTGTATGTATTAACTTTGTCAGGTTTGTACGTTTTTAGAGCATTAGATATCCTACCATAAAAGCTTCTATTTAGGGATGTTAACCTATTTATACCCATTGGTTTAGATTTATTTAAAAATTACACTTTTGATTTTTTTATCTCATCAAATTTATATCTTTATATTATATTTAATACATAAATTTATACATTACTTCGATCAATAATTAATTTTCTTTTAAAATGACCAAATTAGTTTAAGTAAAAATGAGAAAAAAACTAAAACTTTCAAAATAAGAAAAAACCAAAAATAAAAACAAAAACTTTCAAACTAAGAAGAAACCAAAAATAAAAACAAACAAAAAACATTTTTGAGGGTATTCTTGACATTTTATAGGTCAAAACATTTTGTTTAAAATTTTAAAGTTTTCAAAGTATTCTTTTTTTTTTAGAGTATTTTGAACAATTTTTTTGTTCAAACTTAAAAATTGATTAAAAAAATATAAATTTATATATTATATCTAATACAAAAGTATATATCGGATGAAATAAAAACTAAAAGCATATTGAATAAGCCTAAGACATATAGTATAAAAAGGTCAGATAGCCCTCCTGTTTTATCTACTTTTTTTTATTTTTTCTTTTTTGGTAGGCCAAAATTACACATGCTCCTTTGAAAGTAGTGTTTCATAATGGACCATGTAGTGCCCCCCGACACTGTTAAAAGTCGGCTCAGTTGCGTGTCTTTTCGTGCTTGGTTATGTGGCCCGCACCCATCTAATGCTGTCAGAAGATAATTAGGCTTATTTCTTCCCGCGATCGACGAACCCATCCCAAACAACTCAAAGAAAGATTAGATCAAAAGTCTTGTACCACGTCACATTTGAAGTTCTTACAAAAATGCTCCAACTCAAAAACTATTGGTTTTAATTGTTATATTAAATGGATTAAATGGTTGAAAACTTTGATACTTTAAAGCCCATATATTAACAGATGATGAGTCTTAAAAAACAGTGGTTAACATCAATGGTGTTCTTAAATATTTTTCTTGTCATAAGTCGGCTCAACCATGTCGCTAGCCATGATTGGTATTTTAACTCGTGGACATAAGTTGATTGTGGAGTAACGGTTCCACCATACTTAAATGAAATTCTAGTCTCCATGTTTGCCAAGGCACAAGTTAGATATCCTTGTAGGGCCTTTTTAACTTTAACCATACAAAAAGTTGGCTCAACAGAAAGCATTTATTTCGAGTTTTCGACAATGGTGTTGCATAATTCGTTAACATTCGGCATAATTATGACAAATTATGGCTTAACCAAGTTATGAACTCAAGCACTGTTATGTGAGGTGATTTTGAGTAAAACTTCCCATGCAGAGCAGTTCAAGGCGATAACGGATTGTGGAAGGGCAGCACAAAGTCAAAAAGTACAACAGGCTTGATGCACTCGGGAACATCCGCAACCCAAATATTAGCATCTAACACTACTGAAAACAAAGCAAGATAAACTCATGACGCCACTTATTAGCACTCCTAGGCACACAAGCAGAAACTGAAAGAGACTCGATATCACCATTGATCGATGCTTCAGCAGCAAAAGGGTTCAAAACAGCAGACATGACATTGACAGCATCTCTCGACAACCCTGACGAACAGCTCAGCTTCAAGCGCAAAATAAACGCCCTCTCTAACAGCAATGCACTCTGCATGTGAGAAAAACAACGACCAAAAACTCTTTTGGCCATTGCTCCCAAAACAGTCCCAGAGCTGTTCCTAGTGACAGCACCAATACCATACTAATGCAAGAAGACCATGGCACCACGGTAGCATCGAGATTCAATTTCAGAACCCCCACAGAAGGAGGCGAGGCAGCTCCAAAGGCACACAGGACAGAGCATTACCAACCTTGAATTCGTTCAGCAGTGACGCAGAGTCTTCAATGCACTTGCCAGCTAATTTTCTGGCACCACCATGAACCACTTTGTATCTATCACTTCAGACATTTCAGAGAATACTACTAAAAAGATCAAAATTTTCAGCATCCGCCTCGTATTTAACATCCACAAGGCCCACAATGGAAGAATTGTTAAAGTTCCACCTATTGGTCAAGAACCAAACATTTACAGCAGCTGCCTACGAGAACAGAGCAAGGGAGGAGGACTCAGCTTCATATAATGATCCATTTTCATTTCCATTTCCATTGAGCCAGAAGTTGCTGGCCACAAAAGGCCGCATCAAAGTTCTAGATGTTCTAGTAATTTTAATATTACACGTGCTTGGAATAGATACTAAGTTCACAGAAAATCTAAAAATTACATACCAGTGTGCATTTCCCATGCAAAATGGATGGCAAATAAAAATAAATTATGGAGGAATATACAGACCCAAAAAAATTTATATACACATTCGTAACAGTAAAAAAGGGGTTGATTACTATTCAGTTCTTAATGTTTTGGAAAGAGAATTGAAGATAGAAATACTGAGAAACCAAGTATACAGCAAAGTTAGTCGTATCATCTATGTACTTCAATGATTGCTGAGATCATCTGAAAACTGGGTTGCATGGCCAAGTCTCTAGACGAAAAATCATCTAATCAAGATAGCAAAAGTAAATTTACCTTCCACAACCATGTCGTAATATTTTCACTCCCTATAAGTTAAGAAAACAGGTGTATGGGTTGTATTTCAAAGGTCATAATTGAGAGAGAGAGAGACCGGGGGGGAGGGGGCGGCGCCGGGGACGGGGGGAGACTAACGACCACAAGGAAAAGAATATATTTCTAAACAATATCAGCAACTTTTAAGCGACCACTAATCACTCATGCCAGGAACGCAAATCAATTATCTGCTTATAACTACCAGTAGCAACAAGAGTTGGATTTGTAAACGATGTTTGAGAAGTGTGGTTAAACTGAAACTTTTGAACTGAAAACCAACCAGAAGTTTCATTTAGAATTGATTTTGCCAAACACCCTTGTAGTTTACGATTTTTCTTTTACATCGCACACTTGCCAAGAAAAGAATGATTTTCATGTCTTATTGCAATGTCATGGCAACTTAATGAACTACTGATGTTAGAGAAGTTTACCGACAGAGGGCAACAAGGTATCACCCCAAGATGTAAATCCGTAATTATGAACACATGCATATTCTAAGTACTATATCCTGCTTAATTTACTTAATAGTGGTCTGAAAACGACAACTTTCCCTTCTGTTTATCCTGGAGGCTTAAGGTCTAAAGGAACAATCTTTTGTGTCGCTAAGCTTGCATAATTCACAACAGACTACATACGTAAGTCATTGGCTAAATTGGACGTTATAACTGGTACGCTAAACAAATTATAATTTATTTCATCTTAAAAACAAAAAGAAAAACATTAAATCGCTCAAGCCACGAAATTTCACAACAATGACCACGTCAACCGACGACATTACATATAACGTCACAGAAATGAGAGGGATAAAGAAAGTACGGGTTCGGAAAACACTAAACACCAATGGAGTCAAGCGTCGGCACCGTCGGAGGGCTTCCCACCAAAAGGATCATGAGTAGGGCCAACATCCTGCCCTATGTGGCGCTGGACTAGCCGCTGCAGATCAGCCATAACCTTATGCTCACGCTTAGCCTTCTCTTCGTAATTGAACATCGCAAGCGCTCGCTTGTCCTCAGCACTGTAGACTTGGTTTTCCTTTCTGATACGAATGGCATTCATCCTCTGGTGCCTGCTTCCACTCATAACATACCCAAGAGTCTCAAACTTCTGAATCTCCTCAGCAGAAAGACCCACTTCACCTCTACGGGGAATACGTTTTCCTTGCTGAACATACTGCGCAATGGCATCACCTTCACCAGGCCTAAGCGCCCCTCCATAGCTGATATGCCCTTCAGCTCTCGGCAATGGCGCAGGCCCCACCATGGGCTCGTTATCCAACGCAGGCTTCTTTTGTGCTTCGATCATTTCCTTGAATTTCAGGGCTTCCACATTACTCTCGTCCTTGTTCACCTCCTCCACCTTCGTTTTATCGTTGGTGCCAGCTTCATCACCCGACTTTGCCTCCAAATCCGAGCTCCCACTCTCTGTCTCAGACCGTCTTTTCTTCTTGTTCTGGTTGGACCGTGATAATCCAGACGACCGCTTTCGCTTCTTCTTCGACTTCATATCATCATCTGATGACCTACTCGCTTCAGAATCAGAATCGGCGCTTTCACTTCCTTCAGAATCGGTGTCGGAATCGTTACGCCTACTCTTCTTCCTGCTCCTCTTTCTTTTACTACTTTTCCCGCTGCTCTTAGGTCGCCCGCTTCTTCTATTGCTTGATTTCTTTCTCCGCCTCCGATCATCTTCCTCCCCCGATTCAGTCCCACTCCCGCTCTCCGATTCGCTATCACTATAAGATGATTTCCTACTCCTCCGCTTCGAAACTTCGCTCCTCTTCCTCCTCCTGGATCGTGAATCCTTTGATTCCGACTCGGACTCGGATCCAGAATCAGATTCAGTACTTTGAGATCTCTCGAACTCGGATTTGGACTTCGCTCTCTCTTTATCGCTGGAACCGCTCTTCTCTGCCGCTTCCTTGCCCGGAATCTCATCAATCTTGTCCTCCGATTCCAGTTCCACGTTCTCCTCCCTGGGCGGACTCGGCGTGACATTCCAAATGCAGTTTCTCAACATCTTCCTCATCTTCTGCCTCTTGAGCCTCCTATACTCCTCGTAGTTCAGCCCCTTCAGCTCCTCATCGGACTCCTCAGACTCCGATCGCCTACCATTTCGATACGGCAAGGTCCTTCCACCACGGTCGCCGCCGCGCCCGAACCTCTTCGGCAAGCCGTCGGAACATCCGTTGGGCCTAGGGCTGCGTCTAGGGTTTGCATACTCGGGAGACTCCGAGCGGTCACGGCGGCGGTGGTTGTCTCGGTCATACCTGTCATAGCTAGGGCTGCGGCGGCGGCGACGACGCCCGTATCCGCCGGAGCTGTCGTAGTCGGTTTCGTGCCGTCCGTTGTCAGAACGGCGGCGTCTATCGGGAACCTCGATGGTTGACGATGGCCTGCCCATAAGGGTTTGGTCCAATACACGAAGAGATGAATGGTTTAGGTCAAGTCGCTTTTTTTTTTTTTCCTTTGAAAATTAGGGATTGCAGAATCTGAAAATCGGGACTTGCTTCGATTGGAATTTGGATTAATAACGGCGGCGTCTTCCTGCGGGGGGAGGGATACAGAAAAGGATTCGAAACGACAAACGACGTATTTTGAACAACAAACAAATTATAAATACTAATAGACGATTTGTCGTTTCAGGGCATGTCGGTCTATGCTCCAACGACATCAAATATTTCCAACTACGAGTCGCTTCATTGATGTAGTAGGCGGTAGACTTTTTTCTTTTTGTTTTAAAGAGATTTTTGCAAGTCCCAAACTTTATAATCTTTAGCATTTAAGTCCCTATTTTAAAAATTTACACATTTAAATCCTTAAATTTTTAATCTGTTGATATATAGGTCTCATTTTAAGAATTTGAACTATTAAGTTGTTGGCACTAAATCCTTGCAATCAATCATTATCTAGAGTAAGGCGATCAGCCATTTCTAGTGACTATATTGTGTATCTACAGGAGTTTGACTACAACATTGGAGCTGAAAATGATCCAAAAGTTTTCACAAGCCATGAGTTGTAAGAAATCTAACTTGTGGTATGATGCCATCAAAGAAGAGATGAATTCTATGTCATCTAATGGAGTCTAGGATCTTGTCAAGTTACCTGATGGTGTAAAAGCTATTGGATGCAAATGGGTCTTCAAGACGAAGAAAGACTCATTAGGCAACATTGAGAGACATAAGGCAAGACTCATTACTAAAGGATTCACTTAAAGGGAGGGTATAGATTACACTGAGACTTTTTTTTCTGTATCTAAAAAGGACTCCCTTAGTGTGATTATGGCATTAGTGGCTCATTTTGATTTTGAGTTACATCAGATTGATGTAAAAACGGCATTCCTCAATGGTGAACTAGAGGAAAGGGTTTACATGAAACAACCTGAAAGATTCTCCTCTAGTGATGGTGAGCAATTGGTGTGCAAACTCAAGAAATCCATATATGGTTTGAAACAGGCCTCTCGTCAATGGTATTTGAAATTCCACAATGTCATCACTTCATTTGGTTTTGAAGAGAATATCATAGATCAATGTATATACTAGAAGGTCAGCGGGAGCAATATTTGTTTCTTTGTTTTGTATGTGGATGACATCCTTTTTGCAACCAATGATAAAGGGTTTCTATATGAGGTGAAACAATTCCTTTCTAAGAACTTCGATATGAAGGATATGGGTGAGGCATCTTATGTCGTTAGCATTAAGATCCATAAAAATAGATCTCGATGCATTTTGGGACTAATGCAGGAAACCTATATCAATAAAGTCTTAGACAGATTTCAGATAAAAGATTGTTCACCAAGTGTAGCACCCCTTGTGAAGGGTGATAAGTTCAATCTGAACCAATGCCCAATGAATGATTTCGAGAAAAATCAAATGAGCAATATTCCTTATGCTCCAGCTGTTAGAAGCCTTATGTATACTCACGTCTGTACAAGACCTGACATTGCATTTGCTGTGGGAATGTTGGGCAGATATCAAAGTAACCCATACATTGACCACTGGAGGGCTGCAAAGAAGGTGATGAGGTACCTTCAAGGCACAAAAGATTACATGCTTATGTATAGGCGAACTGACAATCTAGAAGTGATCGGCTACTCCGATTCAGACTTTATTGGCTGTGTTGATTCGAGAAAATCAACTTCTAGTTATATTTTCATGCTAGCCGGAGGAACTGTATCTTGGGGGAGTGTAAAGCAAACGTTGGTTGCTACTTACACAATAGAGGCATAGTTTATTAATTGTTTTGAGGCTACTTCGCATGGTGTATGGTTGAAGAGTTTCATGTCAGGCCTTAGAATTGTAGATTTTGTGTCTAGGCCATTAAGAATATATTGAGACAATTCAACAGCTGTCTTTATGGCTAAAAATAATAAAAGTGACAGTCGAAGTAAGCACATCAATATTAAGTACTTAGCCATAAGGGAATGGATTAAGGAAAATAAAGTGGTCATTGAGCATATAAACACTTAATTGATGATCACAGATCCTTTGACAAAAGGAATGCCACCAAAGTCATTTAAGGATCATGTTGTTTAGATGGGACTTGGTTCCATAATGTAATTTGTTTGTACATATAATTTACAGTATTAATGAAACTCTTATTCAGTTGTGATGTTTTCTCATATTTGATTTGCGCATAAAGTTATTGGAGGAAAATTCACATTTAGTAGGACCGAGAATAAATATTGGGTTTATTCATAAAGTTAAGTTACCATATAGGAAATAAAGTCTAAGAAACAATACATAGTAATACATGGAAGATAATACTCACAATTTAGAGAAATTATCGCCATGATTCATGTATTTGTTTCCTAAAAGTTTGGGTTTAATGAATATAAGGTTAAATATGGAGACCAAATGGGAGAATGTAACTGTTGCATCGGTTTCAAAATTAAAACCAATTTAATTTGTTGTAACATTTTTCATAAACGGTCTTTATTAACTCTTTTCTTTCTGGATGCTATATAAATCCTTGATGCAGGATTTGTAATAGTAGAGAGAAACAAAGAAAATGGTTCACGTTCATGTATCGAATATAAGATTGGGTCTCTATTACAAATACTTAGTTTATATACACCATTGTATTGAGTTTTTTGTGTTATAGAAGCATCCAAACACCTGTGATACAGTATTCAACCACAACAAGCTAAAGCAGAATTACACAATGCAATACAATGACAGAAGATATAAGTTTCCTTTCACGCTTCCGTTTACGGTTTTGGCAGGAGGTATAAGTTTCCCTTCACGCTTCCGTTTACGGTTTTGGTCCTTATATGTATATTGAATTTAGCATTTTAGGATCGTATTTTATGCTTATACTGTTAGCTCTCTATTTACACAAGAGCTTCTATTACTGAGATGTCTATCAGCTTTACAACTAACTCACAACACTAAATACGCAATCTGTTAACTAATTTCTGTTACAATTTACAACTGTCAAAACGACTTGACATTGGTTATCTACCGCTAGAAGCTTCAGTACAATTACTTGCTTCCACAATATATCAGTAAAAATTTCATACCAATGTAAACTAATCAGTTGCTGAAATAAAACCTAAATCTATGAACTAATTTTCATGACTAGAAGAACAATAAATCAGAAAACAGCAAAGGAAGACTGGTAAATTATGTATATTTAAGATCAGAAATCTTACGAGGCCGCAATTTTAGGACGAGGAGGATGTCGATCTGCTCGTTCGGAACGACTAAGGACTATGTCGGTGATCGTCGAGCGACGATGAGATCTGCAACCATGAACATGAACCGGTGGCGACGATTTCTGAGATCCGTCGAGTTCCGAGAGAGAGAGGGGTTGAGCAGATGGAGATGATCGCGAGGAGAGAGAGCGAGTGAGAGAGAGAGAGAGAGCACAGTAGAGCGATGGCGGGAAAGTAGAGAGAAGGAGAGGGGATAGAAAGGAGACAGACCGATTAAACAGAACGAAGAAAGAAAAGCAAAAATAGAACCCAAAAAAAAAAGGGGCATTTTGATAACTAGGCTGGCCAGAAATTTTTTTTGACAAATAGGACTTTTTTTTTTTTTTCAATTTTTGGTATCAAAAAAAAGGTTTTTTAGACATCAAAACGGTTTCAGTTTTTTTTTTTTTTCAGCATGTTGAGATTCCTTATTCTGTTACAGTCATTTTTCTTTTTCTGTTGAAAAAAACTGAGACAGTTTACCTGCATAAAAAAACGTGTTTTTTTTATTAAAAAAAAAAAGAAACCTTTTGTCCAATTTAAATTTTTTTTTTTTGCCTAGTTATCAAAATCTTCCAAAAAAGAGCAACATAAAGGCATAAAAATGTAAAAGTACATTCCTTACGATCTCTGTGACATTTACCAACCCCGTAAAGAAATTGGATAATATAATGCCAAAAGTTTTAAAAACCGATATATGTAACACTTTCCCGAAAAGGGGGTGTATTCTTTTCAACTTACACAATCAAATCTAACGTGTCGTCTCGTGATTGAACAACATCAAATATGAAACATGTCGTTTTCTATTTCTGCATTTGAGTATAAGCGACGTGTCGTTTTCATGTTGATAGGACGTATTAACCATGAAAGAAAATCTAGAATTTTTATCCATGGTTCTTTCTCTGTTTGAGGAAAAAAAAACAAAAAAACAAAAAACGGTTCCTCTACGTGGATGACTTTTTTTCTGTCTCTTATCTTCTTTTATTTTTGTTTATTTTTTTTTCACACAAAATACTGCCCCTGCGGTTAATTGGTGCCCATAAACCAAAATTTGGTTACCCTTCGCCTGAGAAGTAGAAGTACATATTTGGGAAACACACAGCAGATGAAAAAGTTCTTTCAAACGTGAAAAGTAATAACATGTTTGAAAATGTGATAAAAACCGTTGGTGAGAACCACTTTTATTGTAGCATGTGAGAGCTTTACACTGCAGTAAATTTTTTTTATTTTACTGTAGCATATAAAAACTTTACGCTATTTATTATTGAGTTTGTGGTGGGAACACTGGTTCCCACCATATTGCCAAACAACCGATAAGTGCCCATCACATGAGACGTGCTTTTTCTACTTCCAATAAATTAGATCAAGTGCTAAAGCATGATTTTTTTTTGAGAAATGTAGTTAAGACCAATAGTTAGAATCAATTTTGGTTAAAAAAATACTATAATATGTAAAAATTATATTATAATAATTTTTTATTTTTTATTTTTTATTATAATATGTGAGAGTTTTTTATTGTTTGTTAGTTAAAACCTAACTAACAACCAAATGCTCTATTAATCCTCTCCTTCTTTTCATTTGAAAATCTTGTTCCAGAAGGGTGACCACTTTGCCCCTTTTTTTGGCTATATGACTTTTTGCGCAGGCGAGTATTCACTCGTTACTTGTAAAATTTACACATTACTTGTATTTGTCCAACTGTCTAATACAGCTTGAATTATTCAATCTTTTTGGATAAGCCCTTAATCAACTTCATTAACTAATACGTGATTGATTTGTTACAAGCGGATTTAACATCTGAAAATATACAGCATTTTCTAAGAAGATTCGCGGTTATAATGTCAACCATTGAAGATTAGGTTGTTGTTTATTTCAGCCACAATTTGGCCTAACTCTTACTATTAGATAATTAACATTAATACAATCCCTTAATCACGCAATGCCAACTTCTGTTTCTACTAAGTCCAGCCTTGAAAAGTTGTCACGCCCCGGAGTACGGGAGGTGACGTGGCGGAATATTTAGATTAATTAAAAGAGAATTTAATTAAAAACCGAGAGTTTGAGAACCCAATTAAATAGAAATTAAGAAGAATTTCCACCACATTTTATAAAGAATTTAAAATCATTAAACAAATAACAATAATTGAATAAAAACCGCGAATATGGGTTCCACAACCCACAACTTGTGCACACACATGGATCTGACAATATCACAAATACAATTACAGTCCAAGTACAAATAAAGTTAAGTCTTACATGCCTTGATTAACAAATACAGAATGTAAACAAATTCTCCTATTGCTCCTGAGTTCGGTCCGAAGAATCTTCTCCAAACCTAAATGGGAAACCACCTAGAGGGGGGGAAATTTAAAACAGTAAAACGTGAGCGAAAGGCTCAGTAGGACTAAGTTTTATAAAATAATTTAATGCAAAGAAACATAGCATTATCAGGAGTTATGCAAGAAGAAACTTGAATAAATAAATAAATAAATTGAGTAGAACCGTTCTGGCACAGAACAGTCTACTCGTCAAATCCAAACACCAGTTTACTTTTACCTAGGCAAACCATGATATCACCACCGTAGTGGCCCAGCTGGGTTTCGGGACCTGCCCCCAAGGTCGATCACGACCCGATCTCTGATATGGCATCATGCCCATGTGGTTATTATCATTATCATTCAAAACCCAATTACCGAGTGTTGTCAATTACATTCATTATGAAATTCATTTCATGTCACGGTATATAAAAATATAACCGATAAAATCATTTTCAAACAACCGTTGAAAACATTTTGATAGAAATCATTTTCAAAGCCAAATCATTTCAAAACCAGGCTACCAAAGAAATAGGATAGAAGTCCTACCTCAGTACTCGTGCCGGTACCCCACACCGTAATCCCGATCCGCTATACGTTAGCTCCACGGAACCACGAACAGTCCTAGATACAAACTAAGTCAATCAATATCTAGTTTGAGACATTCTATGTTACCAAATCATTTCATGATGTCCTAGTGTGCCATTTGTATCATTAAAATCATCCTATAAGGTTGGGATTTAAATTAGGGTTCAAAACAGTGAAATCGGGTAAAAATCACAAAATTTTCCATGCCTCGGTCGGCCTGCCGGACGCCCTGCTTCGGCCTGCCGAACTGTACAGTTCGGCCTGCCGGAAGCAAAGTTCGGCCTGCCGAACATGTCCCCAGATTCGGCCTGCCGATCGGAAGAACACCGGCCTGCCGATCATCACTTCGGCCTGCCGAACATGAACTTCGGCCTGCCGAACTGGGAAAATCCAGAAATCCCAGCCACGGGTTTCTCGATCCCCAAAATCCAAATCTGAATTCCAACCTGTTTTTCTCAATTCCCAGGCATGAAAAACAACTATAGTTGATAGAAAAACATTCTAAAACATGTTTGGAATCATTTAAACAACATTTGAACTCAAAATCTTCAAAAATCCGAAAATGAGAAAAAGAGGAGAAAAATGAAAATCTTGAATCCAATCCGTTTTTCTTCAATCTAGGTTTAGATTCTAGTTGTTCTAAGCTCATTTAACACAAATCCACGGTTTTCTAAGCTTAAACAAACTTAGATTTCAAAAACACACAAAATCGAAAATTTTGAAAAAGTTTAGAAATTTCGAATCTAACCTCGAATCGAAGCTTCAATCCGCGTTCTCGGTTGCCGAATCACGTCCCCGAGCTTCCTCCTTGCTGTTCCGAAGCTTGGATTCGAATGCGGTTTTCAAAAATTTAGAGAGAGATTGAGAGAGAGTGAGCTGCCGAGAGAGTGAGGGAAGAGAGAGAGAGATGGGCGTGGAAGTGAGGAGAGAGAGAGAGGAAAGGAAAATAAATAGAGAAAATCGGTGGGCGGTTTTACTGTGCGAAAACCATGTGCCGCCCACGGTTTTGTAAAACGGAGTATTTTTAACATTTTACAAATTGTTGTGTTTTAAAACTCAAAACATCATTTTAAATCAATAAGAAATCTTTTGAACACATCAATTTAACAAAACAACCAAAAACTAAAAATCCAACCAAATAATCTAATTAAAGTTAAAACTTTAATTATGGCACACTAATTCATCATTTTCATTACATTAATATTAAATAAATTTCGGGACGTTACAGCTCTCCACTCCTAAAAGAAATTTCGTCCTCGAAATTTACAACTCATCTCAAAAACAAAACAAATGCGGATATGACTCCCGCATACCTGACTCTAATTCCCAAGTGGCTTCATCAACACCGTGATGCTGCCACACGACCTTTACCAACGGTATCTCACGACGACGCAAGCTAATCACTTTCCGGTCGATAATCTGAATCGGCACTTCTTCGTACGTCGTATCCTCCTGAACCTGCACATCGCGAAACGATACTACCTTATCCTGCCCAGGTGGACACTTCCTAAGCATAGACACATGAAACACATCGTGCACATGAGAAAGTTCGGGCGGAAGATCAAGCCGATAAGCGACCACACCAACACGTTGAGTGATCTCGAACGGCCCAATATACCTCGGCGCGAGCTTCCCACTCACCCCGAACCGCATAGTTCCCTTACGAGGTGACACCCTCAAGAGAACAAAATCTCCAACCGCGAACTCTAAGGGTCTACGTCTCCTATCCGCATAGCTCTTCTGCCGACTCTGAGCTGCTCTCAACCGATCCCGAATCACCACGACTTTCTCGTTGCTGTCACGAATCTCATCCGGCCCAAGAATAACTCTATCCTCCGGCTCGGCCCAACACACAGGTGACCGACACGGTCGCCCATACAATGCCTCAAATGGTGCCATACCGATACTCGCCTGATAACTGTTGTTGTACGCGAACTCCGCCAAATGCAAACATTGCTTCCAATTCCCGCCGAAGTCCAACGCACAAGCACGCAACATATCCTCGAGAACCTGAATAATCCGCTCAGACTGCCCATCAGTCTGAGGATGAAACGCCGTACTGAAGTTCAAATCCGTACCCAAAGCCTCCTGAAAACTCCTCCAGTACTTAGCATTAAACCTGGTGTCTCGATCAGAGGTGATGGACAAAGGAACTCCATGCAACCTCACAATGTTCTGCATATACAACTCCCCGAGAATCTTCCTGGAACACGTCGACCTAAATGGAATGAAATGCGCCGATTTCGTCAACCTGTCGACCACAACCCAAACTGCATCATGCCGCTGCTCCGTCCTCGGCAAACCTGTGAGGAAATCCATCGTCACATGCTCCCATTTCCACCCTGGAATAGGAAGCGGCTGAAGTTGACCTGCAGGCTTCTGATGCTCGGCTTTCACCTGAAGACACGTCGAACACTTGGCCACGTACTCGCGAACATCTTTCTTCATGCCTCTCCACCAATAGTGCCTCTTCAAATCACGATACATCTTGGTGCTCCCCGGATGAATAGCGAACTGAGACCTATGAGCTTCATCTAGAACGGCTTTCGTAACCTCGGCGATAACTGGAACTGCAAGACGCTCCCGGAAGTACAACGATCCATCTGCATGCACGCTCCATTCTTCAAACTGCTCCCCGTTCTGAATCCGCGACCAAATCCCCTGCAAATGCTGATCCTGCCACTGACCTTGCTTCACCATCCGAACAAGAGCTGGAGTCGCTTCCACATGATACAACAAAACTCGATCACCGTCTTCATGATACTGTAGCCGATACTCACTCACTGTCGCATCCCTGCTCCAGTCCTCAAAAATCAAACAAGCGAGAATCCCTGAAGACTTTCTGCTAAGCGCGTCCGCGACCACATTAGCTTTCCCGGGATGATACTGCAACGCGAAATCATAATCCTCCATGTACTCCACCCATCTGCGCTGCCTCAAGTTGAGATCCCTCTGAGTGAACAAATGCCTCAAACTCTTATGATCGGAGAAGACCTGAAACGATGCTCCATACAAGTAACATCTCCAAATCTTCAGCGCGTAGATCACCGCTGCAAGCTCTAAATCGTGAGTAGGATAATTTCGCTCGTGAGGTCGTAGCTGTCTCGATCCGTACGCAACCACACGTTCATGCTGCATCAACACGCATCCAAGTCCGCGCCCTGAAGCATCAGCATAAACCTCATACGGCTCGTCACTGCTAGGAATAATCAACACTGGAGCTGAAGTCAACCGGTTCTTCAATTCCTGAAAAGCAGACTCACAGTCTTCATCCCACTCAAACCTGACGTTTTTCCTGATCAATCTCGTCAACGGAGCTGCAATCTTCGAAAAGTCCTTTACAAATTTCCTATAATATCCAGCAAGACCTAAGAAGCTGCGAATCTCCGCTACATTCCTTGGTCGTTCCCACTCCAATATAGCTTCAATCTTGGACGGATCCACTGAAATACCATGCTCCGAAATGACATGACCCAGAAATTTGACCTCAGTCAACCAGAACTCACACTTTTCCCTCTTAGCATACAACTGGTGCTCCCGCAGAGTCTGAAGCACGATCTGAAGATGCTGCTCATGCTCCTCCCATGTCTTAGAATACACAAGAATATCATCGATGAACACGATCACAAACTGATCCAGATACGGCCTAAAAATCCTGTTCATCAAGTCCATAAAAGCTGCTGGAGCATTCGTCAACCCGAAAGACATAACCAGAAACTCGAAGTGCCCATACCGAGTCCTAAAAGCTGTCTTGGGAATATCCTCTTCCTTGATTCTGAGCTGATGATAACCTGACCGCAAATCAATCTTCGAGAAGTATCGCGAACCTCCCAACTGATCAAATAGCTCATCAATCCTAGGCAAAGGATACTTGTTCTTTACCGTAACACGATTCAGCTGCCGATAATCCACACATAACCTGAGAGTCCCATCGTGCTTCTTAGCGAACAAAACTGGTGCTCCCCACGGAGATGTGCTATTCCGAATATATCCTTTATCAGCAAGCTCCTGAAGTTGCTTCCTCAATTCCTTCATTTCTGCCGGCGCCATCCGATAAGGTGCCATAGAAATCGGTGATGTCCCTGGAAACAACTCGATACCAAACTCAATCTCCCGATTCGGTGGTAACCCTGATAACTCGTCGGGGAAGACATCCTCGAACTCACCAACCACCGGAATCGCTATACTACTACTCGAAACATAGGGCTCGCAATCTAGATTGGCAAGAAAAGCAAAACAATCTAGATTCCTTCGCCCTCCTAAACATGACTTCATGAGACGCTCACTCATTAGCCAATCACCACCACCCTGGTAAGTGATTACCGTCCCCCTATCAGACACTAGGGTCACCTTTCTAAGTTGGCAGTCCACAACTGCACTATACCTGGACAACCAGTCCATCCCTAAAATCACATCATAGGAACTCATGGGGAGTACAATCAAATCACTTTTCAAAATCTCATCCCCAATCTTTATTTTACAAGATTTACACATACAATTCACACACACCCGCCCCAAGGGAGAAGTTATAACTAGGGGTTCATTAAACTCTTCTACTTCTAATCCCAAGGCATGTACAAAAGAACTCGAAATAAGAGAATGAGAGGCACCGGTATCAAATAAAACGCGAGCTAGAGATCTAGAAACCAAAACCATACCATCGACAACCGCGTTGCCAATCTGAGAATCTGACCCTCCAGATGCCATTGCATGAACCTGCACTGGCGCCTTCCCTTTTCCTCTACCGACATTGCTGGGTCCTGCATTACTCGGCCGATGCTGCTGAGATGGAGATGACTGCACACTACCTGTACTCGGCGCTCTATACTGAGGAACACTGCGCTGAAAATACTGCGGCTGCTGTCCCCGTGCCGGATATGAGAATTGCTGAGGAGAAAACTGCGGATACTGCAACTGCGGGTACTGCGGAGGCGGAGGTAGGGTCTGAGGCTGAGGCTGAGACGAACGACTGGCATCCTCCCCGGTCTGCGATCCAAGACGAGCACTCCTGATCGGGCAATTCCTCTTGATGTGTCCGGGCTGCTGACAGAAATGACAATGAAAGCTGTAGGGGTTGCTGCGCCCGCTGCCAGACGAACTGCTACTGCCACTGGTCGCACCGCCTTGCTTGCCTTTCCCCGGAGCTGGACGACTACTGGTGCTCTTTCTGCCACTCCTCTGCGGTCCTCCTGAAGCCTTAGCTCGGTCCTCACAATACTGCACGTAATCATTCTCCACGGAGATCGCCGACGACACAAGCTCTCCGAAACTCCTAAGCCGTAGAGCAACCAACTGCCGCCGAATAGGAGCCTTGAGTCCTTCCTGAAACTTGATGCATTTCTCGCGCTCCGATGCCACAGCTGATGGAGCAAACCTAGCCAACTCGCTAAACTTTGCCTCATACTCCCGAACTGAAAGATCACCCTGCTGCAGTCTATAAAACTCAGCTGCCTTCTGATCTCTATATCCCTGCGGAAAATACCGATCATAGAACAGATCCTCGAACTTGTCCCAACCGATATCGCCACCGCGCTCCAGACGCTTAGTTTGTTTCCACCAGGTGTTGGCGCCACCCTCGAGCTTATACGCCGCAAACTCCACACGATACTCCTCAGGCACACCAAGGGTATCAAGATGCTTCAAGATCGAATCCAACCAATACTCTGCTAACTGCGGATCCCCATTGCCATCAAAAGTCGGAATAGACGCCCGCCGAAATTCCTTAAAGAAGGCATGCCGACTACCAACACTGGAGTCTTCCGGTCTAGTCCTGGCTGCCATCTGTCGGAAAGCCGCAATCATAGACCTCATCAGGCCCTCATCATTTCCGAACTCGGCGTCAGCTGTCGAACGACGTCTAGGTGCCATTCTCTCACTTCTGAAAACAAAATTTGGACTGTCAGAGGTATTTCATTGTCAAACCTATGTGTGCACAATTCCCAAGGTTCATAACCTTGAGCTCTGATACCATTCTGTCACGCCCCGGAGTACGGGAGGTGACGTGGCAGAATATTTAGATTAATTAAAAGAGAATTTAATTAAAAACCGAGAGTTTGAGAACCCAATTAAATAGAAATTAAGAAGAATTTCCACCACATTTTATAAAGAATTTAAAATCATTAAACAAATAACAATAATTGAATAAAAACCGCGAATATGGGTTCCACAACCCACAACTTGTGCACACACATGGATCTGACAATATCACAAATACAATTACAGTCCAAGTACAAATAAAGTTAAGTCTTACATGCCTTGATTAACAAATACAGAATGTAAACAAATTCTCCTATTGCTCCTGAGTTCGGTCCGAAGAATCTTCTCCAAACCTAAATGGGAAACCACCTAGAGGGGGGGAAATTTAAAACAGTAAAACGTGAGCGAAAGGCTCAGTAGGACTAAGTTTTATAAAATAATTTAATGCAAAGAAACATAGCATTATCAGGAGTTATGCAAGAAGAAACTTGAATAAATAAATAAATAAATTGAGTAGAACCGTTCTGGCACAGAACAGTCTACTCGTCAAATCCAAACACCAGTTTACTTTTACCTAGGCAAACCATGATATCACCACCGTAGTGGCCCAGCTGGGTTTCGGGACCTGCCCCCAAGGTCGATCACGACCCGATCTCTGATATGGCATCATGCCCATGTGGTTATTATCATTATCATTCAAAACCCAATTACCGAGTGTTGTCAATTACATTCATTATGAAATTCATTTCATGTCACGGTATATAAAAATATAACCGATAAAATCATTTTCAAACAACCGTTGAAAACATTTTGATAGAAATCATTTTCAAAGCCAAATCATTTCAAAACCAGGCTACCAAAGAAATAGGATAGAAGTCCTACCTCAGTACTCGTGCCGGTACCCCACACCGTAATCCCGATCCGCTATACGTTAGCTCCACGGAACCACGAACAGTCCTTGATACAAACTAAGTCAATCAATATCTAGTTTGAGACATTCTATGTTACCAAATCATTTCATGATGTCCTAGTGTGCCATTTGTATCATTAAAATCATCCTATAAGGTTGGGATTTAAATTAGGGTTCAAAACAGTGAAATCGGGTAAAAATCACAAAATTTTCCATGCCTCGGTCGGCCTGCCGGACGCCCTGCTTCGGCCTGCCGAACTGTACAGTTCGGCCTGCCGGAAGCAAAGTTCGGCCTGCCGAACATGTCCCCAGATTCGGCCTGCCGATCGGAAGAACACCGGCCTGCCGATCATCACTTCGGCCTGCCGAACATGAACTTCGGCCTGCCGAACTGGGAAAATCCAGAAATCCCAGCCACGGGTTTCTCGATCCCCAAAATCCAAATCTGAATTCCAACCTGTTTTTCTCAATTCCCAGGCATGAAAAACAACTATAGTTGATAGAAAAACATTCTAAAACATGTTTGGAATCATTTAAACAACATTTGAACTCAAAATCTTCAAAAATCCGAAAATGAGAAAAAGAGGAGAAAAATGAAAATCTTGAATCCAATCCGTTTTTCTTCAATCTAGGTTTAGATTCTAGTTGTTCTAAGCTCATTTAACACAAATCCACGGTTTTCTAAGCTTAAACAAACTTAGATTTCAAAAACACACAAAATCGAAAATTTTGAAAAAGTTTAGAAATTTCGAATCTAACCTCGAATCGAAGCTTCAATCCGCGTTCTCGGTTGCCGAATCACGTCCCCGAGCTTCCTCCTTGCTGTTCCGAAGCTTGGATTCGAATGCGGTTTTCAAAAATTTAGAGAGAGATTGAGAGAGAGTGAGCTGCCGAGAGAGTGAGGGAAGAGAGAGAGAGATGGGCGTGGAAGTGAGGAGAGAGAGAGAGGAAAGGAAAATAAATAGAGAAAATCGGTGGGCGGTTTTACTGTGCGAAAACCATGTGCCGCCCACGGTTTTGTAAAACGGAGTATTTTTAACATTTTACAAATTGTTGTGTTTTAAAACTCAAAACATCATTTTAAATCAATAAGAAATCTTTTGACCACATCAATTTAACAAAACAACCAAAAACTAAAAATCCAACCAAATAATCTAATTAAAGTTAAAACTTTAATTATGGCACACTAATTCATCATTTTCATTACATTAATATTAAATAAATTTCGGGACGTTACAAAAGTACTGATCGTTTTTAATCTGATTTTTAATTTGAGTATTCAACAAAGAATCTGAAGGACCAAACTTTCATACGGTGCACAAATTTTTCAAATTTCTATGTTTTTTTTCTTTTTATAGGTTATATTACTTTTGCTACAGTATTTTTTTTCCATAGATTTTAAACTAAAAAATGGTTCTAATCGTTGATCCAAACAGATGCAAAACATCAAACCTCATCAAAATCTCATCAAATAACAGCATGAAAAGAAAAAAAAGATAAAATTTGATACAGATTTAACGGTTCATAAACTCCCCTATTGTAGAATTCTCAATTGCTATGTATTATCAAATAGCAAAAGCACATGTGGATCCGTTTGATACCCAATCACTAATATTTTTTTACACGGGTTATAAGAGTGCAGTTGTACCAAACGGTCCAAACCTGATGCGATGAAATTTGGTTGTTTTGTATTTTGCTAAAACTTGCAAATTCATCTTACATGGAACCTTCAAGAGGAAGACTAGTACCGTTAAGTATTGTCCTTTCTTGTGGGACTGCCACACCTTATCCAGAAGGTGTGAAAGTACCAAAATATTAAAAACTTAAGAAATTAACTCCACTTGTTCACCTACACCAAAATCCACAACATTGGTGGACTACAGAGACGGTGCCATCAATGAGGGCACCGTATTAAAAAAAATATATATATATTTTATTAAATAAAAATATAACTATATATTTTAATAATTAAGTATGGTATAATTATAACTTTTTTTTTTTTGTAAAATAGAGACACAACAACATATTTAAATTATTTTATAGAGACGCAACAATATATTTCAATTGTTTTATAAGGACATAATAATATTTTTCTATTTTTTTGGGAGATAGATTGTAATTTTCTTTCAAAAAAAAATATAATTAAGATCTTAAAATAAAAAATAAAGGTAAAAATAAATTTTTTAAAAATAATTGAGACCACGTACGCCACTCAACATAAGCTGGTTCGGATAGTGGTGGAGTAGATGTACATGTCAAGTGATTGAGAGTATAATCTATACCCATAAAGAAAAAACTAAAGTTCTGAAATATGAGTAACTTCAAGAAAAAGTGATATTTGTGATAATGTGAGGTCTATCTCTCTCCTATATATTTTTTTTTTTCTCTCTATCTGAAGCGTTAAGAGAGTGACTGAGAAGGAGTGGGGACTATAAAGATAGTTTCTGATGCCAATTGTGTGTTTAGTTAGCTCCTTCCACAAGCAATAAAATAAAAGAAAGAGGTGTTTGACAAAGACATAGCACCAAGAGAGTCGTGTTATTTTTCTTGCATGATAACCACAAAAATAGTGTCAAGAGAAAAATGGATGGAATAGTACCGTACAAGTCACTCTTGTGCAAGCAAAACCCCCTCAAAACTCTCTCACTGCAGGGCATAAAAACTCCTCCCATTTCCTTCCAAGCTTCCACCTACCATGAACCAGAGCCATTTCTCCTAATGGGGTGGCTTCGGTCCCTCGTCTCCCCGTTGAAGAAGCTCTGGGATCGTCTACATTCTCACCACAGAAAACGTAAATCTCCCATTTCATTTTTGAGCTTTTCTTCTCGTTTCCTTTGGTTTTTTTTTTTTTTTTTTAACATTTTGCCACATATGATCTTGTGTTTGATAAATGTTAGATTCACTCAATTCTGTTCATATGTTATGAATCATTTATTTCCCCCTTTTTCAGGTAGAGGGATATATATATTGTACAAAGATGTGAAATCCTGCCCATGTGAGGATGTGCAAGTTCTATGGTCAATACTGGTTGAATCAGGCACAGGTTCTTTGCATCAGAATCATGGAGTTTCCCTTGCCTTGTAACAAACAACTTCACTAAGTTATGCCTGCAAAAGAGGGTTGATAATTTAATCACTTGTACATGATTTCACCACATTGTACCTATACACCATATGGACAATAATCCTTTACGTTTTTCTTGTCCTGAGTAATAAATTTTGTATCTATACGGATTTCTAAAAGCACATAATATATTTTTTATCTTGGTAGATTTAAATTTTTTATCTTTTAGTAGAATCGGGTGTAAATTTACTATTAAGTTATACTAAGTTATGAACTAACAAGCTTTGATGCTTGTTTATTAATCGGAAGCTCCTACTCGTGGTTGCTCTCCTCTAAGATATTTTAGAGCCGTCATATAATAATAGGAAGGTTAACAGAAAAAAAATGAAAATTTGTTATATATATTATAAGCATGTGAAAGCTACTTTACACCAATGATTGCTAAATGCTATCGAAAGAAACCTGCAAGTTCATATTATTATTCTTTAATAATGGTTATCATTGGATTTTGGGGCATTGGTATTTATCAAGCGGGTGGGAGTGGTGGCATTTCTCTATTAATTTATGGCTATTAATAATGATCTACTTATTTAATGAGATATTAGTATGCTCGTCCATTTGTGGAATAATATTATAGGGTATCAACGGTGTTAAATTCACACATTAATAGAGAAAATATCCTACAATCATGTTAGACCCACCTTTTATTATGTGTTGTATTTAATATCAAATTTGCTTCTAAGCCCTCTTTTAAATTTATTGAAATTACAACACTTAAAAAATATGCATTACAATAGTGATCCCAACTTAACCTTATATTTATTTATATATTCAAAATATATTATAGGTGGTTAAAAGGGTAAAAAAAGGCATTACCCCTTTAAATGATAGTTTTGCAGCGAATTTGAAAATCAAGGATAAATTTATGAAGTTTAACGGTGACAATCACGTATCGATCACATGAACTTAAAATATTACAAAATAATCGTACACTGTATAAAATATTTACTCTGTAGGGAGCATTGAAAAAAATAGTTTAAAATTTATGTAAAATTTTATCATACTTTTAGTTCCTAGGTACTTTTTTTTAAAATTTTTAAGAATTTATAATTATTTTCATAATAAGGAGTTAAAAGAGTATAGAAAAATAAATTTAGAAATCTATAGATAAAAAATAACAATTAAAGTGAAAATTAGGGAACTTATTCTCAATAAATTTTACACGTAAAGGAGAAAACAAGAGCAAGAATCTTATATGTTACGTAAAAGACGTAAATAAATTTTGTACCTTGCTTTTTAAATTTCCTTTGGAACTTAATGCTAGCTGTCCTCTACATATTTTAGTAAAAATTATTAAAATAATTATTACGTAATTTTGTTTTGTAATATAAAACATGAATATATTTGTAATAATAATTTTTTATTTTTAGAGCTCGTTTAGTTTATAGGTTTGAATAGAGAATTAAAATAAATATTTAAATTTTTATAAAAAAAATGCTATAACAAAATAATTCAAACTCTAATTCGAACTATAAAATAAATAAAATATTTTTAACAAGTTGCTGGCAATTAGTTATTTATTATTATTATTTTTAAAAGCACATGGGCTATTGGGCTTATTGGTGGCCATGGGCCATTTCTATTCAATGCGAAATCTCAATCCCAATCAACGAACCCTAAAACCTTGTCTCTCCGATTCCCATATCCACAAATCACAATCAACGGTGAAACGCAGATACGCAGAAAGCTAGAGAGAGAGAGAGAGAGAGAGAGAGAGCCATGGCTGATAGCAAGGCTGTAACAATCCGTACGAGGAAATTCATGACAAACCGTCTCCTTTCTAGGAAGCAATTTGTAAGTTTGCCAGTACAAGCTTTGCTTGTTTCCCGGGAAAAGTAGGAAGAAAATGCTATTGTAGTTTATTCTCGCAGTCTATAGATCCCAGACGTTCAATAAATTGAAATTTTGTTAAATAGAAAAAAACTAAACTGTTCTATCTGTCTAGCTATATATTTCTCAATATGATTTCTTATTTCGATGCAGGTCATCGATGTTCTCCATCCAGGAAGACCCAATGTATCCAAGGTTTGATATCCGCATTTTTTCTTTTGATGAAATAGTTAATTGTTTCGCTAAGATAATTTTAACACGTTACACTTTCCTATTGAAATTTAAACGCTTAAGATGTATAGTTTGTTACTGCGAATCATAATTTGGATATCTTAAAGTGGTGCTGCACTTTGTTCAATAATGCAGCTTTTATTTTAGGGGTAATTTTGTAGGTTATAGAGGATAAGTATTTGTTGATAAGGAACTAACACCAGTATGATATTTCTTGATTATTATAGATTAATATTGGATTTTTGTTTCCTTTTTTTTATTTAGGTGAGTTTTATTTGATTAGGTGATTGATCTCTTTTGTTCATTGACACTAATTTATTCCCTTTTTTTCTCCTTTTTGTTTTATTTTTAATCTCGTTATGAAGGCAGAGTTGAAGGAGAAGCTGGCAAGGATGTATGAGGTGAAGGACCAAAATTCAATCTTTGTGTTCAAGTTCCGTACCCATTTTGGAGGCGGAAAATCGACCGGATTTGGCTTGATTTATGACACTGTAGAGAATGCAAAAAAGTATGAACCAAAGTACAGGCTGATCAGGGTATGCTATCTAACGTGTTGCCTCTTAGTATTCATTTTTGTGTTTCATCCATTCACTCAGTGTGTCCTCAAACAATCGAGGCAATTTTGAACATTTTTGTTTTAACGCATTTTAAATTGGTACTGTTCTAACTTTGATGTGATTGGAGATGTGAAGCACCTAATTAATATTGAAACTCTATTGTGATGCTAAAACGATGGAGATCAACGGAGTTTTATTTTGATCATCAATGAACAACTTGTTTTCTTTGATACGCTACTGACAAGTTTCTTTTTCTAGTTTTTAGTTGATCTGTATGAGTTTCATGAGTTTAATTTTAATCTGCTTTCCACTTATATCATAAAACTTTACAAGCATCGGTGCTCTAGGAAAACAGCAAAATGGTCAAGCTCTGCTGTTAAGACATTATTGTTCATATAACCTTGAGTTTTAACGTATGCAAGGTAACCTCTTCTCCTTCATATTTAACTCGCTAAGAATCTTGCAGAATGGACTAGATACGAAGGTTGAAAAGTCAAGAAAGCAGATGAAAGAAAGGAAGAATAGAGCCAAGAAGATCCGTGGAGTTAAAAAGGTACGGTGTTTAGTTTTAATTTTCTTTTTTCTGGATTAAACAATGTTGCTATGCAATCTGTGCCGGTGTTTTCCGGTCCTTGTTTCTCGTTTAACAACAGGTGAAACCTGTAAATTCTGGTTCTTGCTGCCAAGCTGCATCTTCATGCATACTTTAGTTTTGGAACCATACTCATTAATTTGGTTGAGCTATTGTTGTTTTTTATTTATTTATTTTTACCTTTTATTTTTTGAAAAAAGAGTCTCAAGGCCTATCTTTTTCCCTTGTTTCTTACACAGACCAAGGCAAGTGATGCTGCGAAGGGCGGAAAGAAGAAGTGAGAGTTTTTGTATGCTTTGGGGCCCCATGCCTTACAAAATATCTTGTTGTCAATCTCTTCTTTCCTAATTCCCCGTTCTTTTCTTTTCTTTTCTTTCTTATTGCCATTTTCTTTGCTTAATTTGTTTTTTTTTTCTTAATCTTAAATTTTGTTCGCGAAACCTTCAACTTTTTGAGTTTTCCTTGAGGTTTGTAACTTTGGACAGGAGGAAAGTTTATTTGTAATTGTGACGTTGTGAGGCACATTTTTGGAATATATGAACAGATGATCCAAATGTACAATGATTCACAGTTTGGGGCATTAGCTGTTTTTTCATGTTCTCATTCAAGTACGCGTAAGACGTGGAATTTTGATTTGACGGTGGGCCAGCTGGCCAGGCAACCATTCTGAATAAGGTGAGAACAAGATTAATCTTTGAACAACACTTGGAGACATTATTGGTGCTTAACATTAGATATTAACAGGAAATGAACAAGCATAGGCTATTATTATAAATAGTGTAAAATTTTCATATGTTATAATAATAAACAAAAAATTATTATCATATAAAGCCTTATATGGTATAGTTTTTAAACTAAAATTGTTAGTTTTAATTGTTTTTTCAAACAATCTGTTAATATGGATCCATAATTTAGTACTTTTGATGAGCTGTGATGTTTAGCACTACCAAACATTTTAATCAACCTTTCATTTGTTTAAGAGCTAAGAGCGACAATGGCTATAAAGTTAGCACCTTTCTTGTCGGCTATGGCTGCAATTGGCTCGACAAGCTTGTAGGCTTTCTGCAGCCAATTAATAAGCCCTGCGCCACACCCACGGGCACTTGCAATCTTTGCCTGCGTTTGTGGGGTGATAACACATTGAAGGTCTAGAATTAAAACGGTAAAATGTAGATAAAAAAATCCATGGCGTTTCTAATTGCTTCTTAACAGCCTTTGTGGAGGGTTGTTTTCCTTATCATCCAATGAATCGATTGGACCACACTGCCAAGAGGAGGTAGCAATCAGCATATGTGACGCTAATTTTATTGAGGATTCATTTATCAAAAAAGGAAAAAAAAAATTGTGGATTGACTTCACATCTTCTGTGTCTTTGACAGGCTCAAATCTTCAGGAATGAGAACCCAATCACACGATGCAAAATAAAAAAAGAGAGAAATGAAAAAGAAGACAAAGCCGTGCAACTATCACGGGACTACCTACCTTGTCATGTCTATGAGATGGAACTTTTTTTTGGTTAAAAAAAAAAGATCTTTTCTTTTTAATAATTGGAAGAATCATACGAAATTTATTGTCAATATATTCTTTTCTTTTAACATTTAGTTTGGTTTTCACTTTTCTCTTTCCCCAATTTGTTTTGTTGAGAGTGCATTATTTGATTTCAAAATCCAAAGCCCTTTGGGGCCTTTCCACAATATTTCAAAATTTGATCAAAATTTTTAGTTGACGAATGACAAGCGTTTGTTTTTTCTTCGGAATTGGAGAGGGAGAGAATTTTTAGAGAGAGACAGAGAGTGAGAGATTTTTTTATTATTAAAAATTATTTTCATTTATGGAGGGAAAATAAGGAATCAGAAAGCAAGCTTTGGTTTTAGAAGGAAAAAGTTGGTAGAAATGCCGAATTGACGATCCCGCCCATGATCCCTCGTCCCCGCCCTTGCCCCTTCCTTTCCCCCATTAGTACTCCTATGCTGCGCCTACGCCCCTCTTCTTCCTCTCTCTCTCTCTCCTCTTCTTTCTTTCTCTCTCTATGTATTGTACGGCAACTGAAAGTAAATAAAATTTCGAGTTATAAAAGCTAGAAAACAAAATTCCACCGGCGAAAGATCCTTCTTCTTCTTCTTCTTCTTCTAGTTTCTCTCTCTAAAGACTAAAACCCACAATCCATGTCCGATTTCGTGGACGTTCCCTTCGAATCGCCTGAAGCTTCTCGTGAAATCGCAGGATCATTGCGGCGTCCGCTACATTGTGTGAGCTCCATTTCTTTTCTTTTTCTGTGATCTGGTTTTCTCTGTACTGTTGCTCTGATTTGGTTTCAAATTTCCGTTTTAATTTGTGTTTTTTTTGGGTCCTTTTTGTGTTTTGATAAGCAAGGAAAGTGAATGGCTGAATGCTATAATCTGTGCTTAGTTTGGCTCGGCGAAGTTGGTTTGAAGTGAGACCGGGGGTTTTATCATCACGGTTTTTGCGTGGTTCTGTGCGAGATGAGAGAGGGTTTGAGATCTGGGAAGTTGAATGGGAAGGACGGTGTGAACAGTGAGAAAGGATGTGAAGAAAACGGTTTAGGTGCTGATTCTAGGGGTGAAAAAGTTAAGAACTTGGTTTCTGGTGGTTGTGAGACCGAGAGGGAGTCACCGGGCTTGCGAATTGAGGATGAGTTGGATAATGAGGGATTTGAAGGTGGTGGTGGTGGTGATGAGGGTAGAAGTGGAAAGGTTGGTGTAGCGGATAGTGCGAGGAAGAGGAAGAGAGTGGATGGTGATGAAGAAATTGACAATGGTGATATTGGGGAAAAGAAGGTGAAGGAGGAAGTAGAAAGGGTTAATGATAAACAACCTATTTGTCGTAGGGTTCTGCGATCAAGTACTGTGCTGAATGGTGGGTGTAGTAAAATGGGGAGTGAGGATGTTTTGGAGCAGAAGATTAGTGGTGATGGTGGGTGTGAGAAGAAATGGGTTGAGGAGAGGAAGGAGAAGTGTGATGAATTGGTTAATAAGCTTGGAGGGAATTTAAAGCGAAAGCGTGGTAGACCGCCTATGGCAAAAAAGGTAGAGAGTGATGCCAGTGGGTGGAAGGCATTGAATGGTAAGCGTGGTAGACCCTGCAAGGTGGAAAAGGAAGAGCATGGCTCATTACCATTGTACGGTGGGTTGAGGAAGAGGTTGAAAGGTAAACGTGGGAGACCCCGCAAAGTGCAACAGGGCAGCGGAGCATTAAAACTTAAGCGTGGGAGACCCCTTAAAGTGCAAGAGAGCAGTGGAGCTATGAAACCTAAGCGTGGAAGACCCCCAAAAGTGATAGACAGGAATGGAGGCTTGCCATTTAAGCTTGGGAGACTGTGTAAGGTGGAAAAACAAGAGCATAATTCATCGGAATCTGATGATCGATTGAACAAGAGGTTGAAACTTGAACATGGGAGACCCATGAAGGTGCCAGAGATCAATGAGTTTTTGAAGGGGGATGATGACAAGGAAGGACAAGTAAGTATTGACGACAAAGAACATGATTCATTGGAGTCCAACGGTCAATCAAAGAAGAAATTAAAATGCAAGCTCGGGAGACCTCCTAAGGTGCAAGAGAGCAATGGGGATTTGAAAGGGGATGTTGATAAGGAAGGACAAGTAAGTAAGGAAAACAAGAGGGGTTTTGAATCATGGAGTAGAATCAAGCAAAGTATGTCAGCTTGCTTGCAAGAGAGCAACGAGATTTTGAAGGGAGATGTTGATAAGGAAGGACAAGAAAGCATGGAAGACAGAAGGGGTTTGGAATTGCAAGATAGAATCAGGAAAAATGTGCCAGCATACTTTTCGTACCACGAAAAAGCTCTTATTAGGAAACAACTCAATATGAGGAGATTTTCACCCAAAAAGAAGATAAAAGATGGGGCAGAATCGGAGACCAAGGAAAATGATGGTGCGTCAGGTAAGAGATCCAAGGCAGTCATTGCAGTTAGCCTTGAAAATCAGAAGGGTGTTAGAAAAGGGAAAATTATAGAGAAGAGTGGAGATGTTGAACCTGGTAGAAGCATGATAAAGCAGTCAGTGCGAGATAAGATTGTAGAAATACTTTTGAGTGCAGGCTGGACAATTGAACGTAGGCCTAGGGCTGGGAGAAATTATTTTGACGCTGTGTATGTTGAGCCAGGAGGAAATACTCACTGGTCAATCACCAAGGCTTATAAAATGCTTAAAAAGCATTATGAAGATGGAAATGGTGAATCTCAGGTTTATAAAATTGGTTTCAAATTTATTCCCATACCAGACGAGGAGCTCAATATGCTTAAAAGGGTCATTCTTAAGAAAAGATTGGGGAAAAAGAAGTTGAAGCCAGCAAAGGGAGATTGTGGAAATGCAAACCTTAATGAAGTTCTCAGCAAAAAAAAGCACAAAAAGAAACTGGTTGGAAAGTCACAGAGAGGGAGGCCTAGGGGAAAATCTTTGCTTCTTGAGCACAATAGATCAGCTTGTAAGGAGGATAAGGGGATGCCTCTTTTGGTCCTGGATCCTAACCAGCTGAACAGACGAAATGGTAAACGTTTTACTCTTTTGGTTCGCAACTCCTTGGAGGAGGCAGATTCAGGTGCTGATGGCTATATTCCATATTCTGGGAAAAGAACTGTGCTTGCTTGGATGATTGATTTGGGAACTGTTTCAGTCAATGAGAAGGTGCACTATGTGAATCAAACAAAGAAAAGGGTGTTACGTGAGGGTAGAATTACAAGAGATGGCATTCTCTGTGACTGCTGCAGTGAAACCTTAACAAGTTCAGAATTTGAAATCCACACAGGAAGTAAACTCTGCGAGCCTTTTAAAAACATATGTCTAGAGTCTGGAACTTCCCTCTTGCAATGCTTGTTAGAGTCATGGAATAAACAACAGGAATCTGAACGCATGGGATTTCTATACTTAGATGTCCATGGTGAAGACCCAAATGATGATGCGTGTGGTATATGTGGAGACGGTGGAGACTTGATCTGTTGTGACAGTTGTCCATCAACATTCCATCAGAGTTGTTTGGATATACAGGTATATTAATGTCATCCCTATCTATTTCTTTTTGAAGTGTATTTTTACATTATGTATATTTATAAGAATTTTAAACATATGCATAGGGAAGTTGCCATTGTATGGTCTTTATAGGTTAAAGGTTTTAGTTTTGTCTTTACAATGTCAACAAAAGCATATTGAAGTTGCCATTGTATGGTTTGTCTTGCCACCTTATAGATTAGGGTTTTAGTTTTGTCTTTACAATTTCAACAAAAGCACCCCATGTAGTACCACCGTAGCACTCTACTCTGACAGGTTAATGTTCACTGCACAATTTTTTTTTTTTTTTTAATTAATCTAAAGGACAACAATGGGGTACAAAATAGTGGGACGGGGAGACATTTAAGCTGTTTTTGGTGCAACTATACTAGACAAGGGCTGAGTTCAGTTTAGAATTGCATGTTTTTACTTCTTTTGTGGTTTTTTGTGGCCGAGTTTAGTTTAGAATTGCATGTTATTACTTCTTTTGTGGTTTTATGTTTGGCAAACTGAGATCTGTAAATAGCTTCGACACAGCAAGTTTAATTGAAGTGGAATTGACCTGTCAAATTTGCTCATCCTAACATGTTAATCAGAAGATGTCTAAAAGCTTGGATTTTTTTTTTTTTTTGGTTAGTTTGTCCATGAGGAAACTATTAACAAATCCTAGTAAATGAGAGCATTTTCTTTTTTTTTCTGTCTTTCTTTTTGCAGAAGTTCCCTTCTGGTGATTGGCATTGTGTGTATTGTTCATGCAAATTTTGTTGGATGGTGGGTCAGAATGAATGCCCTGAGGATGATAATGATAATTTGGTTGCATCAGAGTTACTTACATGTCAGTTCTGCGAGGAAAAATGTATAATTCTAACTTCAATTCTTGGTCATTGGATCAATATTGTTGCAGAAAATGTTAATAATTTTTAATCTGATGTAGATCATCGATCCTGTAGTAAGGCAAAAGATGCTGAATCTGTTTATTCCAATTCGTCCTTCTGTGGGAAGAAATGTGAAAAGGTAATTTTTTTTTGGTACTCTACTATGCAACTTGAATTTGCAAGGTAGTAATAGGTGCTAAAGCGCCGCTCTATGTAATTTGGCACTTTGTCTAACTGAAGAATGTTTATGTGCATGTTGAAAGGCTAGTAATTTTTTATTATAAAATTTTCTAAATTCTGGGGGGAAGATTTTGATGAAAGGAAAAAAAAAATTTCAAATTGGGTAAAAGGCCTCTTTTTTTTTGGAACAAAAAAAACACGTTTTTCTGTGCAGGTAAACTGTCCCAGTTTTTTTCAACAAAATAAGAAAAATGACTGTAGCAGAATAAGAAACCTCAACATCATGAAAAAAAAAAAATGGAACCGTTTTGATGTCCAAAAAGCCTTTTTTTTTGTGTCAAAAACTGTCCAAAAAAAAGTGGCCTATTTACCAAAAATTTTTTTGGCCGGAGGCGATTTCTCAAAATCCCTCATTCTGGGGTATGCATGAATAAAGGTTTGATTTCATTGTCGTCGTAAGGAGTGATGTTCCCCTCTTAAGAAAACTTTACTTCCCAATTGAATGAATTGTCGCTCTAATATTTGTTCCCCCTTGTGAATGATTATTACTGTTTTTGTTCCGCCAGCTGTTTGAGAAACTGAAGATACTTTTCGGGGTTAAACATCATTTGGAAGAAGGCTTCTCCTGGACTCTTGTTCGCCGAGCTGATATTGACTCGAGTATTTCTTTATGTGATATACCTCAGAGATGTGATGTATCACGTGAAATTGAATGCAATTCCAAGCTAGCTGTTGCATTATCGGTAATGGACGAGTGCTTTTTGCCTCTTGTTGATCACAGAAGTGGGATCAATCTGATTCATAATGTTGTATATAACTGTGGGTAGGCATTCTTTATCCCTAGTTAATCTAGATCTTGACTTCCATAGTATACTGTCGTTCCCCCTGATAATTTATTATTCTCCTTGTAACAGGTCTAATTTTAACCGTCTGAATTATAGTGGATTTTTCACTGCAATTCTAGAGAGAGGTGATGATATGGTCTGTGTAGCTTCTATTCGGTATGTGCCGATATCTACTTCCATTAGTTTGTTATTTCCTTCAATTAGTAATGACTTAACTTGTGGTCTGTTGTGTGTGAACGTGCGATTGAAGAAATTTAATATCTATGATTACATTGCCTATTACGTTGTACAACAGGATACATGGAAATCAGTTTGCAGAAATGCCATTCATTGGGACCCGCTATATGTACAGACGCCAAGGAATGTGTCGTCGGCTTCTGAGCGTAATTGAATCTGTATGCTTATCGATTCTCAATAATGTTATGTTACGATATCTTGTATTAGTTTACTTATGTCAGACTCACTATTTCTTCATCAGGTCCTTCGTTCTCTAGATGTTGAGAGATTGGTCATTCCTGCCATCTCTGAACTTAAAGAAACATGGACCTCAGTATTTGGTTTCAGGCCACTTGAAGCCTCAAGCAAGCAGAAAATGAAAAATGTAAATATGATGGTTTTCCCACACATTCAGATGTTGCAGAAACCAATGCTGAAGCTTCAGACAGACGAAGAAAATATGATTCTTGTAGTAGGTAGTTATCTTGTTTTGCTTTCTTGATTTTACTTCTGTGACCATAAAACTATGAATTATGTGATTTATGGAATGCATAAACTTACTGCAGGTCCAGAGTCTACCGAACTTGAGGAGCACCAGACCAAGAAGGAAGTGCTATGTAAAATTTCACCTCATGGAATTGGCATGAAAGAACCTGTTTTTGAATCCAGTTTGCAGCTTCCTGATGGCTCCTTGAATAATACTGATGGAAAATGTTTGGTTGAGTCCAGCGAGGCTTATGATAATCTTGAAGACGAAAACAAAACCATCGCGGATCCTTTAGGTTCAATACGTGTTCTTTGTGAACAGACTGAAGATACCACTGAATATCAGAAAGCTAGCTCTGGTTTGACCCCTGCAGTTGATCAGTGGATAGTCGAGCCGAGCAGCCAGTCAAACCAGCGTAGTATTTCTGAAAAGGATAGCGAGTCTTTCGTTTTGCCTTGCTCTGAGTCTGATGCTAATGCATGCGAGACATCGGTTCATTGTGCTTCCAGGGAGGGTAATGAAAGTGCTGATTGTGAGGCAAAAGTAGAAAATCACATTGTTACAGACATTCTTAATTCATGCAATGAGGGTTCCAGGCATCTGTCTACTGAATTCGATACTGCTGAACCTTGTGAGGAAGTCTTTTCACTTGAGTTTGAAGCTTCTAATAGAAATGCCATTTGCCTTGATTCGAAGACTTCAAGTCAGATATCTACTGGTGATATGGACTTGAAGTGTTCTCATTCTGAACATTGTAAAGACGAAAAGACGTTTGAAATATACAAAATGCAACACAACCATTCAGCTGTTGTGCAAGCACCTGCAATACTAGGTGAGATTCATTCAACATCTACTGAGTCTTCTGTTTCTCAAAATCCACATGCAAGCAAGGTCTCAGTTGAACTAGTTCACAAAATATCAACCCAAATGGCGGAAGATGATTTCAAGGATAGTCAACAAGGCGATGAACTGAAAACCCACGAGGTACTTGTCTTTGCTTCTGTTAACACCAACAGTGATCCTTCCAGTCTGGCATTTATTGACAGCAATGGACTTTGCAAATCCAAGGAGGTTATATCCGCTTCTCCTGGGGTTGTAGTTGATAGCGTTCGGGATTGAAGAGAAACTTTTTCAATGGATCCGTTTTGATCTGATTCATCTGAATTACACGTATCATTACTTCCTAGGTGGTGTTGGAAATTGCCAAATCCTCTTGCCAATCCGGCTTTGAACCTTCGGTCGATTACTTTTGGTACAATGGAAACTGTTCAGTGTTTGGTTATTGCATTGTTAATTCTCAAACGGGGCAAGTTGAACAGCAAAAAAACAGGTGACTGTGATGGTTGATATTGATTGATTCTGTTACAGATTAGTAAGTCAACGTGGTCTTTTGATCCTTCATTGTCAGGTGGTTAGCGCATAAGCTGCCAGTCATGAAGGAAATTTTGTTGGTGGGCATTGAAGGGTAAAATCCGTAGTTATTTTTGTGATTGTAGATCGGCTTTAACAGCATTGTAACTTGTTAGTGGCGGTTTCTAGCTAAGTACAATCATGACTTGGTGGTTTGTCTATTGTGGTCTCCCCACGCTCACTGTACATATAAAATGATTCAACGACAATGAAAAAATGCGGTTTCAATGACAAGCGTTTCTCATTTTGATAGAACAAAACAAAACTTACATTGTTTGTTCAGTAAGTTCTTATACAAAGCAGTAATACAAACAACATCAACATCAAGATCATTGTATAAATAAGCGAAATAGAAAACGACAGGCACTAAAAAGTGACGGTCATAGCAAAAATATTTCCGACAGAAAAAACGACGTCAAACTATAAAACGGCGAAAAATGATGAAAAGTGAAACGAACCTAAATACAAGGGCATATAGAACAAGGGACAAAATCTAAGAAACGACAAGCAAAAGAAAACGCAAATAAAGAGAGATTTTTAAAAACGATGGACAGACGATAAAAAGCGGGACAAAATTTAAAACGTGAAACTCACACAAGAAAAAACAATAATAAAAATACGGGAAAAAAATGAAAGGAGTGAGAAACGACAGAAAAGTCAGAAAACATCATGAACATCGTAAAAAGGACAAAAAAGTCAAAAAGGGAACCTTAGATGAAGAACGAACAAGTATTGAGGGAAAACGTTAACCAAAATCAAAACCAAATAGACAGAGGCAAAGGCAAGAACATTTTTGTACAAAAAGCAAAAACCGAAACGTATAAAATGGAAAAAGAATAAAAGTTGATCGACAAAAACAGTAACGAAAACGACAGGACAAGTGAAATGTCAAAAAAAAAGGGAGGGAACAATGGAAAAACAAAACCCCAAACTAAAAACGCTGAAGAAGTCATAAAACGACATACTATCAAAAAGCGACACATATACATATATATATATTTTTTCAAGAACGTGTAATGGGCCAATTGGGTTTAAGCGATGAATTCGGATCCCAAATAAAATGGTTCCTCCAGTAACCAATGCTATAAAAGGGAGGGGCACAAGTTTTGTCGGTTCACGTTAGGGGTCGATTTAGCCATTGGAGGCTTCTTCCTTCACCAGCTCAAACACCCATGCACTTACTTACACTTGCCCACACAAGCAGCTGCTCTTAAAATTATGGTCCACATAATTAATTGAGGGGCTGTAAAATTTATGAGAGTTATTTATTTATTTATTTAGTTTAATAATTATTTAAATGTTAAAATTCTATTGGTTATGAGAGGTTACAACTTTTATTAAAAGATGCGTCTATATCTGAAAAGATATGTCTATATCTGAAGAGATATGTGCTTTGATAAAAAGACACCTATTGAGGGTCTATAAATGAGAGTCTGGTCCTCTCTCCACCCAATCAATTTGTATTTTTTCTCTCCATCAGAAAAATATGTGAAAAGAATTTGTGAGTTTAAAGAGAGAAACTGTGTTCTTCTTCTCTGACAATTTCTGTTCCAGAGTTTTCGAAAATTAAAGCTATGAATCAAGGTACGCTCCAAATCTTCTTTTGTGAAAATTATTGAGTTCTAAAATTTTTAAAAATTACATATATTAAAGTTCTACATGTGGCATCATAGCCAGTTTTAGAATTCATAATTTTTCTTTAGAATTGTTTCTGCATTTAAGTATGAACCTTGCTTTCCGCTGCAATTAGAATATACTGAATCAAAATTTTTGATTCATAAGTAATCACACGTGAAGCTATGCGATGTTTATTATACATATGCATTATATAATGTGAATTAAGTATAATATTTACGTACTGTCTTACTGCATTTATTGGCTTTGATATGTTGCATTTATTGACTTTTACTGCTTTATATGCATACACATGGGCAAGTAAAGAAAACCTTAAAAAAAAGGGTTCGTTTTTCTTAAAATTGTTTACAGATCAACTAAATTGCCTCTCTTTATTTGCATATTATACAGTACACTTACTGCATAAATGCACCATTAGTTTTTTGTTGTTTATGATTAAAGAAAGCATTTGTATAATATACTGCATGCTTACTTATGGTTAATTACACGGTTATTTATGGAACAAGAAAAACTATTGTTTCTTATTTGAAATTACATTATTATAGTTTGTCAGTCACCAAAGTGGCCAAACTTTAAGGTTTAGTAATTTTCAAATTGAGAAACAAAAAAAAAATCAATAACTCATGAATTTTGATGCTTATAATTGAGATGACATTTATAGATCATAGGTCATTGAATTTCAACTTTTATAAGAACTTAGGAATCGCCCAAAGGTTAATTGACTTTCTTTATAATTGATGAATATAATAGTTGGTAATTAATATGTCTTATTATTTTTGTTTGTTTATCCAAAGATAGCAAGCATTTTTATTGGACATGTTTATGATTACCAAATTAATTTTTATTTTTAATTAGCATCATTTATAGTTTGTATGTCTTAGTATCACCCAAAGGAGAACTAGGATATACAATTATTGTCTTAAGTTGAATCTAATTATGTGATTATCTCAAAGCATTAATGTATGAATGTTTCTTGCATATTTGCAGTATATGTTCTTGTTTCTTTACATTCGCATGCTTCATCTGTTCCCTTATTTAATGGATTGAATTTCTCTGATTAGCGCGAGCAAGTCTAATTTCACTTAGGTGTCTTGGATCTTGATTTAACACTTCAAGATAAGGAATCCACTACTATTACTGATGCTAGTAGTGAGGAGGAGAAACTTTTCATAAATTATGAGAAAGGTCGAATAGATTAAGTTTAATGTTCATGCGAATGACAGTAGCAAACAACATTAAAAGTACTCTTTTCAAGACTGAAAGTGCTAAGGAATTTATGAAACTTTTGGAAGAGTGCTCTCAAACTGCTGATAAGTCTCTTGCTGGTACATTAATGGCTAAATTAACCAACATGAAATTTGATGGTTCTTGTACTATGCATGAGCATGTCCTTGAAATGACAAATATAGCAGCAAAATTAAAGTCTTTGGGGATGTCTGTGGATGAGTACTTTCTAGTATAGTTCATTCTTAACTTGCTTCCTCCTGAACAATATGGTCCATTCCAGATGAGTTATAACACAATTAAAGATAAATGAAATATTAATGAATTGACCAGTATGCTTGTTCAAGAGGAGACGAGATTGAAGAATCAGAAACCTCATTTCGTTCACTTGTGAATCAAGCGGCTGAAAAGAGCACTAATAAGAAGCCTAGAAAGAACAAGAAGAAAGAGTTGTATAACCTGAATGAGACAACTCAAATTCATAAGAAGGAACACAATGTTAAGTGCTATTTTTGTAACAAATTTGGGCACTTAAAGAAAGATTGTCAGAATTATAAGGCTTAGTTCGAAAAGAAAGGTAAGCCTTGTGCTTTAGTTTGTTTTGAATCAAATTTAACTGAAGTTCCTTATAATACTTGGTGGATTGATTCAGGTTCAACTACTCACATTTCTAATATGATGCAGGAATTCCTTACGATCCAACCTATAAGAGCAAATGAAAGTTTTATTTACATGGGGAATTGAGATAAAGCTCTAGTGGAAGGAATTGATACTTATCGCTTAATATTAGATACTGGATTTTATCTTGATTTATACCAAACTCTTTATATACCTACTTTTTCTCGCAATTTAGTTTCTTTATCAAAACTTGATGTAGCGGGATTTTATTGTAAGTTTGGATTTGGATCTTTCAGTTTATATAAAAATAATAGCTTTATTGGGTCTGGAATCCTTTATGATGGTTTATATAAGTTAAAGCTTGATAATCTTTTTGCTGAAACTTTGTTAACCATACATCAAAGTATTGGAACTAAACGGAGTTTAGTTGATGAAAGTTCTGCTTACTTGTGGCATAAACGCTTGGGCCATATATCCAAGAAAAGAATAGAGAGGTTAGTGAAGAATGGAATTCTTTTGAATTTAGATTTTATTGATCTCAGTGTGTGTATTGATTACATTAAAGGAAAGCATACCAAATAGACTAAGAAAGGGGCTACAAGAAGTACACAGCTTCTTGAACTCATACATACCGACATATGTAGACCTTTCGATACTCTATCCTTTGGTGGAGAAAAGTATTTTATCACTTTTATTGATTATTTTTCATGTTGTGGTTATCTTTATCTATTGCATGAAAAATCTCAATCTGTTAATGCCTTTGAGGTATTTATTAATGAGGTTGAGAGGCGATTAGATAAAAAGGTGAAAATTGTAAGATCAGATAGAGGTGGTGAATACTATGAAAAGAATGACGAGTCAGGGCAATGTTTAGGACCATTTGCTAAATTCCTAAAAAAGCGAGGCATATGTACGCAATACACTATGCCAGGTACACCACAACAAAATGATATAGCAGAAAGGCGTAATCGTACATTAATGGATATGGTTAAGAGCATGTTAAGTTATTCATCTTTACCCTTATCTTTGTGGATGCATGCATTAAAGACCGCCATGTATATACTGAATAGGGTTCCTAGTAAGGCAGTCCCGAAAACTCCTTTTGAGATATGGATGGAAAGGAAACCTAGTTTAAGGCACCTGCATGTTTGGGGTTCCCCGGCGGAAGTGAAAATTTACAATCCACATAAAAAAAATTGGATTTTAAGACGACTAGTGGTTATTTTATTGGTTATTCTAAAAAATCCAAAGGGTATAAATTTTATTATCCTACCCATGGTACGAGAATAGTAGAATCTAGAAATGTTAGGTTCATCGAGAATGGTGAAATTAGTGAGAGTGGAGAACCGCGTAATGTAGTCATCAAAGAAGTTAGGGTGGAAGTACCTCTACCTGTAACTTCCAAGATTGTTCCTAACATTGTTGTACTACCTTACGATGTTCAAGAACAACAAGTGAATGACCAACCACTTCACAATGAAGTTGTACTCGAAGAACCTATAGTAGCTGAACCACAAGAAACAGTATTAAGAAGATCACAAAGAGAAAAACGATATGTTGTTCCTGATGATTATGTGGTTTATCTGCAACAGTCTGAAATTGACTTAGAAATCGATAATGATCCGATTTCAGATCTAGTTTCGTTTTCACAAGCCATGGAAAGTATGGATTTTGACAAGTGGCTCAATGCTATGAAAGATGAGTTAAAATTAATGGATTAAAATCAAGTTTGGGACCTTGTTAAGTTGCCTGAAGGTTGCAAGAGAGTCGAGTGTAAATGGGTCTTTAAGACCAAACGCGACTCTAAAGGCAATATTGAACGATACAAGGCTAGACTTGTTGCCAAAGGCTTTACTCAGAAAGAAAGCATTGACTAGAAAGAGACTTTTTCACCAGTCTCTAAGAAAGATTAACTTAGAATTATTATGGCATTGGTGGCTCATTTTGATTTATAGTTACACCAAATAGATGTGAAAATCGCCTTTTTTAATGAAAATTTAGAGGAAGAAGTCTATATCGACCATCCTGAAGGATTTTCAAGTAAAAGAAAGAAACACATGGTATGTAAATTAAATAAATCAATATATGGACTTAAACAAGCTTCCCGACAATGGTATCTTAAGTTTAATGAGATCATTACTTCGTTTGGATTTAAGGAGAACACTATTGATCGGTGTATATATATGAAGGTCAGTGGGAGCAAGTTTATTTTCTTAGTTCTATATATTGATGATATTGTTGGAAACAAAGTGCGCAGCGGAATTTTAAAATTTTTTTCATCAGAGTATTTTCTAAAACACAAGTTTGACATGTTATATGTATAAATTAAACAGATCTTACTAACCTCAGTGTGCCGAAGAACCTCCGCGACCTGTGTAGAGAAGTAACGTTCCAGAAGAGCCTCAACCAACTAGTCTTCTTTGCTATTCTCTATCCACAACCGAAGTGAGTGTGGGCTTACACGTATAGCTCTTCCACCGGTGACTCTCCTTCCAACTAATAGAGAGAACCCAAAGCTAGTGTTCGTGATTTGTGAACAAAAGCTCTCAGGGAGTTTTCAGATGCTCACTAGAAGAGTATCACTCTTAATCTCTCAAATTGATCTGAGTAAATCATTAGACTCACTCCCTTTTTATACCTATTGGTCCTTGGGGTCAGTCCATATCAGATTAGGTCTAAAAAATCGAAACAGAATCAAGTTCGGATCAATATCTGATAAGATACGCGTTAAAAACGCGTAATCTTAACTGTTGCGGTCGGCATGCCGAACTGTGTGATAGGCAGGCCGAACTGGCAGGTTCGGCAGGCCGAACACGTCATCCGGCATGCTGAACTGTCGAGAAAAAATCTCCGCGAATCTTTTATTTTCCACCCGAGATTCTAAAGGATAAAGTCTCAGTTTTGATTCAAATAGCCCAATAGAAAAGATATCTGATCAAAACAAACTTTATCAAGATAATCTCTAAGAAAATAAATCAATTCACAATAATTCTACCAGTTTATCTTGTTCTAATTGTCCAAAATTAAAACAACCGATAAACAGACAAGAATTATCCGAACGTCATAATTCAACAAGTTCATCTTGAACTAATTTCTTACATAATTAATTCAACCGATAAACAGACATGAATTATTTGATTCTTTTAAACCAATCTGATAAATCCGACATAAGTCACCAATTATTGGAAAAGCACGCCGTGTCGTTACAGGATTTTGTGAGCTAGCAAAGGGGACCAAAATGGACCTATAAAGTTCAAGCTCATGATAATTATGAAACCCAATATCCCAGATATACATTTCACAATTATCAACTCCAACGCTACTCCACTAAAAGCTTGGAGCTGCACTCTCGAACTTTATAGAATTACGAAGCTCGTGTAGCTAAGTCTCCATGACATATCATAGTGTATCGCATCCCCATATGATCATCCATAATCGGCTTAAGGACAAGTTCTGTCTTACCTTCCCGATTATTTTTATCTTACGTTCCATTGTCTCACCATTAGAAAACTTACCATCCAAAGATAGTATACCATTCGGTTACACCTATGTATCCAAATGGTTGAGCGCTCCAGTTTTCCAATTACAGGACAACGCATATAAGAGGATATCATTACTCCTAAAGAGGAGCTATGGATTCCATATCTATGAATAACAAGTCTACGCTACCAAGAGTCATGCCTCCAACGTACCGGTATGCATGCCACTATAGAGATGTGGGAGTCACCCATTGGTACATCAAAAGACACAAATCAAGACAACGGGCCCATTATTCATCTCAGGATTAAGATACAATACAAATGATTGTCTAAAGTGAATTGATTTGCCAAGACAGAATTATTAATCCAAATCAATTCACTTTATGTCCCGATCCAACACATCGTCACCTATGACAACGCGCCAATGTTTCTATTCACGGAGTCCAACTCCGATGGCCAAGACAAACCATCTCCTAAAAGGGATATAGAAAACATAACAATCTTTACATGAATAAAGCGCCCAACTTTATTCCCTCGATTGCGGATCATATATTTTAGACCATCACCTTAAGAGTCGTGTCTACCGCATAATCATCCCATCATATGCCCAACTCTTAAGGTTTAGACTGACAGTCTCAGACTACTGTTTGCTTATCATACATTCAACAAATATGAACGTAAAGAGGACAATATTTGGTATATATAAATGAATAAATTCTTTATTGATAAAAATGTCTCCAAAAACGTATTACATTTTTACTCCTTAGAGCATACATGTCTAACAATTTTGCTTGCTGCTTATAATCTTGGTATTACATAAAACTAAGAAATTCCTCTCTAAGAACTTTGAAATGAAAGATATGGGTGAGGCAACTTATGTGATAGGAATTGAAATATTCCGTGATAGATTACAAGGATTGTTGGGGTTGTCTCAGAAAGACTATATTAACAAAGTTTTAGAGAAATTTAAGATGGACAAATACTCAGCATGTATAGTTCTGATTTAGAAGGGGGACAAATTTAGTCATATGCAACGTCCAAAGAATGAATTGGAACGAGTACAAATGAAAAACATTCCTTATGCATCTGTCGTTGGTAGCTTATTGTATGCTCAAACTTGTACCAGACCCGACATTAGTTTTGCTGTTGGGATGTTAGGAAGATATTAAAGTAATCCAGGAATAGATCATTGGAAAGCTACAAAGAAGTTTCTCAGGTATTTGCAAGGAACAAAGGACCATATGCTCACTTATAGAAGATGTGAGCATCTTGAAGTGGTCGGTTACTCAGATTTAGACTTTGCTGGATGTGCTGACAGTAGAAAATCTACATTCGGTTAGATGTTCCTTTTGGCCGGAGGAGCAATTTCATAAAAGAGTGTGAAGCAGTCCGTCATTGTTGCATCCACTATGGAGGCCGAGTTTATGGCATGCTTTAAGGCCACAAGTCATGGTTTATGGTTGCGGAATTTTATTTCGGGACTTGGAGTTGTCGACAGTATAGCCAGGCTACTGAAAATTTATTATGCTAATGCCGCAGTAGTCTTCTTTGCCAAGAACGACAAGTATTCTGATGGTGCAAAACGCATGGATATTAAGTACTTAGTCGTTAAACAAGAAGTTCAGGAATGTAAAGTGTTAATTGAACAAATTAGCACAAATCTTATGATTACAAATCCTTTAACAAAAGGATTATCGCCCACGACATTTATTGAACATGTTGAACATATGGGTGTTATTAGACATCGTTAATGGTTAAGTATTAACATGTTGAACATATGGGTGTTATTAGACATCGTTAATGGTTAAGTATTATGTTTTGTTTCATTTTAATGATATGACACTTTGAGCTCAGTTATTACGTTCTCGATATATCCTATTTTCTACTTTTGTATACATGATTGTTATAGATTAATGTTTGATAGGATAGTCTCAACGAAGACATTAAAGTGGACTATTATTATACCTCTCAATTATGAATCATGTTAAATAGATGTCTAATGCTGTAGTACATGGAAGAGACTACACTAAATTGTGATGTACAACCACCAAGACTCACTTTAGATTTTCTGTTTAATTATGATGTAGAGTATTAGCTAATTTTAAGAAGATTTAGCATAATATTGTTGTGCACATTATAGCAATATTAAACTAAAAATTAATATTATATGGGCCAAGTGGGAGAATGTTAGAATTATGGCCCACGTAATTAATTGAAAGCCTATAAAATTTATCAGATTTATTTATTTAGTTTAATAATTATTTAAATGCTAAAATTCTATTGGTTATGAGGGGATGCAACTCTTATTAAAAGATGCGTCTATATCTGAAAAGATATGTCTATATCTGAAGAGATATATGCTTTGATGGAAAGGCACCTATTGAGGGTCTATAAATAGGAGTCAGTCGTCTCTCCACCTAATCAATTTGTATTTTTTCTCTCCATCAGAAAAATATGTGAAAAGAATTTGTGGGTTTAGAGAGAGAAACTAGGTTCTTCTTCTCTGATAATTTTTGTTCTAGAGTTTCTGAAAATTAAAGCTATAAATCAAGTACGCTCTAAATCTTCTTCTGTAAAAATTATTGAGTTCTAAAATTTTTGAAAATTACAGATATTAAAGTTCTACAGCTGCATCAGATCTGAAACCCTAGCCATGGTGAGATTTTGTATCATTTTTCTTTACATTCCTCTTTCTCGTCGATATCCTTTCTGTTTTTTTTCCCTTTTTTTTTTTTTTCCGATTGAAACTGTGCTTGGGAGTGTGTAGTCGCATGTAGCGAATGAAGATTCCTAGTATATTCTTCGTCTTCTGAACACGAACGTAGATGGAAAGTAGAAGATTATGTTCGCTTCGACCTCCATCAAAGGTATTGGTTGTCGATTTGCCAACATCGTCTGCGAAAAAGCCGATGTCTACATGAACAAGAGGTAAGCTTTTTTTTTTTATTAAAGATATTTCTCATTATATCAATTTAATTTTGTTTGAATTTTTTGTTGCCACATTGTTAAAGCGGTTAGCAGAATTATGTTAATTTGTTTTATCGTATGTTTTTGTGGATTAGATACTTAGCAATCCAATTACAGTTTTTGTACAAAAGATTCTTGAAGTTTCTTGAGATTCCAGGTTTCACTTCTCATGTCGAATTGTTTGCATTTGTTCAATTTTTAAAATGTCTTTCATTGGGATTTAGCTTAACCTAGTAATTTGATAGGTCAAAGTTTTGGAGTACCGGTTTTGTATATTTTTAAATTGGTTTGTTGTCATTTATTATAGCGGCTAAGGTATTGCTTGGGTTTTTTTTTTTTTTTTTTTTTGGGATGTGATACTTAGCATTTAGGAACCAAATGAAAGAACTTTGGAAGTTTTTGTCTATCACTCTTGTAAGATTTTTGACTTTCTTTTGATTTTAGATACAAGTATTATAGGGTGTTTGTTGTCATGGTTCCAACTATACAGTTTCACCCAGAAGCAAAAGTTTGCTACAATGTAAAGCTCTCACATGCTACAGTGCGTGGTTCCAATTCATCTCCCAAACACCACTTTATTTTTTGTGTTCAATTTTAGGGCGTAGTTTATTATAATTATGCACTTTGTTTTGTTTTGTTCGGTTTCTTAATTTGTCCTGTTGGTTGATAACTCTAGTTTAGAGAGTTATTTGGCCGCTTTTAGTTAGCGAATATTGCTATGTTCTTGAGAAAAATTACATGAAACACCCAACTTTTTCATGAAAGTATGCCTTTATTGATGTAGGTTGAAGAAAGAAAGAAAGAAAAGAAAAGGGAGCACGAGCACAAGAAATTGGAGAAAAAATGGCAAATCAAGCACGAACTAAGAAGTTTGTTGGCAGAGGAGAAGCGCCGCAGCGCCCAAAAGAAGAGTCGCGGTGCCCAAATTCAGCAGCTCAACCATCTCTTGGCAGAGACCCAGCAACGCGATGCTGGGAAAGGAGCGCCGCAGCGCTACGACGGAAAAAAAGAAAAGAAGCGCCGCGGCACTAGGAAAGGAGGGCCGCGGTGTTGAGGGTGATTCTGAACCATGATTTCTGGACGTGAAACAAGGGTTTAGTTAACTTAAGAGTAGTATAAATAGACAACGATGTAATTGTCAAAGAAGATTAGAGGGTTTTTATTATTCAAAGCCTTGTTTACTTTTCTGAGGAACCGTCAAGCAATCCGGTGTCAGAAGTGAGAGATTGGTGACATAATTTCTTGTTCTCTTAACTCTTGATGTTTGATTCAATAAAATTTTTAGTTTTTATTTCTTTTTCAATTATGTTCTAATTTTCTTAGTTAGGGCTATGATGTAGCCTAATCATGACGATGTGAATTTCATATTCATTTATGCACCATAATTGATTTTATTCATGTAAGTTATTTGTTATTATGCTTAATGCTTTTGAATGATTAGCTACCATTTAAATGATTTGATGTGCATGTTCAAAACTAAGAAGGGAGAATTATGCAAATGCTTCATATAACATATAACCATGAATGAAATATGGATAGAGATATACCATATTATTTGTGTGGCTTTACCTGAAAAATTCATGAAGCTTATTGCATTTAGATTTATTTAAATTCATATAGAGATATAGTGAGTTAATAAACTGAGTAGATTTGCCATACCCAGAGATAGGATAGTAAATAATTTGAGAATTTTCGTCATCACATGTGTATTGTTAATTAGGTTGCATAATTTTATGAAATTCATATCTAGTGATTATGGTGAAATCAAATGCCTTAACGCCTTGTCTTATTGAAGTGTCTCTTAAAATTAATTGCAATTTTTCTTCTTAATTTAGTACTTAAGTTCAGTATTTTATTTAATCTCAACTTCATTTGATCAGCTAGATAAACTCTAGAGTTAATCCAACTTTAGTACTTAGTTAGATTATTATACAATAGTCCCTGTGAGACAATACTCTTACTCACTATTGTATTACTTGATCGATAACGTGCACTTACGTTAGTGAATTTTACTGAACATTGGTCTTGTAATTTGTTGTGGCAAACCTACTGAAGTATTGGTCTTGTGCTTTTAGTATAATATAATTCGATATTTGTTTGCTTGGAGCTTTTGGATCTTGATTTGTTTTTTTTCCCCTCTTTTGTTTTGCAGAGCCGGTGAGCTATCGGCTGCGGAGCTTGATACCCTCATGACTGTTGTTGCCAATCTTCACCAGTTCAAAATCCCTGATTGGTTTTTGAACAAGAAGAAGGATTACAAGAATGGAAGATATTCTTAAGTTGTATCCAATGCTCTAGACATGAAGCTGAGGGATGACCTTGAGAGATTGAAAAAGATCAGGTTTGTTTTATCGTAATCGTGACTTAAATGTTAGCTTTCTTGTACAATGTGTCAGTTATCTAATTGATGATGTTGTTATCGTGATAGGAACCACCGTGGACTTCGTCACTACTGGGGTCTTCGCGTGCGCGGGCAGCACACTAAGACCATCGGTCGCAGAGGAAAGACCGTTGGTGTCTCCAAGAAGCGATAATCTGGTTGTCTATATATATATATATATATACTTGCCATGGCTGTTTCGTTCTGAAGTTACGAGTTTTACTAGTTTAGCTTCTGGGATATTTTTTTGATGTTGGTTGATTCCAAATTCACAAATTTCCTTGGAGTTTTCAAGCGAAATGTAACAAATTTTCTGTTTTCTTTTAGTCCCATCTAGTGTTACTTCAATCGAAAATTTGGAAGCTTTTAGAGAACAACAAATGGCTTGTCATTTTTATGGAAGAAAATTCAAAGTGAGTAATGCCTTATTCTGGCTCCATCTCTTGTGCGTTTTCTGTGAATGAGCCATGTGAATGAGCCATTGATTAAAATGGAAAAATCATGAAAATAGTTGAGTTAATTTTACAAAAGCTAGGTCCTTTGCATCTGTGGTGGTTGAACTCATCAGACCAAACGACTCTCGTATGCTTTTACCATATTGTGAAAAGACAAAAAAATAAAAGGAAATCAAACGTAAAATGCACTCTTATTCGCATGGAATACTTGACTCTATTTGTAAAATGCGCCGTGGTGGTTCTCTTGGATCTCTCAATGGCGAAGTGTAGATTGAAATGGGCTGAGAGCAAGTTAGAGTCATGGCTTGGTCTTGTTCTTTGAGACTAGTTTTAACAGCAGATCACTAGTTTGGGCTTCACAAGAAGTCCAACATTAAAAAACAGAAAAATTACAACATGTGTCCAAATTATTGTTCTGAAATTAAAATCTAACACAATATTCAAAATATCTTAAAAATATCTTTAATGATATAGTAATTATCTTAATAATATTACATATTGTACTATATAATTATATATAAATAATTTTAATGATATCATTATGAGACATTTGTAGAATTTTTACAAATTAAAGTCATATTTCAATTCAATAAACGTAATTCATTGGTGCGTTGTGTTAATCTGTTAGGTGACTGTCTTTGATCATGCTTCTTGCCTTCACTCGGGTGGTTCAACAAATTGAACAAACAGTTTCAAGTAGAACAAGGCCTTATGATTGAAACAAGATGGCTAGGATCGCTTGTTAGTTAGTTGTTATGTTCTCACCTGATGTTTTGTGTTGGGATCCATAAGAGCGTATGGATTTTTTTTCTTTTTTGAAATGAAGAGCATATGGATTTTTGATACCTTATATATTGTTCACACTAGTAGTCCTTTTTAAATATCAATTCTATAAAAGAGGTTTTACTCTAATTCATACAAATAAGTCGTTATCATTCGTAGATACTAAATAATAATTTTAATTACTCTTACTTGCGTAAAGCCTTAGCTCCGTGTGACATGCCGCCCTGTTTAGTATTATTTTGGAAATTTTTAGAAATGTTTTTGCACATTTTTAAGGCAAAAATTTCAAAAATATCTTCAGCATAATTCCCAAAAAATTCCTTTTTTTCAAAACAAAACTATTTTTACCTATTTTGAAAACACTATCAAAATGATGTATTTTGTTTTTGTGTTTTGTTATTAAGAGGGAAAAGACACTTCATTAACTGAGAAACAGACTTCATAGGATAACAAAACAACTCGACACAGGGATGTCATCAACACACCAGAGCACCTAGTTGTAAAACAAGAGCAGAGAAACAAAAGAGTAACAGGGTGTTTGGCAAACAAGTTTGAACTCAAAAAATTTGTTGAAAAACTTTAATATGTAAGAGCTTTGTATTGTAACAGTATTTTGCTTTACACTATAGCAAGTGAGACTTTACATTTTGAATCAATTGGTTCGAACCGGTTTGTTAAACGGATGCTAAAAGGAGTTGACGCAAGACCAACAGGAGAAATAAATCTAGATAGAGAAAAGAGAACCACTAGAGATTTAAGAGATGAAAAGATCAGAAAAGATTAATGTAGAGGGAAGAAAATTATTTATATAATAACAATAATAATAACAATAATAATAACAATCAACCTATCTTAATTTGAGACATGTAATTTGAGATTTTAAAATAAGGAAACCAAGAATGAAGATATAAATTGCATCGTCATCAGCCATACAATAATCCTAAAATAAGATTACTAGGGTATTTGGCTTTTGGTTAGAACTAATTGGTTATAACTAACAAACAGTGTAAAGCTCTCAGCAATTACAGCTAAAAACAAAAAGTTGCTATAGTATTAAACTTTCATACATTACAATGTTTTTAACTAAAATTGTTTCAAACCATTAATTCTAACAACACTTTTCAAGGACCCTACACATTTTGTAGTTTAAATAACATAATCTTACAGAAACAAAGTCACCGTCAATTGCATATAGCCACATGCTAATGTGGATAAAATTTTTGCGACTGCATGACTCCATACTATTAACAACTTGAGATTTTAAATAGAGAAAAAGAAATTCAAAGAATGAAAAAAAAGAGACAAGAGCAAGATTCCCTGATCCTTTGTGTCTGGCCGTGTAAAGTTAGAATAAGACTTGGCCTCTAGCAAGTTCAAGTATTTGTCCGTATGCAATTTTTTTTTTTTGGAAGTCTGCCCAATTTCTGAAATGTAAACACATTATTTATATATTACATTTAGTAATTGATAATTTGACATTATTCTTCTCCTTATAATAATCGTTTCATGCTTTACTGTCTTTATCGAAGCACAAAATGGAGCCGTACTGCAATGGCATTGATTCTGTCTGTAGGGAGTTCTACAATCCTAACAGATAAAGCTGAAAATATAATACGGATCAGTTCTTTCATTTTTTGGGGAAAGAGGGATAAAATATGTATATGGGGTTTCCAACAAAATTCGTAGTGTGGACATTAATGGTGACAACTAAAATTTAATTGGTACTTGTTCACAATTCACACAGCAAAACTTGAAAGATAGTTTTAATTGGC